>CM069137.1:58200027-58653779 GCA_035221665.1 Okamejei kenojei
TGAAAACTCGGGGTCACTCGTGGGCCAACTCGCACAGTGAGACAGGGGTTTAATTGCTCCTGCTGTAAATGTGCTCCTTCTAACATCTTCAGCGTACATAGACTAGAGGGTCTAGGCTGACTCTCTAGTACACCAGAGAGGGTGACACATTTTCTTATAGGTGTTGTTTTTCAAATGAGATGTTAAACTGAGATCTTGGTACAGTTAAGAAATTAAATAGTTCAAGGATGCTCATTATTAAAAGGCTGGGCAGTTAGTTCTATCAGCGTTACAGATTGACAATCAGCATAAGGGACAATGACACAAACATAGGAAATAAAGTAGGTTGTGAAGCATAGATAAGGAGATCTGGCAAATGTTGGCAAATGTTTTGACATGAAAAATAAAAAAAAGTCTGTTATCTAAATGGTGAGACGTTACAAATGCAGAGAGATCTAGGAGTCCTAATATTTGGCAATCAGGGGCAGCTCCAGATTGCCGCAGTTCTTTGAGCAACAGCAGCTTTGTCTAAGGTAGACTTTCCATTTTGTTTCCATGTATTGTTGCTAGTTGTGCCTCATTACAACATATGTGTGGCATGGGTGAGGTAGTGTCATTGTATATCTGACTCCTGTTCTGTGGGTTCATTCAAGGGATATAGGAAAAAGCAGGATGACTGTGCAATAACTTTTACCCAGTTTATCCAAAATGAAATATAGAGAGAAAAGTCTATTGCATTGATTAAAGGATGAGGTATCCTTACCACAGTATTCATTTGAAATTTGAGTTCCTTCTTCTTCTTCTGTAATTCCTCCAGTTCCTCAGTAGAAAGTATTGGAGGAAGGCTATGGGCAGTGTAAGAACCACATTTCAGCTAGAATCAAAAACAGAGAAGGCAAATCATGTTGTACGAAAAATAATAATATTTGATGCTACACAATGAGAGAAAAAGTCTGACATCAAGGTGCTGAACCAACAATCTGCTTTATTCAGGCATTCCTGAAAATATTCAGTTACATTTTTACAGGTTCCCTCTATGCCCATTACAACTTTTTACGTTCATAAAGCATGGAAACAGGCCCATTAGCCCAACTTGCCCAAGCCGACCAACATGCCCCATCTACATTTGTCCCATCTGCCCGCGCTTGGCCCATAATCTTCTGAAACTGTCTTATCCACATACCTGTTCAATTGTCTCTTAAATGTTATGATAGGAGCTATTGAACAGGTATGTGGATAAGACTGTTTCAGAAGATTATGGGGCAAGCGCGGGCAGATGGGACAAATGTAGATGGGGCATGTTGGTCGGCTTGGGCAAGTTGGGCTAATGTGCCTGTTTCCATGCTTTATGAACGTAAAAAGTTGTAATGGGCATAGAGGGAACGTTCTCTGGCAGCTCGTTCCATATACCCACCAACCTTTGTGTAAAAAGGTTGCCCCTCAGGTTCCTATTAAAACCTCTGTGATTCTGTGTTAGCTAGCTACTTATAGCCTTGCTGAAATGATAGGACAATCACCTGAATAGCTTAATCAAAAAATAAAGTAATTGGAGTCCACTGTGGGGCTGGGACTGACGTTCTGTGGAGATCCACTAGAAGTCACGTAAAACAGAAAAGATCCCTCTCTTCTCACTAACACGTATCCTGTGCCTCAGGCCCTCAGCTTCTACTGCCTGCAGTAGCCAGATCCTACTGACTCAAAACCCTGTGTTGCAGGCCCCCAGCTCCTGCTACCTGCAGCCTCCAGCTCCCAATGACCCCAATCCCTTCACCTCGAGCCCAACTTCCCACTGAGTCCATACCCTGTGTCTCAGGCCCCCAGCTCCTACTTCCTGCAGTACCCAGGTCCCACTGTCTCAGGTTCACAGTTTAGTTTAGAGATACAGCGCGGAAACAGGCCCTTCGGCCCACCATGTCCGCACCGACCAGCGATCCCCACACACTTACACTATCCTACACACAATTTATATTCATAGAAAGCCAATTAACCTACACATCTGTGCATCTTTGGTGTATGGGAGGAAACCGAAGATCTCGGAGAAAACCCACAAGGTCATGGGGAGAACGTACAAACGTGCAGACAGACATCACTTCACAGCCTCTTGGCGAAGATCAAGTGTAGTTCCTTCTCCCTCCAGCTCCAGCTCCCATTCAACAATACCTTTGACCAGTGTTGTGGAAGATCTTTGTATCTACATCCATAATCCCCTGGTCTGCAGCTCAAATCAGGAATGTGTCTTTATCTTATTGATCCATCTATTCCTCTTTTCCCATAAATTATCAACAATATTTTTTCCTGTTTCCCTTTTTTGAATGTGCTTTATTTTACAAAGGATACAAGGATACAAAGGACATTTATTATCACATACACCAATTGGTGTAGTGAAATTTGACTTGCCATTGCAGCACACGAATAAAGATAAGACACAACATTAAAGAATTTAACAACAAACATAAAAACATCCCCCCACAATGGTTCCCACTGTGGGGGAAGACAGCAAAGTCCAGTCCCGTCCCCAGTTCACCCATAGTGGGGTCCATTGTGGCCTCCGCAGTCGCTGCTACGGCAGCCCGATGTTTTCAGGCCCTCTTGCCAGGGAGATGGAGCTCCGGCGTCGGGTGAACACTCCTCAGCGGCTTGGAATGCCTGGAGCGGCCGCTTCCTCCCCGGAGACTGCGGCTCCCGAAGTCCTCAGGCCGCGCTGGTTGGAGCTCCGACTCTGGCGATCTCGGATCCCAGGCTCCGAGGTGTTTTAAAAACAGCGCTGCCCGCAGCTGGACGCCCGCAGCCACAGCTCCTCGGATGTTGGATTCGACGGCCACAGCACTCCGGAGCCCACCGCACGGTGACCCGGGCAAGGCATCGCCCGCTCCGCGTCTTTGTCCCAGTGCTGTGCCGCCGCCGAAGCTGTGGATCCGGCCGGTGCCAACAGGAAACACCGCTCCAGTCCGAAGGTAGGCCGTGAAGAGTGGGCGAAGAAGCAGCTCGGAGGGAAGCCGCCTCTCCGACCAGGTAGGAACTAGGAAATAGAGTTTCCGCCTTCCCCTCCCCCCACCCACCACATAAAAGACTGGAAGACCTCCAAAACAAACACTTTTAACTCACTAAAAATAAAAAATAAAGGGTGAAAGGACTAACAGCTGCTGGCAGGGCAGCCATACTTGACGGCGCCCCCTACATTAATTCTATTTTCATTCTCTGATCTGCCTAAATTCTAAATATGCACCCTAGAAAGCTTTATTTCTCACTTCATATCATCCCCAGTTCTTAGAAACATAGAAAATAGGTGCAGGAGGAGGCCATTCGGCCCTTCGAGCCAGCACCACCATTCATTGTGATCATGGCTGATCGTCCCCAATCAATAACCCGTGCTGCCTTCTCCCCATATCCCTTGGTTCCATTAGCACCTAGAGCTCTAATGTAACTCTCTCTTAAATCCATCCAGTGACTTGGCCTCCACTGCCCTCTGTGGCTGGGAATTCCACAAATTCATAACTCTCTGAGTGAAAAAGTTTTTTCTCACAGTCTTAAATGGCTTCCCCTTTATTCTAAATCTGTTGCCCCTGGTTCTGGACTTGCGTAACATTGGGAACATTTTTCCTGCATCTAGCTTGTCCAGTTCTTTTATAATTTTATATATTTCTATAAGATCCCTCCTCATCCTTCTAAACTTCAGTGAATACAAGCCTAGTCTTTTCAATCTTTCCTCATATGACAGTCCCGCCATTCCACAGCCCTCATACTCCCCCACCTCCCGACCACCCTCTACCCCCCCACCACATATTGCCTCGTCCTCAGTCCACTCACCTGCCTTCCTCCAGCCCCAACCCCCATCCCAGCAGTGTGTTCGCCATCCCCCCTGACCTCCCCCTCTCCGACACCGAACGGTCGGTCCTCAGCAGAGGTCTTACCTTTGTCCTCCTCCGTCACCACCTCAATGAGTTCCGCGCCCACCACCACTTGGAGCTCTTCTACCGTCGCCTCCGCCTCACAGCGTCCTCGCCCCCCATTGATGATCCCTTTTCCCGTTTCCAACGTACCCCCTCCTCTTGGACCCCCCCTCATGGCCCTCCGGCTTTAAAACATTTCATCCAAAACTGCCGTCGCGACACCAACCGCCTCAATTTCTCCACTCCCCTGCCACTCCAATATAATCCCCCCCCCCCCCCCCCCCGAACATACTGCCATCGACTCACTCCGCAGCAACCCAGACTGGGTTATCAAACCCGCCGACAAGGGACGTGCCGTGGTAGCCTGGCGTGTCGATCTCTACAAAGTTGAGGCCACGCACCAATTCTCGGACGCCTCCGCCTACTTACCCCTGGACCATGACCCCACTGACGAGCACCAGGCCACCGTCTCTAGCACCATCATCAATTTCATCAACTCCGGCTTCCTACACCCCTGAGCCTCCAACCTCATCGTACCCCAGCCCCGCACGGCCCGATTTTACCTACTCCCCAAAATCCACAAACCCGACTGCCCCGGTAGACCCATTGTCTCTGCCTGTTCGTGCCCCACCGAACTCATTTCCACATACCTTGACTCCATCATATCGCCCTTGGTTAAATCCCTCCCCACCTATGTTCAAGACACCTCAGACACGCTCCGTAATCTCCACGCATTCCATTCCCAAGGCCCCCTCATCTTCACCATGGACGTCCAGTCACTCTACACCTCCATCCCCCACCAGGTGGTCTCAAAGCCGTCCGGTTCTTCCTCGACTGGAGGAACAACCCATACCCATCCACTGACACCCTCCTCTGCCTAGCGGAGTTGGTCCTTACCCTCAATAACTTCTCATTTGACTCCTCCCATTTCCTTCAAATACAAGGCGTAGCTATGGGCACTTGCATGGGCCCCAGCTACGCCTGCCTCTTTGTCGGGTACGTCAAACAATCCTTGTTCGAGGCATACCAGGGCCCATCCCCGACCTCTACCTCCGCTACATCGACGACTGCTTTGGTGTCACCTCCTGCACCCACACACAACTGACTGATTTCATCCGTTTCACCACCAACTTCCATCTGGCACTCAAATACACCTGGACCATTTCCGACACTTCCCTTCCATTCCTTGACCTCACTATCTCCATCGCAGGTGATAGACTCTTGACCGACATCTACTATAAACCCACTGACTCCCACGGCTATCTGGACTACTCTTCCTCCCACCCTGCTCCCTATAAGGACTCCATCCCCTATCCCCAATTCCTCCGTCTACGCCGCATCTGCTCCCAGGATGTGGTGTTCCACACCAGGGCATCACAAATGTCCTAATTCTTCAGGGAACGGGGATTCCCCTCCCCCACCATAGATGAGGCTTGCACCAGGGTCTCCTCCATACCCCGTAACACTGCCCTCTCTCCCCCCCACTCGCAACAAGGGCAGAGTCCCCCTAGTCCTCAGCGCAAATTGGAGGAAACTTCACCTCATATTCCGCTTGGGGAATCTGCATCCTCTTGGCATGAACATCGAATTCTCTCAATTCTGTTAACCCTTGTTGTCTCCTCCCCTTCCTACCTCTCCCTCAGCCCTCGGGCTCCTCCTCCTTTTTCCTTTCTTCTCCCCGCCTCCCTGCACCCCCCACCCCCCATCAGTCTGAAGAAGGGTTTTAGCCCGAACCGTTGCCTATCTCCTTCGTTCCATTGATGTTGCTGAGTTTCTCCAGCATTTTGTGTACCCTCGATTTTCCAGCATCTGCAGTTCCTTCTTTAAAACATCATACTTCATTAGCCAAGTATGTTTTGCAACATACGAGGAATTTGATTTGCCATACAGTCCTACTAATAAAAAGCTACAGAACACACAAAATACATTTTAACATGAACATCCACTGCAGTGACTCCTCCACATTCCTCACTGTGATGGAAGGCCAAAAAAGGTTCAATCTCCTCCCTTCATTGATCTCCTGTGGTCGGGTGCCTCGAGCCTTTCTTTGATGGGCCTCCTCGCCAGGGCGATCAAGCTCCTCCGGTGGTAAGTCCACACCTCGGGATGAGGCTCAAAGACAGTCTCGAGCAAGGCCTCCAGCTCCATGATGTTAAGCCGCAGAGCGACCAGGGACACGACCCGGAAAACAATCGCATCTCCGCAAGGTAAGAGATTGAAACAAAGTCTCCCCCGACCCCGCCCTCCACCCCCCACATAAAACAAACCAGAGAACATTAACACAATATTTTAAAACACACTAAAAATAATTTTAAAAAGACGAACGGACAGACAGACTGTTGGCGAGGCTGCCATCGCGACGCCACGCAGTGAAGTATTGTAATCCTACAATATTTGTTAATTCAGGACTACTCCTTAACATTTAAAAATTACACAGGCCTGTCCATTATTTAGGAGAAGCAAGAGAGGGAAACTAGGGACTTACAGAACTTTTAGCCTAACATCTGTTACATTAAATTATTAGACTCCATAATTAAGGATTGAGTGACAAAGACCTTGAAATTTTAAAAATGAGATTCATAATTGTTAACTGAAAAGATTAAATTGTTGGGGCAGAGAATAAATAAAATATCACCAATAAAATATTGGTATGTGGATTTTGGTCACACTATAATCACAATCTCACTAAATTTCAGAAGAGGCTTCAGGGTGTAAATACCCTACTCGGCGTAGAGTGCACCCTGGTTAGCTTTGTGTTCCAAAAGCCTTTAATGCACAATGCCAGCAACCAGAAATCAGATTGTGCAACTATGTTACAGGGACTTCAATATTTAAAACCAGCCTAGGAGTTGACATTCAGGGTAAAAATTCCAAATGGCAAATTTTGCTTACAATTCCTCAGTGGACTGTCCCACACTCCTTGGAGTATTATTTTTCCACACCTGCTATTCATTTGAAACAAACAGGTTAGAACTTGTGAACATTTTTACACGTGGGAATGTACTGTTATAAATGTCTGTGTTTGAAGGTTGCTGAGGGAGAAATCATATTTGCAGTCAAATATTCCTAATATTTCAATGCACTCTATGATCCAATGTGAATGTGAATATTTCTAGTTTCCTTAATTAGATCTAAGCTAAAAACACTTTACAAATCATTCCCCATCTATTACATTTTACATTAAAAACAGAAAAGGCCACCAGAATTGACTATGGAAATCCGTTGGTGTACTCCATGTTATCCTTTCAAAATAATTCCAAGACAAAAGTAACAGAGGTTAAACATACTCGAAGTGGATGTTTCTCAGCGGAAGAAAAGAGGTTTGCCAAAACAGAGCCATTTGTCGTAGACTTATTGCTTTGGCTTCACTGTGAGAAGCATAAATGTCATGCTGTATATCAGCAGGAATGGCTATAATATTATGTCTACCAAATAATGTTTACTCCTCTCAGTCATTTTCTCAGGCTGCCACTGCATAGCATCAGCTCACAAATTGACAGTACATTAAGTATTCAATTAAAATATAGTTTAGTTCACAATGTGTGTATACTACATGCACAATTTGAAATGTTTAACACCTCTGAATGACTTACAGGGGGAATAGATACCACCCAGACCCAATCATCCATGCCCTTCTCCTGTTGCCAATGTTTTCCAGACTCTGCAAGATAAAAGAAAATAATCTTCATTATCCCAAATCAGGATTCCATCTATCTGTAGACCCAATTGTCCCTACTTTTTACCAATGCACTGCATGGCAGAAAATTTGACAGCACTTTCAGTGGTGTGGAACAGGTACATTCAAGTTGCTTATTTCTGTGAACAGGTTTAGATGATGACACAAAGCAGAAAACACTGGGACTACCTAGCAGCTAGGGAGCATTTGTGAAAAGAGAAAACTTCCAATTAAAAAGCTTAATGGTCTATAAGTTTTCATTTTAAATTTCCTACATCTATATTATCTCTTTTTATTTTAGTTTGGTAATATTCTTTAACTACCAGATTATGATTATTTGATACACTCATAAGTATTAATTATCACTGCCCTTTTGGAGCAACATATTGTTATTCACCCAGCAAACGTGTAAAGCTACATCCCAAAGATCCCATGAACATTGGATTTTCTCAATTCTGTTAAGCCTTGCTGTCTCCTCCCCTTCCCACTTCTCCCTCAGCCCTCGGGCTCCTCCTCCTTTTTCCTTTATTCTCCCCGCCCCCCCCCCCCCCCCCCCCCCCCCCCCCCACCTCCCATCAGTCTGAAGAAGGGTTTCAGCCCGAAACGTTTCAGCCTATCTCCTTCGCTCCTTAGATGCTGCTGCACCCGCTGAGTTTCTCCAGGCTTTTGTGTACTCCCAAAGATATAATCTTATATGGAGACCCATTTTAATCTAAACCACCTTCACAAAATAGATGAGATTAGTACTATGCTAGATGTATACCTTACCCACTTTTGCTGTCTATTGGAGCCAGTGAAGAATATCACCAAAATCAAACAAAAAACTGCAGATGCTGGCCATCCAAAATAAAAAAACACTATTAAATACTCACTGGGTCAGGCTGGTTCTGGGGGAAGGGAAGCAGGGTTAACGTTTGAGAATAAAAACCCTCAATCAGAGACAAATAGCCCCACCTTTGCTGTAGCTCAGCAAACTGCATTTCTCTTCCTTCCCAGTTCTGATGAAGGATCTTCCATCTGAAATTTTATGAAATGCAGATCTGCTGGACATGTCTTCCTGAACTGCATTTTTCAACTTCTTCATTCTTTTGTCTACCTTCTATTGTCTTTTCATTCTCTAACTGCTCCTGTTCGTTCATTGACCATTAACCTTGTTTACAGTTTATCCCCATAGTCACTCTGATTTTACCCAAGCAAAGACAAACAATCCCACCCTCCATGCAGCTTCACGAGCTTCTTTTTTTTGCTTTCCTAGTTATGATGAAGGATCTGAAATGTTAAATCTGTTTTCCTTCCCAAATATGTTGCTTGACCTGCTGAGTATTTCCAGCAAATACTGAAGAACAAGTTCACTTGTGTGATGAAGCTAGACTAACAGATACTATGTGATTCCCATTGAGTCAGCTGGGTTAAACACCCCACCAGTTCCCAATTTCCCTGTGATTATGACCACATTATCTTGCACGAAGAACATATAAAAACCTGTGAGTCATGCTGTCACATCATATTTTTTTAATGCAAGTTCTTCAATCATTTTTCTTTCTGTTGCCCAAAGATGTCGCAAGGAATATACCTGCAGTAGTTGTGAATGATATAATTCTATACTGGGAGCTCAACTGTCCCACAAACACTACTCATGCCTCACCAGAAAGTCACATGGTTTCCCATAAGTTAGAATGTAGCAGGAAGAATGAGGAGGAGAAGAGGGGCAGAAGTGCCCTTGTCAGATGCCATATCCACCAAGTGTATTTCAGGAATAATCTTCTCACCTGACTCTCAGCAAAGAACAGCGCATGAGATGTCTCTGCCTCTGTAAGAACATGCCCCACTTCCTGCTGTTACAAAAGGGATGGGTTAAACCTTAACTGGAGGGGGACCAACGTTCTGGCAGACAGGTTTGCTAGTGCTACATGGGTGAGTTTAAACTAAATAGCGGGGGGGAGAGGTTGACAAATTGGGAGTATAAACGGTCTGTCCCATTTACGTGTCCTTGGCCTGCAAATTACGCGACCTCGTTGTCGCGTTGAGGCGCATGGGCATCCTATGGCCGCACGGGGTCGGTCCCACTGAGAAGCGCGGAGGAGTATGTAGTTGCGCTCGACGTCGTGCGGGGCTCCGAAATTTTTGTAGCGAACAAAATCTTCTCGCGCCAACGCCCTGTCGCGGAACTGACGGCCAAAGTGGGACAGGCCCAAGACCCTGGCTCGACGCAACGTCTCACCTCCAACAGCAGCAGAAGCAGGCAAACGATCGCCGAGCTCGGCCTGGGGCTCACGGCCGTTGCGGTCCGGATCCGCCCCCACTTCTACTCCCAGAGCGGGGCCAAGAAAATTGAAGATAGACACAAATGCTGGAGTAACTCAGCGGGACCGGCAGCATCTCTGGAGAGAAGCAATGGGTGACGTTTCAGGTCAAGACCCATCTTTCAGAATGAAGAAGGGTCTTGACACGAAACACCATCCATTCTTTCTCTCCACAGATGCTGTCGGTCCCGCTGAGTTACTCCTGCATTTTGTGTTCATCTTCAAATGACGTAACGCACTCCAGACGGCTGTGCGGTTGAATGAAGTCGCGAGCGACCTTCGCGGGACCGTCGCGGCTCAATGCGACCACGAGGCATAATTAGAGTGCCAAGGACACGTAAGTGGGACAGGGGCTTAAAGATGGAGTTAAAGGGGAAGTGAGTACAGGAAAAGTTACAAAAGAGTCCCGAATTAATGGGAAGGAAAGTTCGAGAAGGGATAAAAGAGTACTGTCAAGGCCAATAGTGTGAGAGGGGAGGTGAATAGCGAAGTTAAAGTGTTGTATATGAATGCACGAAGTAGAAGAAATAAAGTGGATGAGCATGAGGCTCAGTTAGAAATTGGCAAGTATGATGTTGTGGGAATTACAGAGACATGGCAGCAAGAGGGCCAGGGCTGGGAACTGAATATTCAAGGGTCCTATCGAAAAGACAGACAGTTGGGCAGAGGGGATGAGGTAGCTCTGTTGATGAGGAATGAAATTCAGCCCCTTGCGAGGGGTGACATAGAATCAGGAGATGTAGAGTCAGTATGGATAGAAATTAGGAATTGTAAAGGTAAAAAGACCCTAATGGGAGTTATTTACAGGCCCCCAAACAATAGCCTGATATAGGGTGCAAGTTGAATCCGAGTTAAAATTGGCATGTCGCAAAGGTAATGCTATGATTGTTATGGGAGATTTCAACATGCAGGTAGACTGGAAAAATCAGGTTGGTACTGGACACCAAGAAAGGGAGTTTGTGGAGTGCCTCCGTGATGGATTCTTAGAGCAGCTTGTACTGGAGCCTAGCAGGATGAAGGCAATTCTGGATTTAGTTGTGTAATGAACCGGTTTTGATAAGGGAACTCGAGGTAAAGGAGCCATTAGGAGATAGTGACCATAAGATGATGAATTTTAATCTACAAATCGAGAGGGAGAAGGGAAAATCAGAAATGTCAATATTACAATTGAAAGGGGACTACGGAGCCATGAAGGAGGAGCTGGCCAAAGTTGACTGGAAAGATACCCTAGCAGGGATGACAGTGGAACTAATCTGAGGAAAGACATTCTTGCCATAGAGGGAGTACAGAGAAGGTTCACCAGACTGATTCCTGGGATGGCAGGACTTCCATATGAAGAAAGACTGGATAGACTGGGCTTGTACTCGCTGGAATTTAGAAGATGAGGGGGGATCTTATAGAGATTTACTAATTCTTAAGGGGTTGGACAGGCTAGATGCAGGAAGATTGTTCCCGATGTTGGGAAACTCCAGAACAAGGGTCACAGTTTAAGGATATGTCTTTTAGGACCAAAATGAGAAAATAATTTTTCACACAGAATGGTGAATCTGTGGAATTCTCTGCCACAGAAGGTAGTTGAGGCCAGTTCATTGGCTATATTTAAGAGGGAATTAGATGTGGCCCTTGTGGCTAAAGGGATCAAGGGGTATGGAGAGAAGGCAGGTACAGGATACTGAGTTGGATGATTAGCCATGATCATATTGAATGGCGGTGCAGGCTCGAAGGGCTGAATGGCCTACTTCTGCACCTATTTTCTATGATTCTATGATTCTATGATTCTAATAACAATGGCAGGTATTTCTGGGAATAATACAGAAGGTGCACGATCAGTTCATTCCAAAGAGGAAGAAGGATTCCAAGTGGAGTAAGGGGCCACTGTGGCTGACAAGGGAAGTCAGGGAATTGGGTAACTTTTAAAGAGCAACAAAAAATAACTAAAAAGGCAATACGGGGAGAAAAGATGAGGTACAAAGGTAAGCTAGCCAAGAATATAAAGGAGGATAGTAAAAGCTTCTTTAGGTATGCGAAGAGGAAAAAAATAGTTAAGACCAAAGTTGGATCCTGGAAGGCTGAAACAGGTGAAATTATTATGGGGAACAAGGAAATGGCACGCGTTGAACAGGTACGTCACTAAGGAAGACACAAACAATCTCCCTGATATATTAGTGGCCAGAGGATCTAGGGTGACGGAGGAACTGAAGGAAATCCTGATGGAAATGGTGTTGATTAGACTGATGGGACTTAAGGCTGATAAATCCCTTGGACCTGATGGTCTGCATCCCAGGGTACTTGGGATGCAGAAGTGGCTCTGGAAATCGTGGACACATTTTCCAATGTTCTATAGATTCAGGATCAGTTCCTGTGGATTGGAGGGTAGCTAATATTATCCCATTTTTTATGAAAGGAGGGGGAGAGAAAGCAGGGAATTATAGACCAGTTAGCTTGACATCGGGGTGAGGAAGATGCTGGAGTCAATTATAAAAGATGAAATAGCGGCAAATTTGAATAGCAGTAACAGGATCGGTCTGAGTCAGCATGGATTTACGAAGGGCAAATCATGCTTGACTAATCTTCTGGAATTTTTTGAGGATGTAACTAGGAAAATGGAAAAGGGAGTGCCAGTGGATATAGTGTACCTGGACCTTCAGTAAGCATTTGATAAGGTCCCACATAGAAGATTAGTGGGCAAAATTAGAGCACATGGTATTGAGGGTATGGTACTGGCATGGATAGAAAAATGGTTGGCAGACAGGGAACAAAGAGTAGGGATAAACGGGTCCCTTTCCGAATGAAAGGTAGTGACTAGTGGGGTACCACAAGTCTCGGTGCTGGGATCGCAGCTATTTTCAATATACATTCATGATTTAGATGAAGGGATTAAAAGTAACATTAGCAAATGTGCAGATGACACAAAGCTTGTGCATACGTGGCGTCGAAGGACGAGAAGCCGAAGCGAAGAAGTGGAAGCCAAATAACTGAACGGAAATGACGCCAAAAATCCAAATAACCAAAAGCGTACGACGCCCAAAAGCCAAATAACCGAACGGACGCAACGCCTAAAAGCCAAATAACCGAAAGGGCGGGACGCCTAAAAGCCAACTCACCGAACGGACGCAATGCTGAAAAGCCAAATAATGGACATGACGTTGCCGGGGGGCAGGACTTGTCAGCGATTGGTCCAGACACCTGCGTCCGTCACATCACTGGCCGTGGGAGACGGGAGGGAGGGGGTCATTTTCCCCACACAAGACCGCCCGGGGCTGGAGGGTGACTGGGCGCTCTGAACCCGAGCACCAAGGTGTAAGCGGCTAAAGGAGCGCATCCCTCGGGACAGCCCCCACTCTCCCCCGGGGTCAGCGCTGTCCGCCCACAGCTGCCCTCCGCCTCCTATTCCCTGTGCGCCCGCACTGTGAAGGGCTGTAGGTCGGCAGCGCACACACACACGGGGACGCAAACCCAGCAACGTCCCCGTCAGCTGCAGCAGAGTTGGGGTCTGGTCCCTCAGCCCACCCAGAGTCATTGACCGCGATGCACCCCCACACCAGGGTGATTCACCCCTCCAACCCCTGGACCTCGACCCACATACCACATCTTTTATAATTCACCCCCTGACACCCACACAGGGTGATTCACCCGCCGCGGGGACTGACGGCCCGGGGCACTGGCAGCCATAGCCGGGTCGAGATCATTCTTCAGACCTGAAGACTGAGTCTGAAGGGTCTTGACCCGAAGCGTCACCCATTCCTTCAGAGATGCTGCCTGTTTCTCTGAGTTACTCCAGCTTTTTTTGTCCATCTTTGGTTAAAACCAGCATCTGTAGTTTATTCTTACACAACTGTCACACCAAACTAATTGTCCAGGTTGGCTTGCTGAATATTGCATAAGACCTGGTCAGAAGAAAGGGGCGGTTATATATATATATGCTGCCTCTTTTATGCATATTCGGGAAAAAGATTAAACATGTAGCAAATATGTAACTGCTGCCTTTGTGTCGGGGAAGGGGGAAAGTTGCAGTTGAATAATTTGCATTTTCTATTTCATTCTTTTCCACTCCGTGTGATGTGGGCTGATCGATACCGCGTCGCTCGGCTATCTTTCACTCGTGCTCATGAGATTGATTTCAAGATGCTCAGATGATCTTCTAATGCGGTCATTGTTCCGAGCATCAAATCCCTTCAGCTGCACCTGCAACTGAAGCTATGGGTGGATTAATAGACCTTGAAGAGGCATTGACACTTTGTTTTTATGTAGAGGGGTAATAGAGGTAAGGTATGTGATTTGAGAGTAATGTATGCGGGAGGAAAAAAAGTATGATTTACTCGACTCCGCTGTGAAAATGGCACTGTTAAATACGTAAAATTCAAAAAAACAAATGAACTGCAAATAAACTGAAAAAATACAGATTATCTGGTGTTTTGTGCGTGGGAGCCTGTTGTGTGCGTTACGCATGCAACCAGATGGTATTACTGTGTTTAAACAATAAATAAAATGTGCTTCTTGTTGTCAAAGGTGGGGGGGGGGGGGGGGGGGGGGGGGGGGGGGAAGTGGGAGGAGATAAAATTGTTCGTTGACATGCACACTTGGCATCGGCCCACCAGGGAATTTGTCCCCCCCCCCCCCATGTTTTTAAAATGATTTACTATAGCTGCCAGTGCCCTGGGCCGTCTGTCCCTATGGTGGGGGGTGAATCACCCCGTGTGTGGATTGGGGTCCGGGGGTCGGGGGTGTGAATCACCCTAGTATAGGGGTCGGGGTCTGGTGGCGGTGCATCGTGGTCAATGACTCTGGATGGATGGAGGGACCAGACTGTCCCCAACTGCTGCAGTTGACGGGGACATTGCTGGGTTTTC
Organism: Okamejei kenojei; assembly: GCA_035221665.1. NCBI lineage: Eukaryota > Metazoa > Chordata > Chondrichthyes > Rajiformes > Rajidae > Okamejei > Okamejei kenojei. The sequence goes on from CM069137.1 coordinate 58,214,726, forward strand.
GTCCCCGTGTGTGTGCGCGCTGCCGACCCACAGCCCATCACAGTGCGGCCGCATGGGGAATACGAGGCGGAGGGCAGCTGTGGGCGGACAGCGCTGGCCCCGGGGGAGAGTGGGGGCTGTCCCGAGGGATGCACTCCTTCGGCCGCTTACACCTTGGTGCTCGAGTTCAGAGTGCCCAGTCACCCTCCAGCCCCAGCCGGTCTTGCGTGGGAAAATCACTCCCATCCTCCCGTCTCCCCAACCAGCGATTTGATGGATGTGGGGGTCTGGACCAATCGCTGACAAGTGCCGCCCCCCCCCGGCAACATCATGTCCGTTATTTTGCTTTTCGGCGTTGCGTCCGTTCGCTGAGTTGGCTGTTAGGCATTGCGCCCTTTCGGTTAGTTGGATTTTGGCGTCCCGCCCTTTCGGTTATTTGGCTTTTGGCGTCCTGCCCTTTCGATTATTTGGCTTTTCGGTGTTGCGTCCATTTGGTTAGTTGGCTTTTAGGCGTCCCGCCCTTTCGGTTATTTTGCTTTTCGGCGTCATACGCTTTGGGTTATTTGGCTTTTCGCCGTTGTTTCCATTCGGTAATTTGGCGTCCATTTCTTTGCTTCAGCTTCTTGTCCTTCGACGCCACGTCCGGGTACTGACACAAAGCTGGATGGTTGTGTGTACTGTGAGGAGGATGCTATGAGGATGCACAGTGACTTGGACAGGTTGGACGAGTGGGCAGATGCATGGCAGGTGCAGTTTAATGTGGATAAATGTGAGGTTATCCACTTTGGTGGCAAAAACAGGAAGGCAGATTATTATCTGAATGGTGTCAAGTTGTGAAAAGGGGAAGTACAACAAGGTCTGGAGGTCCTTGTTCATCAGTCACTGACAATAAGCATGCAGGTACAGCAGGCAGTGAAGAAAGCGAATGGCACGTTGGCCTTCATAACAAGAGGAGTTGAGTATAGGAGCAAAGAGGTCCTTCTGCAGTTGTACAGGGCCCTAGTGAGACCACACCTGGAGTATTGTGTGCAGTTTGGGTCTCCAAATTTGAGGAAGGACATTGTTGCTATTAAGGGAGTACAGCATAGGTGCACGAGGTTAATTCCAGGGATGACGGGACTGTCATATGTTGATAGAATGGAGCTGCTGGCTTGTATACTCTGGAATTTAGAAGGATGAGAAGGGATCTTATTGAAACATATAAGATTATTAGGGGTTTGGAGGTGCTAGAGGCAGGAAACATGTTCCCGATGTTGGGGGAGTCTAGAACCAGGGGCCACAGTTTAAGAATAAGGGGTAAGCCATTTAGAACGGAGATGAGGAAAATCTTTTTCACACAGAGGGTTGTGAATCTGTGGAATTCTCTGCCTCAGAAGGCAGTGGTGACCAATTCTCTGGATGGTTTCAAGAGAAAGTTATATAGAGCTCTTCAAGATAGCGGGGTCAGGGGATGTGGCGAGAAGGCAGGAACGGGGTACTGATTCTGGATGATCAGCCATGATCATATTGAATGGTGGTGCTGGCTCGAACTACTGAATGGCCTACTCCAACACATATTGTCTATTATCAAATGAATGGAATCTTGGAGCAGAGCAAGGACTGCATAATGATGTCAGTGACAAAATATTAGTGATCAAGAAATGTTATAATGAAGACTCTTGGATCTGAAATGTTGATTCTGTTTTACTTTCCACAGTTTTCCTGCATTTTCCATTTGTATTTCCAGTTTCTCTTTTTTGTTTTTGTTCATTCTCATGAACATTTGGCTTCTTGAAGACTGAAATTGGACAATTTTGTAACATTGCACATATTGCCACCCATAACCTCATAAGGAAAGTCAATGTGATTACTATAATAATTATTGCCTTTGACTGCCTGCACATCACTTTGCTGATGCGGCATATCACTTTTGTGGCGTATTACAGATAACCATATAACCATATAACAATTACAGCACGGAAACAGGCCCTCTCGGCCCTTCCAGTCCGTGCCGACCATTTGTTTTCCCCTAGTCCCATCTACCTGCTCCATTCCCTCCATACCCCTCCATTCCCTTCACGTCCATATACCTATCCACTTTACTTTTAAATGTTAAAATCGATCCTGCCTCCACCACTTCTGCTGGAAGCTCATTCCACACAGCCACCACCCTCTGAGTAAAGAAGTTCCCCCTCACGTTACCCCTAAACTTCTGTCCCTTAATTCTCATGTCATGCCCTCTTGTTTGAATCTTCCCTACCCTCAATTGGAAAAACGTATCCACGTCAACTCTGTCTATCCCTTTCATCATTTTAAAGACCTCAATCAAGTCCCCCTTAACCTTCTGTGCTCCAAAGAATAAAGACCTAACTTGTTCAACCTTTCTCTGTAACAGAGTTGCTGGAACCCTGGCAACATTCTAGTAAATCTCCTCTGTACTCTCTCTATTTTGTTGACATCCTTCCTATATAGGCGACCAAAATTGTACACCATACTCCAGAATTGCTCTTACCAATGCCTTGTACAATTTTAACATTACTTCCCTACTCCTATATTCAATGCTCTGATTTATAAAGGCCAGCACACCAAAGGCTTTCTTTACCACCCTATCAACATGCGATTCCACCTTCAGGGAACTATGCACAGTTATTCCTAGATCCCTCTGTTCCACAGCATTCCTCAATTTCCTACCATTTACCATGTACGTCCTATTTTGATTTGTCCTGCCAAGATGTAGCACTTCACACTTAACAGCATTAAACTCCATCTGCCATCTTTCAGCCCACTTTTCCAAATGGCCCAAATCTCTCTGTAGACTTTGAAAATCTACTTCATTATCCACAACACCACCTATCTTAGTATCATCTGCATACTTACTTATCCAATTTTCCACCCCATCATCCAGATCATTGATGTACATGACAAACAACAGTGGACCCAACACAGATCCCTGAGGCACCCCACTGGTCACCGGCTTCCAACCTGACAAACAGCCATCCACCATTACTCTCTGACATCTCCCATTCAGCCATTGTTGAATCCATCTTGCTACTCCGCCATTAACACCCAAAGATTGAACCTTCTTAACCAACCTTCCATGGGGAACCTTGTCAAAGGCCTTACTGAAATCCATATAGACAACATCCACTGCTTTACCCTCATCAATTTCCCTAGTTACCGCTTCAAAAAATTCAAGAAGGTTTGTCAAACATGACCTTCCAGGCACAAATCCATGTTGACTGTTCCTGATCAGACCCTGTTTATCCAGATGCTTATATATATTATCTCTAAGTATCCTTTCCATTAATTTACCCACCACTGACGTCAAACTAATAGGTCTATAATTGCTAGGTTTATTCTTTGAACCCTTTTTAAACAATGGAACAACATGCGCAGTACGCCAATCCTCCGGCACAATTCCCGTTTCTAATGACATGTGAAATATTTCTGTCATAGCTCCTGCTATTTCTACACTAACTTCCCTCAATGTCCTAGGGAATATCCTGTCAGGACCTGGAGACTTATCCACTTTTATATTTTTCAAAAGTGTCAGTACTTCCTCCTCTTTGAATTTCATAGTTTCCATAGCTACTCTACTTTTTCCCCTTAACTCACAGAGTTCAATATCCTTCTCCTTGGTGAATACCGAAAAGAAATTGTTCAATATCTCCCCCATCTCTTTTGGCTCTGCAGATAGCTGTGCATTCTGGTTCTCTAATGGTCCGATTTTATCCCTCGTTATCCTTTTGCTATTAATATAGCTGTAGAAACCCTTTGGGTTTACTTTCACCTTTCTTGCCAAAGCAACCTCATATCTTCTTTTAGCCTTCCTAATTTCTTTCTTAAGATTCTTTTTACATTCTCTATACTCCTCTAGCACCTCATTTACTCCATGCCTCCTATAATTATTGTAGATATCTCTCTTTTTTCGAATCAAGTGTCCAATTTCCCTTGAAAACCATGGCTCTTTCCAATTTTTACTATTTCCTTTCAACCTAACAGGGACATAAAGATTCTGTACTCTTACAATTTCCCCTTTAAATGTCCTCCATTTCTCTTCTACATCCTTCCCATGAAACAAAGTGTCCCAATTCACTCCTTTAAAATCCTTACGCATTCCCTCAAAGTTAGCCTTTCTCCAATCAAAAATCTCCACCCTAGGTTCAGTTCTGACTCTCTCCATAATTATATTGAAACTAATGGTATTGTGATCACTGGTCCCGAAGTGCTCACCAACGCATACCTCCGTCACCTGACCTGCCTCATTTCCTAACAGGAGGTCCAGCACTGCCCCTTCTCTGGTCGATACCTCTATGTACTGCTGCAAAAAACTATCGTGCACACATTTTACAAACTCCAAACCATCCAGCCCATTTACAGAATGTGTTTCCCAGTCTATTTTTGGAAAATTGAAATCTCCCACAATCACTACCTTGTGCTTACTACTAATATCTGCTATCTCCTTACATATTTGCTCTTCCAATTCTCGTTCCCCATTTGGTGGTCTATAATACACCCCTAAAAGTGTTGCTACACCGTTCCCACTTCTCAGTTCCATCCAAATAGCCTCCCTTGACGAGCCCTCTAATCTATCCTGCCAAAGCACTGCTGTAATATCTTCTCTGACAAGCAATGCAACACCTCCCCCTCTGGTCCCTCCAATTCTATCACACCTGAAGCAACAAAATCCTGGAATATTTAGTTTCCAATCACAGCCCTCCTGCAACCATGTTTCACTGATTGCCACAACATCATAGAACTGGCAGAGCAGAGCTGAAACAATATTTATGCTACCTCAACCACACTGAGGAGCCCACCTCTACTCAGCAGGGTGGTCTCAAGAGTCCTTCTGGTTTCCTATATTCTGCACAAACTGATGAGTGGAAGACATATTGTCTCCGTTAGATGGAAAGGATTCCACTCAATGTCCAGGTGGTCTGCTTCTTAGGCAGGCCATCGGGGTTCAAGATGACTTGTTTCTACTACTGTGGCTACTGAATAGGTAGATGAGGTGAATGTGGGAACTGCAGACTTGACTGAAGGGGAAGAAGGTGGTGTGTATTTCAGAAGATGGTACACATTAATGTTGGTTTTCTGTTCATTCGCATCAAATGGCCGCATTGTTCTCAATGTCCTTGAGTGCTCCTTTGCTATTCTGAGTAGTGATCGGCAAGGGATTCCTATGATTTGGTGGAATGTTGGGTTTTTTCAAAAATACTTTGAGAACACTATAAAATTATTTCCTTTGACCACCTGATAATCTCTTGTCGCAATGGAACTCAGAGTAGAGTGACTACTTTGGTAGTATGGAGAAGGCACATGATGAAATGGCCTACTTATAAAGCCCTGGATAAGTACCAATAACAATGTCTATGCAAACACACAGTGTAAGGGTAAATAAACCAATGTCAGTGACCTCCCCCAAGTCAACATCTCCATTATTGAGGATCTAATTGTACTCCGTCAGCTCCGGTTGGTATGTTACCACAGGCAGTGAATCATACAGGTCAATGCCCAGAATCTTGACAAGAGACAGAGTTAATTAATTTGTGAAAGTCTGTTATGCCATCTGCATCCCAGCCTCCATGATAAAGCAAGAGCTACCTGCCAATGCTCCAATGGTCAACTCACGCATACACAGTCACACATACATTCACACTGTCACACAAAGAACTGGCAGAGCAGAGCTGAAACAATATTTATGCTACTTCAACCACACTGAGGAGCCCACCTCTACTCAGCAGGGTGGTCTCAAGAGTCCTTCTGGTTTCCTATATTCTGCACAAACTGATGAGTAGAAGACATATTGTCTCCATTAGTTAGTGAATGGACTTGAAAGAGGAGGTAACCTCCACTCGCTTTGGAGACATATGTTTCCCTTGTGGGTCCATTATTACACTTCCCATGCAACAATGAGTTCAACCGTGAATTCTGCCACCTGCTCCACCTTCCCATTAACAGCTGCAGACTAGTTTATGGACATTGAAAAGGTGCTGATGTCACCAGCTCCTGCTTAATTGTGCAGAGTATTCATTGACTGCATACTGCAAATGTTAAATTGGCAAAGGCAGAAAGTTGGCATGCTAGCTGCCTGCATCAGAAGAACAAGCAGCAAGTTAATCCCACACTATAATCCCACATGAATTGAACAGTATTTTTCATATTCTCTCCATCTCATATTTAAAGACTTCCAGTTGTTTATTTATTGATCTGTATACTTGTTTTTCTTTCTTATTAGTTTGTGCCAATTCTATTCTTGCTTCTTAGATCTTTACAGACCAGGACCTTGTATTATCTTTTTCTAAATAGAACTGGTACAGTTGCCATTTCCCAAGTGTTTTATTTCATCAGCTACTTGTTCTAATCCACTCCTAAGAATCGATGAAGTATTACTGCTTGGTGACCTGTCAACACACTGATCCAAGGATCCTTCTTGTAAGCATTCTAGAAAATATATACTGATTTGGCATGCACAAAATTGAATCTAACCAGAAATATAAAGTAATAAAAACCAAAGAAGAACAGCACTAGCAGCAGTAAAAGGTTATTCACTGGGTGATGGAACTGTCAACATAAAATAGCTTGAAATTGTTTTCAATAAAAGTAATGATTATGATCCAAGACCTGAAGAAAGAACTGTGTCTAGAAATTGATTGGTGGTTTAAAGGCACTTTAAGGAAGTAATTCACAGAAACCCAGTAAAAGCTTGGGAATTCAACCCGGAAAATGTAATAGTGCCCAAGGCCCATGATGTTGGACATTTCCCAGTAGCTCTTGCACATTCAAGCACCACACTCTGCAATCCCAGCAATGGTGGAGAGTATGTGGTATGACCAGGCCATGCACAAGTCTGGAGGGTTGTGGGGCTTAGAGGCCTGAGGTTGAGGGGAGGGTCATAAATCACAAATCATAGAGGTTGATCCATGGGTAGAGGTGTCAGGGTGAAGGTCAGTTACTCGGGTGCAAATGGCGAGAGTAGGATTGGTAGCTGAATGTGGAGTTAGTAATCTGGAAGCAGGTTTGATAAACAGGAGAGAATCGGGGATTAAGGTTGATAGTTGGCAATAAGGGGAGATTAAAACGTTCAAATACCATGTAAAGTGCTTGAAACATTCAGCAGTTGAGGCAGCATCTGTGGTGAGGAATATTAGATTTAACATTTCAGGTTAATGATGATCCTTAATAATCATGGTATCCAATCTTACCCATGCTATATGAAACAAGTTAATCCAGAAATAGCAGTTAACATGATACAATGTACAGTGTCCTCTCTCATATGTAAAATATTTTCATTATCCTTTTTACTGATGAAGGCAGAGAGAGTGGAGTCTAGGTATTGGAACAGACACTTGCATCTTTGTACAAGGGGGAACCAATGGTTATTTCACACCCACTATGCAAAGCCACACTACCTGAATGAACATGGCAGCAAGATGCCTGAATTCAGGTCTGAGGCAGACATTACAATGTCAACTGCACACCAGTCTCTTGAGCAAGTTGGGTTATTTCCCAGAGAAATGTGAAACCGAACAGGTTCCAATAGAATTACATGGAATATTACACATAATGGTGCCTTTCAGCCCAATTGCTCCCTGTTTGTGCATGCATTCCAGACTGACCCCATTCCTACTCTATTCATCTTAATCGATGTATCCATCTTTTCTTTTCCCTGTGCGTTTTCTATCATTCATTTAAATTGCCTGACAAGCAGGATAGACAAAGGAGAGTCAGTGGAAGTTGTTTACCTAGATGTTCAGAAGGCCTTTGATAAAGTGCCATTTGTGAGGCTAATAATGAAGATGAGAGCCCATGGTATTAGTGAGAAGATACTAGCATGGATAGAAGGTTGGTTAAATGGTAGAAGGCAAAGAGTGGGAAAAACGGGAGTTTTTTCTAGTTGGCTGCCAGTGACGATTGGTGTTCCTCAAGGGTCATTGCTGGGGCCACTACTCTCCGTGTTGTGCATCAGTGATTTGTATGAGGGAATTGAAGGCTTTGTGGCAAGTTTGCAGACAATACAAAGGTAGGTGGAGGGATAGTTTAGAGAAAACAGGGACTCTGCAGAAGGACTTGGACAGGTTGGGAGAGTGGGCAAAGAAGTGGCAGATGGAATACGAAATGGTGTAGCAAATTGTACAGTCATGCATTTTGGTAGTGGGAATAAAGGCATAGACTATTTTCTAAATATGGAGAGGATTCAAAAGTCAGAGTTTCAAAGAGACTTGGGAGTGCAGAATTCCCAAAGGGTTAATTTGCTAGTTGAATCAGTAGCAAGGAAGGCAAATGCAAGGTTAGCATTTATTTCAAGAGGACTGGAATATAAAAATGGGGATATAATGCTGAGGCTTTATAAGGTACTGGTCAGACTGCATTTGGAGTATTGTGAGCAGTTTCCACTTTGCCTTCCTATCAAAGGTTACAGGGAGAAGGCAGGAGAATGGGGTTGAGAGGGAAATAGAGATCAGCCATGATTGAATGGCTGCCTCCATTGGCCGAATGGCCTACTTCTGCTCCTCTGACGTATGAACTTATAAACCTATGAATAGAAAGTGTCTATTCAACTCTGCATCTTTAAGCCAGCATTTGTGCTCTTGGTTCCAAGTGCACATCCAGGCACCTTTCTCTCATTTGATCCAGTGAATTCTGTCATAATTTGACTTCTATCTAACGTTGATCTAATTTGTGATAAAGTAGAAAAAATAATGATATATAAACCTGCAGAATATGGTAAGCCAATTTTAATGCTTGAGGTGAAGCAGTTTGATAAGAAGAATAAAGAAGACATACGTTTCATGGAAGATGTCTAAATGGGGTGAAGAAACAAAAGAATCTTGAGGTACAAATGCACAAATCTCTCAAAGTAGTAAGACAGTTTAATAAGATATTAAGAATAGAGCACTGAAGTTCCTTTCAGGAGATATAATTAAAAATGTGATTGTAAGTGCTCTGAATCTACCTACTCTCGTGTAGGTGGTAGCTCCAACCTATTTCTGGATCAAATGGTTGTAGCCCAGAAATTTTGGTAATAATATTTGATGCTTCTGACAATGTTCTCTCATCCTCTATTATGAAATAGGCGATAATACATTTATCAAAATCTTTTAAAGCTATACTAATGGGAACACTTTAATTTTATCTTCTAAAAAATATGATGATAAATTTCACAAGGTTCTCTAGCACACATAATGAACTGTAAAATAATAACAGATATTAGACCAAATGTCTGGTCATGCTGTGGAAAGGTGTAATGATTGAAGAGTTCACATAGACCTTCGATTTGCAAGCTACTTCTGAAGCAAGTAAATTAAATAAGAATTAGTTAAAAGAGGTTATTCAAATAGCAATGTCATTACTGTAATAACCTTGTATTGTTGAACAACTGAAATACTGTGATGCATATGCAAGACTCATAGTGCAGGAATAGCAGGTTAGAAATTCCCATTGTAAGGAAACCTGGACTACATGCATACTTATTACTGAGAGTTCTATTTAAATGTTTCGATTCTCATCTTGATCTGCATAATTCTTAGAGCTAAAAACTTTCTGACATTCTGCCACTTTTGCAGACAAAATAGAGCAGCCAAACAGTGATTTGATTGTGCATTCTGAACTGTAAATCTAGAAAGTAAACAACTGCTGAGGGATTGAACTCTGAGAATTAAATTGTCCGTCTAGATTGCATCTGACATGGGTCAGCAATTTTCAAAAAAATCAAAACTATGTTGGGGCTTTCAACACGCTGGATCACCTGGTCACAGCAAGTACTGGAAAACCAGAGGGGTTCCTTTATAGGCATGCACAAGCATTCATAAAATAAACCTAATCATGCTGCTCACTAGCCAGATATTCAGTAAAGAACCATTGACTGACAAGCACAAAGAACTGGAAGTCAGTTTTCAGGACATCCCTCTTTCTGCTCCATTGCTGGACTCAGAATTGAGTGCTAGGGCAGAGCTCAGTTGCTGTTGTACTCTATGTGGTGTAGTCCTATTCATGTGAGTATGGTTACCGACTGGAACTGAAAAAAGAGTAATGGTTTGCTTTATTTTACCCTGTTTAATTTACATTTTCATAGATTTCTATTACTTGAATGGATTTTATTTGTTTTCAAGAACATAAATTTAAGAAATAGAAGCAGGAATAGGCCATTGTGTGCTTTGTCTTTTACCTCAGATCTATCCTGCACAAACCTCATATCCCTTGACACCTTTCGGATCCAAAGATCTCTCAATGTTTATAATTTTAGACCTTTTTCCATTTTTCTCATTTCAATTGTTTAAATGTATTTCAACTCTCTCTGTAGATTCTCAAAATATATTAAATCAGTTGAAAAGGCCTTTGATTACAAAGTGCAGGTAAAAGAGCATCAGGGTGATCCAGAGGACTAGTCCTTACTTGGCCTTAGGATCTACCATATGAGGCCAAGTACCTGCTCTATTTTTGAGATAGCAGCGGTAGCCATAGAATGTAGTTGGACCCACAAGCTGGCAAACAGTGAGTGTGGCCTTGGGACTGCTAATGAACACGAGGGTCGATAGATCAAGAATAATTCAGCCCTATCTTCATAGGGTGTCCTGAGGCACTTGTTTTCAGACAAAATCTGTACACCTTACCCACCTGATTTTCTGAAATTCAATAAATGTAGATTCAGAATCTCCTCTAATTTACCTTGGAGGGAATTCTAGATTTTACCATCACAGTAAGTTAATAGGTTCTAGGAGCAGAATTAGCCCATACGCCCCATCAAGTCAACTCCATGATTCAATATTGGCTGATCTATCTTTCCCTCTCAACCCCATTCTCCTGCCTTCACTCCATACCCCCTGGTGCCCTTACTACTCAAATTTGGGTAGGACATTTTAAAGCGTAATGATAACAAACTTCTTACAGTCCTTCAAGAAAGTATTTCATGGTTTAATGGAAAATATGATTATAATATTTGATGTGAGATGAAAATCACTCTTCAAACTTAAACTTAAACAATATATATAGAACTTTCTGGGCCTACCTGTTTATCAAAAATTTTAAGAAAATATGGTTTTCCAAAAATACTTAAAATGGTTTAAGGTCTTTTGTCTTCTTCGGTTCTCTAAAGCAGTTGCTGCCCGAGAAAAATTTAAGAGTGGAGATTCGATCATTCTTTGAATGATGCATGTATAACTGAATATGACAGTCTCTCATTCTGGATTAATAGATAAATGCATGAAAACAAATCTTAAAATGGGTTATTCCACTGGGAACCAAATGAACCAAGGAAATGGAAGCCACCACATGGCATTCATTCCAATTCTCTATATAAAGGAACATGATGTTGCACCAATGGGAATGTGATTTCTAAATTAAAAATGAAACTAAACATGGCATTGATATAGACTTTGCTGTAAATATGAACTCTCGCTGTCAGTACCAGAATAAGTCAAACTAAAAACAAAATCCCACAGAAGGCGGTTTTAAATGTCAGTCAAGTTTGTTTCTATTTAAAAAAATGCCATAACACTTATTTCTATAATTCACAGTTCATTTATGTGCTGCTATTGTACATACAGTCTTTGGCACCGCAGACCCCCAGACTTACTGGCAGAGGAACTTCCCTGAAAGAAAAGGACAAAAAGGCTGATTTTCGATTAAAATCCTGCTTCTCAAATGCACCACAGAAAACTGGCCATATGCCAGGGACATATTTCAATTTCATCTTTTTTTATTCTCATTAATGAAAAACGATTACCTTTTTTGTCATTTAAATTCTCTCTGCTAGCATCATCAGTGTAAAGCCAAGTTATATTAATTTTTATCCTAGTAGCTGTAAAAGATTTTTTTAATACCTATTAAGCAAACCAAAATGAATAGAGCTATAAAGAACAAGAATACAAGCATGCCCTTGGAAGGATGCACAAGGGAAATACTAATCAGAATGAGCAAAAATCTGCATATTTGCCTGATAACTGCTAACTGGATACCACAGCAACCAGTAACTTTGTGTATCACAACAAATTATTAAACACACATGGTACATTTACATGTGAGGTTAGGACAAACTACAAATGCTTAGTTGAAATTGTCAGTGAGGCTTAAATATCGAACCGTTAGATTGACATTCAGGTACTTTCACTGGATTACACAAGTTGTGCACATGTAAAAATTATTCAAGCATTTATCTGAACGTGCATAGAGATTTGAATCTTATGGATTAATGAATATTAACCTAAGCATTGTGCATGGTCATAATAATCCGACAATAATAATGAAAGGAAGTAAATTTAGTGTTAGGTCAGATTTTCAAGCCCTTTTCTCCCAGTGAAAAAACAGATCTTGGCAGTGCCAGAAAAAAAAAACATGTTTATGTTATATGTGAATCTTTGTCAATTATTGAGCACTTTGTAGAAAAAGAGTGAGAAACTTAACACAGGCACTGAGAAAGTTCCAAAAATAATTAAAGGAATTTAAAGAAGGCATAAATGGATAAGATATCAAAGCTACCAGTAAAATGCATAGAATATCAAAGCTTTTACAATAAATTATACTGCTTAGTGAAACAGTTATGGGAACTGCATGAAATAATGGCAATTTTAAAAAATGTGCAAGAAAATCTGAAACATTATGGATCAGAGTAAAGTCTGTGTTAAATTCTTTATGTGTCATCTGTACATGTGCTAACACACAGCCATGTTTGTATGCCAGATCCATGATTTACATCCAAGCATACAAGACCCTCAAAGGATGTGGGACATTCATGCACAAGCAAGCTTTCACAATGCATCTAAGGCATGCTTTGGAATTACTGGGAAGGGGGATCAGGGGTGATGTGGGGTTCAAGGTTGCAAATGGGTCAAGGACAGAATGCCATCATAACAAGCAACAACTTTTAACTTAAAGTAGAGCTACCTGTGTGGCATTCTGACCACTGGATTCTCAAGCTTTCCTTCTAGCCCCCACTGGTCACGAGCCAATTGCAAACCTTGAAACACCCCATCATTAGACAAAAACTCACCAGCCCCCATGATCAATTGCCAGCCTGATCCTTTTCCTCTCTCCACTATCATGATGGTCAGATCAGATCCATCTGCCATTTCCCAGGAAGATCAAGACCAGTCTTCCCCTGGCTCTGATGAGCCGACTAATCCTTGAGATCACAATGTCTTAATCTCCCTTCACCCTTCTAATTGACACTCAACTCCTCACAAGCTGTCAACATCTCTGGTCAACATCTCATGTGTTTGTGAAAAAAATGCAAGCTGTAACTAATAGCCTACTCCATCACATACTGGACTGGATCCGGATACCTGACTTTGCACAAGGCTTTCCTTTACAAACTCTATAAAGAAGTTTGAATACAAAGGAAAGGACTTTGAGTGTGCATGGACTGTTCTATCATGTGCTATCACCTGGACCTTTCATGGATTCAGCTGTAGTGTGTCATGGACCTTTCATGAATTCAGCTGTAGTAAAAACGTACATTGGTCTGATGGTTTCAGTCATCAACTCTGATGAGTATAATGGGGAAATTTAACATGTGTTTGTGAAAAAAATGCAATTGCTTTCATGAAATTCTGATCTGGTTTGGAAGAAAGTGCATATGATATGCCATTATGTAAGAGGGAGACAGAAAAATATGGGAATTGTACCTCATATATGCCCACTGATAACGTCATTGGCCTAAAAGTTTGCCTCTATTTCTCTATCCACAGATGCTGCCCAACCTGCTGAGTAATTCTAACATTCTCCATTTTGATTTCAGATAATCAGCATCTGTATTTATTTTTAAGCTTTCATCCAGTTTAACCTGACTCTGATTCCCCTGGATAATGCAATGATGGTGGTCTGAGGACCCTGGGCTCTTCATAAGCCTTTATGACCAAAAACATGGAGAGAAGAAAATGTAATCAGCATACAATTACTGCAAATAGTACTTAATGCTCAATAGGAACACAGTGGATTGAAATGTGTGTTTCTCTTCTGATACTAATAATTTCCCCATTGTTGAGATCAAACTGCCAGATTTCTCCGTCTGAAATAATAGTTATATGTATTCACTTCCAACCCAAATCAGAATTTAAAGAGAGCTATACCTTTTCTTTATAAATCATCTTTAATTTCCCCATTGTTTTTCTAAGAGTATTGGATTGAAAAAATGTAGGTTTGTTAATGGAACTGAATTCATGCAAGATCTAGTTTTAAAGAAGGAACTGCAGATGCTGGAGAATCGAGGGTACACAAAAAGCTGGAGAAACTCAGCGGGTGCAGCAGCATCTAAGGAGCGAAGGAGATAGGCGACGTTTCGGGTCGAGACCCTTCTTCACCCAGTCTGAAGAAGGGTCTCAACCCGAAACGTCGCCTATCTCCTTCGCTCCTTAGATGCTGCTGCACCCGCTGAGTTTCTCCAGCTTTTTGTGTACCCTCATGCAAGATCTAAGTGGTTGCACACTATATAACAGGCCAGCATGTGGATGGGAGTGGGCAGTGACGTTGATGGTATGGGTTATCATTAATCAAAGACCTGGGAGATGGGGTAGGGAGTTCAGAGGTCCAGTTATTATGCTACAAGTTAGAATTTAATTGTTACTTCATTGGTACATTTGATAATTAAAACACTCTTGACTCAGTCAGAAAATTGTAAGGAGATTAGGCCATCAATTTGTAATTTTGAATTTGGCTTATTTGGAAATAAAATTTAGCCATCAGTAAAAGCTGTTGATTATTAGAAACAGAAATTGCAAATGCTGGACTCTTGAGTTAAACACAGAGTGCTGGAGTAACTGAGCAGGTCAGGCAGCATCTGTGGAGAGAATGGATAGATGTTTTGTGTCGGGAGCCTAAGTTACTCCAGCACTTCATGTTTTACTCATTATTAGAAACATCCAAATCATTAATATCATTAATAAGAGCTCTGCCATTGTCTATCCCTGATATGACTCCCGTCCCACAGCTATATGCTTGACTGCATCCCAAAATCACAGAGTAGGTTACTCATTTGTTTTGAAGAAGAAATTGCTGCTCTGTTTTCTTAAGATAGCTCAAGAACAATAAATGCCAATGATGCTCACCTACCAATAAAGTACTAAAGACAGGAGATAATTGTCAAAACTGAAATGGAAGATAACATTGGAACCCGGAAGATAACATTGCTAATTGGTTGAGTGGTAAGAGGCTAAGATAAAGAGTGACATTGTTTTGACTGATAGTATAGCTGAAAACTCAGCTTTTCATTATATTTATTCATGAACAGGATGAAGAAATATCGAGTTGTCTATCCCAGCTTGCAGACGACACTAAATGGAGTGCCCTGTTAATAATGCTGAGGGGAAGAGGATGTTAGAAAGAAACATAGAAAGATGACTGTGCAAATCTATGGCAGATGGAGATCAATATGGGAAAGTGCAAGGTCATCCATTTTGGAACCATGAAAGACAAACTGCAGATTTTCTGGTTTGTGAGAGACTACCAACTGCAAACAAAAAGTGATATATGTGCAGAGGGATCTTGGATTCATAGCTCACTAAACATGGCAGCACAAAATAGATAGGGTGGTTAAGCAGGCATATGGTTTACCAGAATTCTGCCTGGATTAGGGTTTCAGTTACAGGGAGCGGTTGGATATTTTTGGATTTTTTGTTCTGGAACGTAGGAAGTTGTGGGGAGACTTGATAGAAGTATATAAAATTATGAAAGGCATAGATATGATACAGTCAGAACCTTTTTCCCAGGGTGGAAATGTCCTACACTATAGGGCATAGCTATAAGATGAGAGGGAGAAAGATTAATGGAGATGTGTGGGGCAAGTCTTTTTACACAGAGAGTAATAGGGTCCTGGAATGTCTTGCAAGGGGTGTTGGTGGAAGCAGATACGATAGAGGTGTTTAAGAGGCTTTTGAATAGGCACATGGAAGTGCGGGGAACAAAGGAATATGGATCATGTACAGGCAAATGAGATCAGTTTAACTTGGCATCATGTTCGGCATAAACATTGTGGGCCCGTTCCCATGCTGTACTGTTCTATTTTCTATGTTACATTCCACTGTCCAGTTCTGTTGACTGCTCAGCAGGAGGTGAGCTGCCGCATTGTGAAAAGGACCTTAATGTTCCAGTGGCTGAGGTTGAGAGCAGAAGGGAGGCTTCTCATAACAGGGGTCTCAGAAGGCCAACACATAGATAAATGAAGTGGCATTTAGCAAAGGGCACATACTACAGAATGGTTAGAAGAGAATCCCTGTGGATTCAATGGAAACATAATTCAGCATGAATACATTACTGTAATGTGAGTTTAGTTAAGAAAATGTCTACCCTATACTGCATGTCAGAAGCACAGGGAATAGATTACATCAATGCCACATCACAACTGGTAGGCTTTGGGAAGTAATATCTCCTAATCAAGTGGAAATATATAATTGTCCAGTAATTCATTTAAAGGCACAATTTCTTTTTCTGTTTCAGCAAAATGAAATGAACATTGATTTTACCCAGAGTGAAACACCATGCAGCCACATTCCGATCACATCATGCTACTGATGCCAATCTGAAAGAGGAAGGGCCACTATAGGTGTATCCTGCATTTGCACCAATTATACATTTTCTGTGTTGGTTGCTTACCTAATAATATTAATCCTTGTGGAAGGATGGTTTAAGAACTCACAGGTTCAAAGGTATTTTATTGTCACGTGTACCAATTAAGGACAGTGAAATGCGATTTACCATATAGCTATACTAAAAAAAGCAACAAGACAAACAACTACATAAAAGTTAACATAAACATCCACCACAGCGGCTACAACATTCCTCACTGTGATGGAAGGAGATAAAGTCTAATCTTCTTCCCTCTTTATTCTCCCATGGTCGGGGCAGTCGAACCATCCGCTGTCGGGGCGATCGAAGCTCCTGCAGCTGGCGATCGAAGCCCCCATGTCAGGGCAGTCGAAGCTCCTGTGGCCTGGAGCTCCCGAGGTCGGTCCCTAACCAGGGACCGCGAGCTCCACGACTTATAAATGGGATGACATTGGTCACAAGCGCAACTTCAGCCGCACTGTTTAAAGAACTAGTCACAATGAACGTTCAAAGATGTGATTTAAAATTGTGTTTTCCAGAGGCTAACTGCTCAATCAGAAAATTGTTCTTACAATGTTGCTTTCATTGTGGTCTTCAGAGACTCAGGGTAGACATTGGAGGTGCCACATGTAAGATCAGGGACAGAGAAGAGCACAGAAATGTTTGCATTTGCCAATCGTATTCACCACAATACACTGAAACAAAGCCACCTATACCTATTCAAGGAGCAAGGCCTCCCCAGGCTTTAGTTTCCAAGACAGTCATTCCAGACATATGTGACATTCTTAGAGAAGTCTTTAAGACAATTACAATTGCTCTTCTTTTTTAGACCAAAGTCACTTTGATATTCAACTTCCTAGCTTCAGGATCAATCCAGCAACCTATGCAAAACCTTGCATGATTTTATATTAGAGAGGTTACAGTTATTCCATACAAGAAAAGTGATTTCCTTTTTGTTCTTTTGGCGAAGAAGGCAAAGCTGAGTGACTGCATGGATTTGCTGGAACTGTCAACCTCCCCATGTTCTGATTGATAGACTGCACCTACATAACTCTTCAGCTCTCCTTTCAAACCCAGATTTATTTTGAATCACAAGGGCTTCAAATTTCTCAGCATTCGTTTCATGTTTGACAGAAGAGTTTTGGAAGTATTAAGGAAAGTTGCAATTTTTTTTTCACTGTATATATTTTTGGTGACCATAACTACAGAGATGGCTGGATTTAGGGACAAGATCTCAGTGTCTTCTTACTTCGACCTGTGTTCCATCATCTCCAGGTAAGTATTACCACAATGAAAGCAATTACATCATTCAGACCCTGGAGCAGAATGTCTTCAGCAAACTCGTACTGAGATTCTGCGATCGGCACCTGTCCAGGTGCACCATACAGTACATACCTAAGAGATCCTCATACTTAACTTTAAATGTGAATCCTGAACAACATACCCTAGAGGAGAGAGCCTTGGTGGACTTCAACAGTAGGAGCAGGAGGGTAGGAAGAGGAAAATGATGAGTCCAAGGAGGATGGTTAGTATCAAATCAGATCAGATCAGATCAAACGCTATTAGAGAAAATTCTTCGGGATAGAATTTACTTGCATTCAAAAGAGAATGGTCTCACGAGGGACAGGCAGCATGGCTTTGTCCGCAGCAGGACATATTTTCATACTTGATTGAGTTTTTTGAAGAGTTGGCGAAGGTCTGTTTAGATTTAGTAAGGTGTAAGTCGCTCACGGCAGGCTCCTCCAGAAGATTAAATGTATGGAATCCAAGCTGATGTGGCGCCACCCGGTGTTTACGCCACCTGTATGCGAACCCTTGGCAGTCGGGGGTTGGGTCACGTGACTGGGTAATGGCAAGAAGCAGTTGTCACGAGCTTTAGGGATGTGCCCTAGTATAAGTAAGGAGACCTGGGTCAGCCCTCCCCCATTCGCGAGTGTGTTGATCTCTTTACCTGAGCAATAAAGTTTTAGTTTTCACCACGTGTGGCTCGTTTATTCGCCTGCCACATTGTTGACCCCCGACGATCCAAAACGGTCATTTTGGATTTCAAACATGTTCACAGCCAACGACCAACCTCAACAGCCAGTGGTTGCCGACATCCAGCCCAGCAGAACGCTGTCTCCCTGAAGCTGCCTGTATTCTGGACATCACAGCCCCAGGCGTGGTTCCAACAAGCCGAGGCCCAGTTCCACGTTCGACTCATCACGGCCGACGACACCCGGTACTACAATGTTGTCGGCGCGTTGGATCAGGAGACGGCCGGTCGCCTGGTTCCTTTCCTCTGTGTGCCGCCAGATCAGGACAAATATGAGGGCCTTAAAGCGCTGCTTTTGCGGACCTTTGGACTCAGCCACCGGGAGCGCGCAGTGCGGCTCCTGCACATGGGTGGCCTCGGCGATCGCAAGCCATTGGAGTTGATGAGCAAGTTGCTCACCCTAATGGACGGTCATTGGCCCTACCAGCTCTTTGAACACGCCTTCCTGGAGCAAATACCAGACGACATTCGCCTGCTGCTCTCCGGTGAAGATTTCACGGTACCCCTGCTGCTAGCAGATTGCGCCGACGAGCTGTGACAAGCCAAGCAGCAGGGTGGTGGCTTGATCGATCGAGTAGCGGCAGTGCCTTGGAGGGCCCAGAAAACCAGGTCCTGCGCCCACCGGGAGAACTGCTGCGCCGCCTGTCCCAAACGACCCCGGTAAGGGGAAGTGGTGTTATTACCACCAGCGCTAGGGTCCCGCAGGCTGTCAGTGCCGCCCGCCCTGCTCATATCCGAGAAACGCCAGGGCCGGCCGCCAGTAGTGGCCTGAAACATCGCCTCTACGCGTGGGATCGGCACTCAGGACAACAGTACTTGGTCGACATGGGTGCGGAGGTTAGCGTTTGGACGCTCGTTCCTGCAAACGGTGGCCTTCTCTCACTGCAGTAAATGGCAGCTCCATACGGACGTATGGAGTTCGCATGATCCCGCTCATCTTTGGCCCCTGCCATTTCACCTGGACCTTTACGGTGGCCGAAGTTTCCCAGCTGTTGTTGGGGATCCGCACTGCCCCTAAGGAGAACTTGGCTTCCTCGTCGGCGGAGTTGGTGTATGGTGCGCCACTTATGGTTCCGGGAGATTTCGTTCCGGCAGTGCGTGGGTCACAAGAGCTGGGTCAGCCCTCCCCCATTCGCGTGTGTGTTGATCTCTTTAGCTGAGCAATAAAGTTCTCTTTGTTTTCACCACGCGTGGCTCGTTTATTCGCCCGCCATGCTGACTTTGTTTTTTAGATTCAGAGCTGGCGTACTTATAGAAAACAGCGGGTTGATGTGGAAGGTTGTTGTGGAGTGTGAGGAATATACAAAGTAAACAGGGGGATATAGATCAACTACAGAAATGGACAGAGAAATGGCAAATACGTCAGGAGTGGTTATGGAAGCAGATACAAAAGTGGCATTTAAGTAGTTTTGGATAAGCACATGGATGTGCCGGGAATGATGGGATGTGGATCATGTAAAGGCAAAGAAGATTAGTATAATCTGGCATCATGTTTAGCACAAACATTGTGAGCCAGAGGGCCTGTATCTACTGTATACTGCACTGTTCTAGAAATGCACAAGAACCTATAAGCACCCCAGGAGGGACACCCTCTCTGGATATTCGATAACTGCTTGGAGATACTCATGAGCTGCTTGCTCCACACATGGTAACACATGCATTAATCAAAAAGTAATTGGCTGCACACCATATTACCACTGGGCTTCAAGATAGTATGGGACAGGTTTGTAAACGTGGCATCTTCATTTACCCCTGGTATTAAGCAGGAACTCTTGGTCGTCCACAATAATGATGTAATTTAATGCAGATAAATGTAAGGTATTAGACTTCATAAAGTCTAACCAGGGCTGAACATTGACAGTAAATTACAGTGTTCTGGTGAGTGTTTTAGAGCAGAGGGATCTAGGAGTGCAGCTACATAGTTCCTTGAAAGTGGCGAAAGGACAAGAAGGAGATAGGGAGCTTGTCAACAAAGCAAAGGTGCTAGTTATCCACTTCAGGAAGCAAGGTGAAATACATGACCCAGTCAGCATCTATGGTGCTGAACTTGGAGACGGCAAAGAGCTTCAAGTTTCTAGGTATTAATATCACCAACAATTTGTCCTTGCCCAACCACATTGATGCTATGTCCAAGAAATCACACCAACTGCAGAAGGCTAAAAAAAATTGGCATGTCTCCCACGACTCTTACCATTTTTTATACATGCACCTATATCAGATTGATTGTATTATTCTACCTGGATTCGGTGTGGCGGCGCCTTGTGGCTGCGGGCTCACTTGCAGTCCGTCTGTCTTTTTTTCTTTTTTTTCGTCTTGTGAGAGTATGTTTTCAGTTTATTTTTTAGTTGTATGTATGTGGGGGGAGGGGGCGGGGGGGGGGGGGGGGGGTTTGGTGGGGGTGGAGGGGGGTGGGGGAAACGTTTAAATGTTTTAATCTCTTCCTTGAACGGAGACGCAACCTTTTCTTGTCACGTCTCCATTTTGCTGGGGCCTAACATCGTGGAGCTGGCGGCCTCCAAACGGAATCGACCTGAGGGCTCCAGTCGCAGAGCCTGCGGACTCACCTACTACTCCCCTACCATCACGGAGCTGGCTGACTCGGAGCTGTGGTGCCGCCGCCGCGGCGACCCGACTGCGGAGCTTTGGAGGCCTCGGCCGCAGGCCCTGTGGACGGTAAAATCGGGAGCTCGCAGGTCCCTGGTGGGAGACCGATTTCCGAGAACTGCCGCAACAGCAACTTCGCCCTCCCTGAATAGCGGGGCTTTGTATCGGCCTGTCGCAGGGCCTTACATCGCCTGGTGTGGTTTAAACGCCCGCCGGGGGCTTTAACATCAGGAGCCTCGATTGCCTCGATGTGGGAAAAGAACAAAGAAGAGGGAAGAGAGGACTTTTGCCTTCCATTACAGTGAGGAGGTGTTTGGAGATTCACTGCGATGGATATTTGTGTGAAACTGTGCTAATTGTGTGTTATGTTTATTTTACTGTTATGACTGCAGGGAACTAAATCTTGTTCAAACTTCTGTTTGTTTGAATGACAATAAAGGCAATTTGTATTGTATTTGTACTTGTATGCTTGGTATGGCAACTACTCGGCCCAAGACAAGAAGAATTTGCAGAGTGATATGTACACAGTCCAGTCCACCACACAAACCAGTCACTACCCTCATCAACATCAATACTTCACTCCACCTCCGGAAATCCAGCTAACATAATCAAGGACCTCCTGCACCCAATTATTCTCTCTTTTCCCCTCTCCACATCTCTGAGGATATGACATGGACATCGCATGCTGCAGCACTCATGAGTAAGGCAAGGCAGCGCCTTTACCACCTCAGGCAATTGAGGAAATTCAGAGTGTTTCCGAGGATCCTCCAGTGCTTCTACTCTGCGGCTGTGGAAAGCATCTTGTCCAGAAACATTACAATCTGGTTTGGTAATTGCTCTGCCCAGGACAAGGAGGCTCTGCAGAGAGTAGTGCGTTTGGCCGAACGCACTATGTGAACCTCTCTCGCCCCTCTGCAGGAACTATACATCAGGAGGTGCAACTCCAGAGCCAATAAGATAACGGGAGACCCCTTCCACCCCTGCAACGGACTGTTCCAGCTGCTACGGTCAGGCAAACGTCTCCGTTGCCATGCTGTGAGAACAGAGAGGATGAGAAGGAGTTTCTTTCCAGAGGCCATTCGGACTGTAAACTCCTATCTCACCAGGGACTAACTCTACTAACTTACTGTACCACAATACCGCCCAAAATATTTAATATGAAAAAGAACATGTGATTCTGTTTGTAGTTGGTTGGTTGTTTGTTTTTTGCACAAGGTCCGCAGGCACTGCCACTTTTCATTTCACTGCACATCCCGTATGTGTATGTGACGAATAAACTTGACTTGACTTGACTTCCCATCGGGCCGAAGATACAAAAGCTTGATAGCACATACCACCAGATTCAGATACCAACTTCTCTAACTTCAGATATCCCTTGCTTTCTCTCTCCATCCCCTTCCCCTTCCCAGTTCTTCCACTAGTCTTACTGTCTCCGACTACAATGTATCTTTGTGCTGACCCCTCCCTTGACATGAGTCTGAAGAAGGGGCTCGACCCGAAACATTGCCCATTCCTTCTCTCCAGAGATGCTGCCCCACCCGCTGAGTTACTCCAGCTTTTTGTGTCTACCCACCAGATTCAAGAACAGCTTAGACACAAAAACCTGGAGTAACTCAGCGGGACAGGCAGCATCTCTGCAGAGAAGGAATGGGTGATGTTTTGTCGCCATTCAATATGATCATGACTGATCATCTACAATCAGTACCCAGTTCCTGCCTCGCCCCATTTCCTCATCTCCGTTCTAAATGGCTTACCCCTTATTCTTAAGCTATGGCCCCTGGTTATGGACTCCCCCAACATCGGGAACATGTTTCCTGCCTCTAGCATGTCCAATCCCTTAATAATCTTATATGTTTCAGTAAGATCCCCTCAAATCCTTCTAAATTCCAGAGTATACAAGCCCAGCTGCTCCATTCTATCAACCTATGACAGTCCTGCCATCCCGGGAATTAACCTTGTGAACCTACGCGGCACTCCCCCAATAGCAAGAATGTCCTTCCTCAAATTTGGAGACCAAAACAATACTCCAGGTGTTGTCTCACTAGGGCCCTGTACAACTGCAGAGGACCTCTTTGCTTCTCTACTCAACTCCTCTTGTTATGAAGACCAACATGCCATTCGCTTTCTTCACTGCCTGCTGTACCTGCATGCTTACTTTCAGTGACTGATGAACAAGGACTTGCAGATCTCGTTGTACTTCCCCTTTTCCCAATTTGACACATTCAGATAATAATCTGACTGTTTTTGCCACCAAAGTGGATAACCTCACATTTATCCACATTAAACTGCATCTGCCATGCATCTGCCATGCATCTGCCCACTCACACAACCTGTCCAAGTCACCCTGCATCCTCATAGCATCCTCCTCACAGTTCACACTGCCACCCAGCTTTGTGTCATCTGCAAATTTGCTAATGTTACTTTTAATCCCTTCATCTAAATCATAAATGTATATTGTAAATAGCTGTGGTCCCAGCACCGAGCCTTGCGGTACCCCACTAGTCACTGCCTGCCATTCTAAAAGGGACCTGTTAATCCCTACTCTTTGTTTCCTGTCTGCCAACCAATTTTCTATCCATGTCAGTACCCTATCCCCAATACCACGTGCCCTAATTTTGTCCACTAATCTCCTATGTGGGACCTTATCAAATGCTTTCTGAAAGTCCAGGTACACTACATCCACTGGCTCTCCCTTGTCCATTTTCCTAGTTACATCCTCAAAAAATTCCACAAGATTTCTGGTCTCTTTCACAATTTTTAATTGAATCCTTATTAATAGTCACAGGTATATTTTCTCTCTATGGATTTCAGTCTCAGACCATGACACAGAAAACAGATGTTTGCCAAGAGATAATGGGGGCTGAAGACAGGGCAAAAATAGTGTAGTTTGCATCATAGATCAGGGGGTTTCTGAACAATGAGATGTCAATCAAGGTCAAAGATAGAACGGAAAACCTTGAACCAAAAAGTCACTTGATTGGCAAAGATTTACACCCCCTCTCCCCCTCTCCCCCCTCTCACCCCCTCCCCTCCTCCCCCTCTCATCCCCCTCCCTCCCTGTGTGTTTGGGGGGTGGTTAGTGTGTGTGTGACGCCGTAGCCCCCCCGCAACCGCGCATTGAGGGGACGGGACCCAACGGGTCCCACTTGGTCTAGTAACATATAATATCGGGAAAAATTGGAACTTTGGATCCATCATACTTCATTTGGAAGTAGCTCTCCTGTTTCGTGTTACTGTAAAAATCACTATTTACGTTATCAGGCAGATTTAATACAAATGCTGTATTGTACTCAAAAGTACAATATTTAAACAGCTATTGGCTTGACAAAAACACCAACTGCAGCTGTTCCTTGATTAATGCATTGAACAATATGCTTACGAACTCAAGAGGAAAAATTTTAAGAGTATTAAAATGATTGACCATAAACCTGGAGCAAGGAGCATGGCTTTCTTCGACGTTGAGGATGCTAATTTGCTTCAAATTTTGATTATATGTGATAAGTGTGCATTTTTTGCAAAATATGCTACTCGATGGAGGGCATGGACATACGTGCTTCAGCTAGCAAGATAGAAGCTGTAATCAGTAATGTCAGTTCACCTAATATATCATGCCAAATGGTATAATAATAATGGCCAGAATTGTACTCTACTTGTCACTCTGTCATAATCCATGGTCTCACGGGACAGGTCACTATCGGAGACAAGATGGACATTTATTAACAGTAAACTATGTTATGCCACAGATGACTCGGATGAGGCATGAAGGGGATATATTACGACCAAACTTTCATCAATACCACACCTCCACTGATTATATGGCATTGGTGAAGGCAGGTGAGATGGTAGTTCATGAATGGTCTGATAGCACTAAGACTATTGAGAGGAATGACAAAGAATTAGAGGACATTTTGAAAAAGGAGACTTGGTGGGAAAGGGCCTGGAACTGTACACCCACATATTAGGATTTATTTGCATATATTAGTGTTTGCATGGTTATTGATTGCAATTGTTTTGATTTTTTTAATTCTGGCATAATAGAAAGCCATAAAGGAAGTTGAAGACCAAATATTTGTCAAGCAGATAGGAAGTGCGATAGACAGGCAGCAATTACTCCCAGAAGATGTTTTAGCTACGGCGATTCAATACTTGGGTATGGCCAAGAACCATCAAGGGGCTTTGATGTAGAGATTGCTTGAAATTATAAGAAAATTGAGCAAGTTTATAATATTATTAACCCAAGTAGGTTACATACTTGGGAACCATGATGGGAATTAAGGCCAACATGGAGAAGGTAATTTAAAGGTCATTTTAGTAGAGGCAGTTATCAGATTAGGGTAGCGTATATATTCCCAGGCATAGCTAACTAGAGTTAAAATTATTACAGGATGTTTGTAAACCTGGCAGAACGTAATAAAACTGATCTTAAAGAGCCTGTCCCACTTGGGCGTCATTTGCGTGCCATTTACGTGACAGGCCGGTAATGACTGGCGCGCGATTGTCACGCGAAAATTGTCTAGCAGTACGACAGTCGGGCGCCATGTGCTCTTGAGGGCCCTGCTTCTTTTGGGAGCCATTTGCAATGTCATTCGTACTTATCATAAGTTCGATCTCCGTGGCAAGGACTTTCCCAGTGAAAACATTTCAAAACTACACGCGCTTTATACCCGGGTGGTCACGTGGTGCAGCGCTCAAATAACGTGCAAATGGTGCATGGTTACGGACATTGACGCACGGTGACGCATAATAAATTAGTATAGGCAACGTTCGTGCGTCAGCGTGGGTAACCATGCATCACCACGCGCTACACGTAGGCCTTCAGTACGTCAGCGTACGGCATCAGCGTACTTGCACAAAGGATACGTCACGCAGGTGGCGCGCGAAGATTTTGAGCATCCCAAAATCCTGGGGTGCCGCACGTTACCGCGCGTCACTGCTTACACCACCACACCTCACCACGCGCCAACCAATTTTTAGGATGTCGCGTAAATGACACGCAAATGACGCCCAAGTGGGACAGGCCCTTGAGATAAGAGGAGTCATTTTACACAGGCATGTTTCTTCAGAAACATAAACATCCACCACAGTGACTCCACCACATTCCTCACTGTAATGGAAGGCGAAAAACTGTTACTGTTACTGGTGTAAGGTTCATACCCATATCTTATGACTTACAGGCTGTCATTTGATGGTGGCAATTAATTTACCTGGCACTCACAGACCAAATTTCCTCTCTCCAGAAGCTGGTGGCTTCCTTTAATCCATTGCTTCCCTTAATATTAAAAAAATAGTTTGATGGGCTCAATGAGAGGTACGTCAATAATAAGAAATGAAGGTATAGCAGAGTGGCCTATTGGAAGCAGCCATTTTGGGAGAAGCTATGTTTTGAGGTAAAGAATTGCGATTGAGGATATGTGATGAGCCTTTGACTCAAGTTGAAAGGGTGAAGTCAGACACGACTAAAGTAATATAACACTCAAGCTAATTAGCCTACAAATCTGAAGTGTGCGAGGAAACTGGAGCATCCTGAGAAAATTCATATAGGTCACGGGAAGAACATACAAACTCCGTACCGGCAGCACCTGTAGTCAGGATCGAACCCAGGTCTCTGGCGCTGTAAGGCACCAACTTTACCACTGTGCCACCATGCCACCCTTATCACAAACAATATTTGAAAGCTAAGTAGAAGATAGCATTTTAGTTTTGAATAATAACCACTCTGTATTTGCATGTTGAGGTTTTTTTCAAATTATGTGCATAAAAATAGTAAGATTAAACGAGAACTTACCAAGTTCGAAGGTTGATCTTTATTTTATGAGGAGTCGCGGTGAGGGATTTCGTGAAGACCCCGCCAGCACGCATGCGCGGCATTCTTCAAAGCAGCGGTGTGGAATCACAGAACGCACCATGACTGGAAATAGTAAGATTAAGAACGTAGAACATACCAGTTGACCTTATGATAGAGGGTGGGAGCGGTGGGCACGAAATCCCTCACCGCGACTCCTCATAAAATAAAGATCAACCTTCGAACTTGGTAAGTTCTTGTTAAATCTTACTATTTTACTTCGGAGTCACGTGAGTGACTTCGTGAAGATTTCAAAGCTCTGTGATTTCACGCCCTGGACATCGTCCATGCTATCACACTGCCGCAATACTGATGGAGGCATTCCAGACTGAACAGGCTGAAAAATAATGCACAGTTATTAACACAAATAATAACAAAGCAAAAGACCCCTAATTCGGGGACAAATCATTGACTGAGCGGCTCCCAGTACGGCTTCCGCGAATGTTGCAGGGGCAACCAGCGGCTTATTGTAGAACCGCTGGAAGGTTGCTTCACTGGCCCAGCCCGCGGTGGAGAGGATGTGGTCCATGGGCACCTCCATGGCCCTCGCCGCTGATGTGGATGCAGCCCTGGTAGAGTGAGATTTAAAAATGTTAGTACCTATTCCTGCTGTACCCAACACCGCCCTGAGCCACCTTGCGATTGTCTGCACAGTCACCCGGTGATGTGGAGAGTTGTGGCTGATGAGGAGCCCCTGCTCCATCTTCCGGATGGTTCCTGTAGTGCGGATGTAGAGGCGGAGATGGGTGACTATGCAGAGGGTGGCATCAGTGGGGTACGCCCAAAACTCCACCTGCAGCCCACGATCCCCAGGACTGTGCTGCTTCAGTAGGTCCTGGACAAAGAAAATTCACCTTTGCAGGGGTGGAGACCATGCTATCCAGCCGCAGCTTTTGTAGTGCCTGGACTCGTTGAGCTGTAGGCAGTGCCGTCAGCATCACCACTTTGAGGGTGAGCTTTTTGATGGTAACTCTGTCATAGGAGACCAGCTCCTCAGTAGCGTCAGAACGATCCCTACCTCCCAGGTGATGTTGGATCTGGGTCGTGGAGGGTTGGTGTTAAACACTCCCCTCATAAATTTAAACACCAGGTGGATGGAGCCTATACCAATGTCTAGGTATGAGGGTAATGCACTCCGTGCGCTGTTGATGGCACTGGAGCTAAGACCTGCATCGTAATGAAGGCCCGCTAGGAATTCCAGGACATCAGGGATCGTAGCCGAGTTGGAGGTCGTGTTGGTACGGGAGCAGAATGCCTCCCACTTCCTGACCTGGGTGAGGCACTGCCTCTTGGTTGATGCTCGGCATGACGCTGAGATGAGGTCCATGGCTCTTGGTGAAATGCCGGCCTTGACGAGCGGCCCCTATAGAACCTGCAGGCCAACATTAGGTGACCAAGGCACGGGTGACTGTACCCCGCAATGGGGTTAGTAATCAATGTGGGATTTTTACCAAACTGAATCCACGGACGTTGCAAGATTTGGAGGGCCATCGGGTACCATGGCTGTGTAGGCCAGTCGGGTTTGATCAATGCCAGTTGCAGAATCCAGTTGAATTTTCTGCAATACCCGACTGATGAGGCAGAATGGGGGAAATACGTAGTAAAACCATTTCCCCCCAATGGAGAGAAAAACATCCATAGCTACTCCCCCAGGGTCTGGTTCCCAAGACACATACGTTGGTATCCGATGGTTCAACCTGGACGCAAAGAGGTCAATATCTGGCGTGCCAAAGTGAGCTATAATTTCAGCAAATTTGGGGGGTTCAACATCTACTCGATGTTATCATTGAACACTCATGGCCTGGTGTCCGTCACCTTATTGAACTTCCTTGGTAAATAGGTCGCTGTGATCCAAATATTTCTCCCAATGCACCAGTGCCAGATTGCATTTGCCAATTCGTCCCAAGATAACGACCTGATACCACCCATATGAATGATATAAGCCACCACCATTGTGTTATCTGTTTGGAGGCGGACATATAAGTGCCGTGAATTAGGACAGTAAGCCCGCAGTCCCTGGAAAACCCCTAACATCTCCAGATAATTTATCCCTGGTGTCTGGAGGAGGGGAGACTCGTGAGGGACCCATCTGCCACCACAACTGGACATGGTGTCAGTTGTACCCCAACCTTGTGCGCTTGCGTCAGTCTGTAGCACGACGGATGGGTTGCTAACAATGATGGGTCTGTAACACTCACTAATAATGTCAATCCACCATTGTAGCTCAGCTCTAGCCGGATTTGGCAACCGTATTGGTCTATCAAAGTGCTCAGCATTTGCTTTTAATGCTGCTATCTTTACTCTTTGTAAATTTTGTAATGTAACAGTCCGAATTGCGCAGCTGAGGACGTAACTACCAGGTTCCCAATTTCTTTTGCCGTTTGTCGGATAGTCGGTACCCTGGCGCAAGCAAGGCTGTAGCATGCCTCTTTTGACTAAAGCTTTGTTGGTCGGGATAGTGATCATTAGTAAGTATGTGTCAATGGTGAACCCAGGTAATCCATAACTTTAGAGGGGTTCAGGGTGGATTTGTCTGGATGGGTTACAGACCCTAACGTCTCGAATAAAGATTTGGTCGCTGGAACGGCCAGCGTAGCCAATTGGAGGGTCTGTCCCACGCTAAGGATATCGTCTAAATATGCCATGACGATAGAATTGTGTTATTGGATGAGTGCCAATATGGTTTTTACTAATTTGGTAAATAGTCTGGGGCCGTGGGTAACCCATTGGGTAAGACTTTGTATTGCCACAACTGTCCCTTCCAGACAAAGTTCAGGAACTTCCTGTGAGATTCTGTGATGGGGACTGTATAGTATGCATCTTTTAAATTGATGCAAGCCATAAAGCACCCCGGATAGGCAGCTGCTTAGCTGTTTCGAAGGTAACCATGTGAAGATGGGTATATGGTACAAAAATGTTCAACAGGGTTAGGTCTATGATAATCCGACTCCCCCCATCTTTTTTGGTTTTTGTAAAGATGTTAGACACAAACTCAAGGGGTTCATGTGTCGTTTTGCCAATCACCCCTTTTGCTGCTAGCCCTAAGATTTCAGCATGTCCCTCCTTTATCTCAGTCTGAGAGAGCGTAAAATGCGCCGAGATTCATGCTGGTTTGGGGGGAAGTTTACCATCAATAATGCTATGACATAACCGTGAACACTTTGTGGGATAACGTGGCTGTGGTGATTGCACCCCAAGCACCACAAAATGCCCGCAGCCGACCCCCGACTTGTGCGGGTAGAAGTGCTACTGCCTTAGAGGAACCAGACCCCCTTACCTCCATGGTTAACGGTGGGTCTTGGCGTATGGCGTTTTGAGGGAACGTTGCGGTGGTGTCGTGGTGGTGGCCCGCCTGATATCGTCTGATATGGGTGAACTTTAGCCGGTGGAGGTTTCATAAGGCCCACGGTCTTGGCCTCCTCGTCGAGATTTGTGACTTGCTTGGAGAGATCTTCCCCAAACAGCTGATGAGGTGGTGGAGTGGTGGAGGGATGGCACAACCCTGCACATTACGGGTTGAGTGTCGGCCGGATGGAGCTCTTGCGAAGGCAGTTAATTTTGAACTGCGCATTGCAGAGAAGTGCCTGGGCATCCTGCGGCTCACTGGGCACATCATCTCCATCAAGGGTGCAGGCAAATGCTGTAATGCCCGTCGATAGAAGTTTGAGGATGCATTGTAGGCGGACGTCCTGCATCTTGGTGGTAGTACTCAATTCCCCCAAATGTGAGCATTCCCCGTGGGCACACTTAAAGTGATGCAGTTGTCGGGCGGTTTGAATGCGTCCATGGTGTCAGTGACTACCTGACCCAGAGACTGGTGAGTGGTCAGATAGTCAATGGTTCCCGCCAGTTTGGGGTGCAGCGGCTCCCCATTGTGGGTAGCTGTGGCAAATTTTCCCCACGACATCCAGCAGGTCCGCACCTAGGACTGGCTCTCCGGCCTCCGGCATCCCTGGTTCGTCATCATAGTCAGCATCTAGCAACTTCTGGTACGTCTGGCTGGAGAAGACGATATGCTGGGCGGTCTCCTGATGTGGCTTGTGGAGGCCCGAGACTCCCGTTCATCCCGGTCCATATCCCGTTGGACTAGTTCCTCCACCAAGAGCTCCAACCTGGCAATGCGACCATCCCCGCTACTCGTGGCGGACAAGCCGACTTCCCCAGGCTCTGCAATTTCTCTGGGGCTTCTACCAGCGGACCACACCTCCATAAGATGCAGACTAGGGTCCGAAGGTAGGTTGTCGTGGGCTACTGCTCCTGCAGGCCCATACGACTCCCGCACGGACTTTCCGCTAGTCAGCCTTCGAGCGGACTGTGGCGGTCCACCTGCCTGGTAGGAAGGCAGTGGAGATGAGTCGGCGCCGGTCCCCGGTACCTGGCTTCCCGAAGTCCGTGCAGGCTTACCTCCACTATCGCCCAATCTTCTGCGTGGAGGCGCATGGTCGGCAGCTGCCAGAGCCAAGCTTAACCGACCATCTACTGCTGCCACCGGCGCCCTTGACCGCAGCCTGAAGCGGCGTTCTGCCGGCAGCACCTGCTCCTGCAGGGCTGCTCGACGCAGCAGTAGCTCTGCCAGACTACCCTATGGCAGATATCCCTGGCAGCTGTACGTGGCGTGCTGCGGCTGCGGGGCTCCCCTGTAGCACAGCCGTTCCCCGGCCCGGCCCCCGTGGATCCACTGCAACACGGGGTGATGCTGCTGTCGGGGGGCAAGGCACTCTTCCACATACCAGGTTTCTCCCCGCGCTTCCTGGGGACTGGGGGCACTGAGTCTGGGGCTGGCATTCCCAGCTCCCGTGTGGACATCCAGTCGGGAGAGAAGTCGGGCGCTGGTATAACTGAAGCGCCCGACTTCCGCACATTTACCCCCGGCCGTCCGGATGCTGCCGGCGGGTCTCGCAGCTCCGGGGAAGTGGCCGCTGGCCTGTCGGTGACCCGCGGCTCTTGGGAAGTCTGCCTTCCCACCCGCTCCTTCCTTCCTGCAACCAACAAAAGGTTAGTATTCTTACCTTTGCCGGTCTTGTTGAAGGAGCTGGTGGAGAGAGCGCACTCCCCCCCCCAGCTTGTCGATGCAGATGCGCGCGACGATATATCGCGCATGCGTGCTGGCGGGGTCTTCACGAAGTCACTCACGTGACTCCGAAGTAAAATAGTAAATACTAACTGCTTTGCTGCATTCCAAACAAAGCGCTTCCTTGATTCCTACATTGTTACTGACAACTTAAATCATGTTCGCAGGTTGCAATCACAGAGAACTGATCAAACAAAAAAACAACTTTAATAGCAAGTTATAGCTGCAACCACATGCAAATACCAAGAGTGTGCAAACTTCAAATATATGGTACTGCAGTCCACATTCTAGCACAAGATCATACTGTCTTAGGAAATCCATTGAATATCTTCCCTCAATCTATCAATAATTGTTTACCTTTATGCCCTGTTTGCCTATCCCTGACCCACTTTTATTCCCATGCTTTCATTGGCTATGATTTTGCTGACAGTTATATAATGAGACATTATGAGATATCTTCTGAATGTCCAGCGTCAAATGTAACATCCTTTGTCCATGTTACATTTCCTTTACTAATTAACACATGCACTTTCCATATTAATTTTGTCTTGAATTATCATTTCTGGGTGTCTCTTTGCCACCAAGTTATTATAACTGGTTGAAGCTATTTGGTTTATCCTTTTATGTTTGAAGAGGGATGTAATATTTGCAACCTTGTGCTGTCAGAGCAGATTTGCATAGTCTCTCTGTTTTTGTTTCCTCCAGATGCTTCAGTTTCCACCCACATCTCAAAAACAAGCAGGTTGATAGGTTAAATGGCCACTGTCAATTGTTCTTATTGTGTAGGTGAGTGGTATGATGAATTTGGAGAAAATCAAAAATGGAATGAATGTTGGATTAGTATAAATGGGTGGTTGATGGTCAACATGGAGTTGTTGGGCAAAATAACCTGTTTCCATGCTGCCTCTTTCTCTATGATCTCAATGATACTTTATTGTTACATGTACCTAGGTACACAAAATGCTTTGTTTTACATACAACCCAGTAAAATCTATGACCTACGTGCATATAACATCTACTGATTGGCTGCCACATGATTTACACTTCAAAGTTGCAGACATAACATTGCTTTCCTATTTGATTCAGGAAGGTTGAAAGAGAATGGAGGCGGGTGGAAGACTGGAGTCAAGTCAAGTCAAGTTTATTCCTCACATACACATATGAGATGTGCAGTGAAATGAAAAGTGGCAGTGCTCGTGGACTTTGTGCAAAAACATAAACAAACAAACAACTACAAACAGAATGGAACAGAAGGTTGCAGTAGTGGGGTGGGGTGATGCAATGGAGGAACTTGAAGCTGAGGACAAGTGTTTTAAGGTTAATGTGTGGACAGGAGTGATAGGTGAACCAGAGTCAACACAAAGCAGGTTTGATAGTGAACATGTTGTAGTGAGTGAATAATGGGAAACAAAGAGAAGAATTAGAGAGAAACTGACTGAACAATAACAAAACAATAACAAAAACAAAAGGTTTCAATGGCAGTGGGTCTTACAGGCATGAAGAATTGCATGTTTTAATTAGAGTTCTGAATTTAATTAGAGATCCGAAGATAATGTGAAAGGAGCAGTTGGGGAGTAAATTGTAGTCATCATTGCATTGTCTTAGAAATGATGAAAGATCTTAAAGAAGTCACTTGTTCATGAACACATGAGGAGTTTAAATGCAAGTTGAAAAGGATGCAAAATAATTTAAAGGGTGCAATGCCAGAAGGAGAAACCATGTTTGGAGTTGGTTGTAAAGATTACGCCGTTTCTGCAATAGGTTGGGCTGGAATTAGTGATAAGATGGAGTCTTAAGATGGAGCCTAAGAGGCGGCTTACCTGCAATCCAGAATTTCTCAGCGTCAGAATGCTGCTTGAGGTCATGGATGGAGAGAGCTTGTTTAGAGAAAGTAAAAATTATGAATAGTGATATAAAGCATAATGATTTGCTGGTAGCTGGGGAAGAAGAAGTGAGAAGGGGACTAGAAAAGAAGTTAGATTAGCCTTGAAAAACAAATGTAATGAGATAATTATTAAGGATGGATGATAAGTTTGGAGGTTTTTGGCTGAGAGATAATCCCACTGGTCATAGACAAACATAGATGAAGGTAATGGACTAATTTAGAAAGAACTCAAACCTGTCTTAGGAAAGGAAATGAAGTAGATTAATAAGCTGTTTTGAATGAAAATGATCCAGAAGACTTGGGCTGGAGGAGATTCACAGTAATTTGAGGGTTAAATGAGATGAGGCTAAAGAGAGAGCAGAGTAAGGATTCCAAATGAAAGGTTCTCCAAAAGGGTCTAGACCTGAAGTGTTACCTATCCATGTTCCCCAGGGATGTTGATTAACATGCCGGGTTACTCCAGCACTTTGTGTCTGTTTTTGTATAAATCTGCAGATCCTTGTTTCTCTTTCTCTAGGATTCAAAATGGCAGGTTAAAACAGATTAGGAGTTTGGCTGCACAGCAGCATTCTTATGAAAAGATAAAAGGTAGAATGCTCATCATAGCAAAAGAAGGTTGTTAGGGGAAAGGTAAACATTCACTAATCAGCCACTTGGATCTAAGGAGAGGTTGTATCTTATGATTCCATACATTCTGTACCTTCATCAGTTTGTTCTTATATAGAGTTAGTGCCTGATATAAATACACTCATATGGTGCTTCTGCCTCAGGATAGCTAGAACTGTGGATTAAGATGAAGAATCTTCAATGTGAAATATTAACTTTATTTTTCTTTCCGCAGATGCTACCAGACCTGCAGAAAGTTTCCAGCATCTTTTGTAAATTTCAGATGTCCAGATTCTGTAGAATATGTAGATCTCTGTAGATCCTCATTTGGGTGCCTGCAAAACAAGGAAGGAGCCGAGGGGCCTTTTAAGATGCCTGACTGACTACCTGAATCAGGGCCACCACAGGTTAAGTGCTCTTAACCATCTTAGTCCCAAGAAAATCTTTGAGGAACTGAAATGACAGGAACACCGTGTCCCCCACTCAACTTCCCGAGTACATCTCTCAAAGATCCACTGATTCGAGCATCTGCAGTTCCTTGTGTCTTCGGGAACAATCAGCCTGCTACTGATTTGCATTCCTTTAAGCCTAACAACCACATTTTAAAGCTTGGTCTTTCAACCATGGCCCATTTAACCAAACACACTGGGCAAGGTGGAGCATAATTATTGGTAGCAGCAGGGAAGAATGCATAAATCCTTGTGCATCGCTGCAACGTTGCAGAGACTTGTTTTAAAAGTTTCTGCGTGTTTTGGGACTGCGAGCAGTCTTATCAACTAACTGCCGAGCTCCCACAACTGTGGCTGGCAATTAGCCAGGAAACTGTAGTGCACCAAAAGGGGGGAGAAAATCTTTCTGGACTTTTACACCTGCATCCAGAACAACCCCTTATTGCCTCATCTGTGCTGACCAGGCCAGTCTGGCTTTCGTGCAGTGTGGGAGGCGGAGGAGAGTATTAGTAGATGGAAATTGGTTGGAAAATTTCCATCTACTAATACTCTCCTCTGTCTAGTGGAAATGGTCCTCACCCTTAACAACTCTTCCTTTGACTCCTCCCATTTCCTCCAAATCCTTGTCCTCACCTTCCACCCCATCAGCTGGCGCATACAACATATAATCATCCGACATTTTCGCCACCTCCAGCAAGTTCCAACCACAGGCCACATCTTCCCATCTCCTCTGGTCTCCATAGAGACCGTTCCCTCCATAACTTCCTGGTCAATTCGTCCCTTCCCACCCAGACCATCCTCTCCCCTGGTACTTTCCTTTGCAACCGCAGGAAATGCTACACTTGTCGCTTTACCTCCCCCCTCGACTCCATCCAAGGACCCAAACAGTCTTTCCAGGTGAGGCAGAGGTTCACCTGCACCTCTCCAACCTTATCTACTGCATCCGCTGTCGTAGGTGTCACCTTCTCTACATCGGCGAGACCAAGCGTAGGCTCGGCGACCGCTTCGCCCAACACATCTGCATAGTCCGTACTAACCAACCTGATCTCCCGGTCGCCCAGCACTTCAACTCCTCCTCCCATTCTGAATCTGATCTTTCTGTCCTGGGCCTCCTCCATTGCCAGAGTGAGGCCCAATGCAAATTGGAGGAACAACACCTCATATTTCGCTCGAGTAGTTTACACTTGACTTCTCTAATTTTAGGTAGTCCTTGCTCTCTCCCTCCTTCCTCTCCCACTTCCCAGCTCTCCCACTTAGCCTACTGTCTCCACCTCTACCTTTCTTTTTCCCTCACCCCCCCCCCCCCCCCCGACATCAGTCTGAAGGAGGGTCTCGACCCAAAACGTCGCCTACTCCTTTTCTCCATAGATGCTGCCTCAACTGCTGAGTTTCTCCAGCATTTTTTGTCTACTTTCGAGTATTTTATTCTTAATGAAAGATGTGAGTGGGTTCAGAGAGGATTTACCAGAATGGTTCCATGGATAAAACATTTTAACAATGAGATTAGCTTGGAGAAACTTGGGATTGTTGGTCTTAGAGAAATGAGGTTGAGGGGAAATTTCAAAGAGAAGTAGAATATAATTATAGAATTAGATCAGAGAAAAGATTTAGAACAAAGAAAAGTTCATCTCATTTGTCATAAGGTTTATGGTTTAGAGCAGGAGTCATGCGGGATGTAAAGGGCCTGTCCCACTTGGGCGTCATTTGCGCCTCATTTATGCGTCATGTAGAAAATTGGTCGACGCGTCGTGACGCGTGGGGGGCATGTGGATGACGCGCGCATAGCGCATGGTGAGGCGTGGAATCACATGTAGTGGCGCGTAGTATCACATGGCACTCCAGAATTTTGTAGTGTACCGAAATCTTCACGTGCCACCTGCATGACGTATCGCTTATGCACGCTGATGCATTGGTTACGCACACTGACGCATTGGCGTCACTCACTGTATCGCGTGGTGACGCATGGTTACGTCACCGTGCGTCAACGTCCGTAAACATGCGATGCCGCACGACGCCCATACGCAGTCGGCCCGCCTTTTACGCGTCATGTAACCTCTATCCTTGTCCACACAGAGACCACCCTGCCTCTTTTGTTATATTCTGCAAAATAAGCGCAAAGTAGGTAAATTGTAATATTGTGCTTGCGCTGGCTCTTTGAAAGAGCTGTGCAATTAGTTCTACAGTAGTCCATGATATTATCCCTGCAGCAATGTGAATGTTTATTTTCAATTACGGATTTAAATTCGTTCTTTAAAGTAATATTGAATCTGCCGCCTTCACCCTTTCAGGCAATACAATCCTGAGTGAAACTTACTGTGCAAAAACAGATCTCATCTTCCCACCCAAAATATATTAGATCCTTTCCCTAATAACTCATTTGGCATTGTTAAAGGCAACTATTTTCTCTGAATCAGTTTAAAATAATCCTGTAATTTAATTAATAAACAGTATGGTGGTCTTTGGAGTCAATGGCTCTACAATACCTGCAGCAGAATGAGCTGCTCATTGTGTTTCAACATTTTGCCTCACAATATTTAAAAGGTACCAGACCAAGTGGGACCCGTTGGGTCCCTTCGCCTTAATGCCCAGTTGCGGGGGGAGGGGGAAGGGGGGGGGGGGAAGGGGGCAGCTTGTAGCGTCACACACACACACTAACCACTCCCCACACACACACACTAACACCCCCTCCGTGATATTGTATTGCAGAGAGGGAGGGGAGTAGAGAGGATGGAGGGGGGTAGAGAGGGAGGGGGAGAGGGGTAGAGAGGGAGGGGGAGGAGGGTAGACAGGGAGGGGGAGGTGGGTAGAGAGGGAGGGGTAGGGGGGGGCGCACGGCGTCACAGGGGTGGGCTGGTCCCCGAACGCAATACTCCACCACTCACCCATAGGTCCCAATACTTACCATTTCCTAGAGAGGGAGGGGTTTTAGAGAGGGAGGGGGCAGAGCGGGAGGGGGGAGCTAGAGAGGGGGGAGGGGGGTACAGAGGGAGGGGGAGGGGGTAGAGAGGAAGAGGGTAGATGGGGAGGGGGATGGGGTAGAGAGGGAGGGGGAGTGGGGTAGAGAGGGAGAGGGAGGGGGGGGGTAGAGAGGCAGGGGTAGAGAGGGAGGGGAGGGGATAGAGACGGAGGGGGAGGGGGTAGAGAGGGAGGAGGAGGGGGTAGAGAGGGAGGGGGAGAGGTAGAGAGGGAGAGGGAGGGGTAGAAAGGGAGGGGGAGGGGGAGGGGTTAGGGAGGGTGAAAGGTTAGAGAGGTAGAGGGAGGGGAGTAGAGAGGCAGGGTAGAAGGAGGGGGAGAGGGGCAGAGATGGAGGGGGGTAGACCCACCCTATCTCCTTCCTCCTCATTTCCCTCATCCTCCTCCTCTCACTCCCATTCCCTATCACAGCACCTACCCAGGTTGCCGAGCAGCGCCAGGGCCTGGAACTTGGCCTGGTTCTCGTACTCAGCCCGTCAGCTCGGCCGCCGTATGAGCTCCAGTCCAGGCCCCGACTTCATCTCCGGGCTCGACCCTGACCCCGACTTCTTTTTCGGTGCCGTTCATGGCCCCATCCCAAGCCCCGAGCTCGGCCCTCACTCCAGCTCCAGGCTCGGCTCCAGCCCAGGCCCAGTCGCCGGGCTTGGCCCACAGCAGTAGCCTCCCCACCAGGCACCATGCCACGGGCGGGCATCGACCCGAGGATCCGATCAAGGCTGCGGGCGGATGTTGATCCAAGGACACGAAGTGAGGCCTTGAGCGGGCGTCGACCCGAGGACTCGAGGACCCGACTTGCGAGTGGCATGATTTTTTTTGTGTTTGGAGCACTTGAGTGCCCCCCCCCCCCCCCCCCCCCTCCCCGTGCGGAGTGTCCCATTCTGACGTCATTTTTTTGTGGTTTTCTAAATATCAGCTTAAGTGTATTTGTATATTTCTACGGCCATTCATGAGCATCAATTAGCAGGATAAGGTTACAAACATGATGGTTCTGTACAGGCTTGGCTTGGTCAGTATCTTGGCTATGATTCTGAAGGTTCAGTTGCACTGGACAGGATTTATAATCTGTGTTGACAGCTCCCGTAAACCACGCTAGCTGCTTTAAGGAGTTCTTTTTCCAGGCCACTAAAATAAGGGGAGTCTAAGAAAGCGATACAAGGATTGTATCAAAGACAGCCTCTAACACAGCGACATTCCTGCAAGAAGGCTAGAGTCTTGTGCCTAGAACAGGACAGATTGGTGTGCTTTGACCAAAAGGGCAACCTTTGAGAGGAGCCAATGGAACCGTCACCAGAGCCAGAGAAGGCAGGAAGGCCTCACCATCTGTACCTGCCACAGTGTCTTTCCGGAGCCCCCACACTGTTCCGGAGGGAGTGCCTCCAGGGCTGGTTTTGCCAGCCAGACTTGGGCTCACCAACAAAGATTACACAATTGGCATCATCAAACTCAATGGTCAACCGATAAACACAGATGGCTGCTGCGGTGGGACTGGAAATATATCTAATACTGGACACAAATAAAATTACCAAAATATTTAAGCAACATGTATTCTTCTCACCTACCTGGGTCTGTTTAGAACTTCTCGTGATCTTATCTTCCAGAGGTGGTAAAGGTAGAATTAGATGTCTTCCTTTCCCTTGTTTCACCTGCAGAGAAAACAAGTTCTAATTGAAATGCAGTCAGGCAATCAGTATTGAGCAGATTCTAGTCGACATGAGTTTGTTTTGTTTCCATGGCTATTAAGTACCTGGGTTTCCTTTCATATGTGAAAATAAAGTAGCCTCTGGAACTCTAATGGGTCTTGCAGCAATTCAGATACCAAAATAAATCATGGAAACCACAAATCATAAGGGCAATGAGGTTTTCCCAGTCCATCGTGATTGAATACAATGGTGATGTTATGGCTGAAATGATCAGTAGTGAATAGCACAAACTTTGGCAAATCTACATTGCTTCTACTTTGAAAAGAAACTACAAGATGCTAGAGATCTAAAACAATAACAGAAAATGCTGGAAATACTTTGCAGATTAGCCGGCATCTGAGGGAAGCGAAACGGAAATGTTACAGGTTAGAGACCCTTTTGTCAAACCTGAAAAGGAGACAAAGAGGCCTGCAAAGGTACAGGGAGGGTCATGACTCTGATAGGGTAAAATTAAAATTATGGGTGACCATGGGGATAAGCTGTAAAGCTGATTACCTGGTTGGAGACGCAAGGAACTGCTGATGCTGACATTTTGAACAAAACACAAAATGCTTGACGAGTCTTTTTCAGACTAATGGAGTGGGGGGGGGGGGGGGGGGGGGGGGGGGGGGGGGGGGGGGGGGGGGGGGGGGAGGGGGGAGGGAGCTGGACTAGAGAGGCGGGTTGGGGAGAAGTGGCAGTAGTAAGTGATGTAGGTGAGGGAGATTTGATTGGCAGATGGATAAAGTAAGTGACAAAGGATAGAAGTGGCTAAATAATGTCAGTTAAGGAGGGAAGAGCAGAAGTGAAATGTAAAACTGGAGTGATGGATATGGGTGGAAGGGGACAAAGGGGATGGGAAAGTGGGAGGATAAAAGGGAAAATGGAGATGAGTGTACGGAGGAGGGAAGAGGGGATGGGTGAATGGGGCTGGTGAGAGATGTTAGGAAGAATATGCACACTGGGAATGGGGACCATGGGAAAGTGAGGGGAGATTACTTGAAATTGGAGAATTCGATATGAGGTGCGTTTTTTTCTAGTTTGCATGTGGTCTCACTCAGGCCAAGGACAGAAAGGTCAGTATGGGAATGGGAAGGTTAGCCGTGTGATCCAGCAGGCCTTGGCGAACAGAGCGCAGCTGTTTGAGAAAGAGGTCATCTAGTCAATGCTTGGTCTCGCCGATCTAAACAAGGCCACATCACGAGCACCAAATGTAGTCGACGAAGTTTGAAGATGTGTATGTGGAAGAGCTGTTGGGGTCCTTGGATGGAAATGGAAGAGGAGTTGTAGGGACAGGTGTTTCATCGCCTGCAGACAGAGCGATCTCGATGGAAAGCAGAACGATTACCTGGTTAAGGAGTGAATGGGAACAGCTGGGAAGTGAGAACATGAACAAAATAATCCAGGTGAAAGAATATGGGACTTATGAAATGCAAAGCTAAAGGACATGCCCATAGGACAGTGTGTCAAACATGACATGTCCTCCATTCCCAGGAGGAAACAAAAGGAGAGGAAAAAAATACAAACTAAACTAAAATTACAGATGGATGACTGATAAAAACCAAGGAATTAAAAGAGTTACAAAATAGAATACAAAAGTTTTGTAACTGTCGGCGCTCTTTATGTGGCACCTTGCCTACTTGTACTGTATGCAAGCAAAAAATCTCACTGTACCAAGTACACGTGACAATAAATATCAATCAATATCAACAGTTGTGGAATTCAGTATTAAGTCCAGAAGGTTACAGTATGCTCAGATGGAAAATGAGGTGCTGCTCATCAAGCTTGCACAGGGCTTCACTGTGGGAATACTATAAGTTAGTGAGAGTGAGGGTGGGATGTACAATTAAAGTAACAGGCAATAGGAAGCTCAAGGTCATTCCTGTGGATTGAACACAGGTCATTTGCAAAGTGATCAACTAATTTGCATTTAGTTTCTCTTACACAGAGGAGCTTAGTGAACATGGAATACAATGCACTAGATTGGAGGAAGTCCAAGGGAACTCCTGATTCACCTGGAAAAGCTATTTGGATTCCTGTCTGGTGAGAAGGAAAGAGGTAAAAGGATAGTTGTAACATTGTCTGTGTTTGTAAAAGGAAGTGCTCGAAGTGGGATGGCTGGTAGGAATGAAAGAATGGATCAGGAAGTCATGAAGAGAATGGTGTCTTGGGGTGGGATTGCTTTGAAGATGATGTGAATTTCAGAGAATTATCTGTTGAATGTTGTGGCTCATGGGATGATAGGTGAGAGAAGAAGTATATCCTTGTTCTGTGCCAGAGGAGAGAGGGTGGGAGCAAAGGTGCAGGAAATAGATGCAATATAGTAAAAGGTTTTGGAAGAGGGGGAACCGTGGTGGATTTTATGTGTGGAAAAACTCATAATTAGTATAATGGAAACAGAGGAACTGGAAGAATGGAATATAGGCAGGGTTGGATGAAGAGTAAATGGGAAAACTGACTAAGTCAGTAGCATTGAAATGTGTGTTAGTACCTAGCCTTATTCCTAGCATGTCTCCACCTTTGCCTCACATTTCCAAAAATTCACTTGTGACAGCGACTACTCCTGCGCCTAATATAATAGATTATATCATAATGTCTATTATGATATAAAGGAAAATGTAATGTGCTGGAAATCTGAAATAAAACAGATTATTGTCGAAATAGCAAGATAGCATCTGTGGAGAGCCAAACATTGCTATTGTTGCACTTCAATAATTTTCCATCAGATCTTCATAGAAGTGGCAATTACAATGCTTGGTACCTTATCCACATCAATGCTACTAATTTAGAACTCTGAACATGACTTCACCCGTTTCTTTAGCCTACTCCATGAAAATGCTGGAAGGCAAAAGAACCAGAGTGAAATGGATGCAATGACCATGATTAGAAAAAGTAACACCGTGCTAGTTGACTGTCAGGTCACCTTGTTTCCTGATGTAACTCAACTGTGTTACAGCCGCAGCATAGCCGCATTCGTATGTGCAATCCGTCTAGCTCAGGGGTTCCCAACCTCTCTCATCCCGGTTACCCCTGGTAATTTTAATAGCACATAACAATGTTATTTCACTTATTTATGAACACCTACCGGTATACCAGAACCAAACACAGTCAGTCAATGAGAAAAAATATGTACAATTCCAGAATCAACAAATTTACCACCGGTTGGGAACCCTTGGTCTAGGTGTTGTCGTTCTATTGTCCTGAACTTTTAAGCTGTGGAAAATTAAGGCTAAATGTCAATGTACTGTTTCATTTGTTCGACAGATTAATTCTGAGCACATTTCTGTTAGCCAGAGTGAAATATTCAGGAGGATCCCCCACTGGAAAATTTGCATTGCTGAAAGTCATTAAAACACTGATAAGATGATAGAGGAATTGCCAGTGCCTTAAAATGTTCTAATCAGTCAAACTTTACGGCATTTTAACTAACGGTTAAGCCTTTTTTTAAATCACATTTAAAACGGTGACTTCTAATCAGCTGATCAGTATTCTCCATAGTTTGTAAGTAGGTTTTGGCACTGGTGAAGGCATTCGATATAGAAACTAAAACATTATTTGGGTAATAAAACTGGACTCTGGTGCAAAGTCATCATTATTTT
Source organism: Okamejei kenojei (assembly GCA_035221665.1). Classification (NCBI taxonomy): domain Eukaryota; kingdom Metazoa; phylum Chordata; class Chondrichthyes; order Rajiformes; family Rajidae; genus Okamejei; species Okamejei kenojei. The sequence goes on from CM069137.1 coordinate 58,257,963, forward strand.
TCTACTGATATCAGTTTCTGACTGACAAAATAGGGTGGCAAGCAGTTAAAAATACCCATCCCCCAAAAAAACCCCATAATAAATGATATATCTAGCAGATAGAATTCACAAACAGAAATTAAGTACTAATTAATCCTCTGCTGGATCATTTGAAGTGCATGAATACTAATCCTGTAGAATATTAATTAAATTAATCCTTGCTCAAATTCCTATCTCACTCAACAGTTATTAAGGAATGTAATCACATATGTTTAACTTATTATTTAATGCACAGGGATTATAGTCTTCCTGTGAAATTTCTTTCACTCCAAATGTATTTCAGAAAACTGACAGAAAGTAATAGTCCGAAATCCACTTACTTGAAATTCATTTTTATTTTTCCTTTTATTGTCATACAATCTCTTTTTGTGAAATGGTTTATAGCTTTATCGTTGTTACTTTATTATTGTTTTCCTGCTTTTCTGCTGCGTGGTCTCCTCAAGCCTCATGCTGAGGCAGGAGGCAAGAGAACCAGCTGATGTGCTGTTCCAGAGAGGAGCCAGGTTGCCATCACATGGTATCCAGAACAAGGATTTGTTAATTTGTATGAGTAAAAGGTTGATAACCATCTGCAGTAATATTGCCTTGAGGAAAACTAAAAACTGAAAATTATTCATTTTCTAGGGTTCCCAGAAGATTAGGTCATTACTGACAATGTTTTGTTTAGTTTAGTTTAGAGATACAGTACAGAAAACACGCCCTTTGGCCCACCGGGTCCGTGCCGACCAGCGATCCCCGCATATTAACAATATCCTACACATACTAGGCACAATTTTTACATTTACCAAGCCAAAATGTGGGGGGAAACCGAAGATCTCGGAGAAAACCCACCCAGATCACGGGGAGAACGTACAAACTCAGTACAGACAGCATCCGTAGTCGGGATTGAACCCGGGTCTCTGGCGCTGCAAGTACTGTAAGGCAGCAACTCTACCGCTGAACCACTGTGCTGCTTAAATGCCCCCAATGTTTTCAGCCAACTACTAAGAATGCCCATTGCAGTTATAAATTACACACACTTCTATTAATGCATAATCGATGTACATTACTAGAAGGTAATCAAGCCAATCTGTGCCTATTATTATTTTTACCTTCCACTCTTTGCCATTTGCAAATTATGTGAGATTGGGGGCAAGCACAGTTGCTACACAAGTCTTAGCAAAAGACACTTCTTTCCTCAGAAATCCAATTTAACAACCAATGTGCACCATAATCAGATCAAAGGCTCAATGAGAGATACTACAGAACAAATGATGAACTCAGCAATAATTCTGCTTAGTTCTGGTGGCTTCCTCCAATAAAACCCATAAGAAATTTCCAGAAATATAAAGATTATTAGTTGTTACGAAAATAGTATCAGGAGTAGGCCCTTCTGTCCACTCATATCACCATTTGAGTAATTCAAGGCTGATTTCTATTTCATCCACACATTCCTTAACATCATTACCAAATATTAATCTGTTGATTTAATCCCCAAATATTACACTGTGCTGGCCTCATTATCTGGAAACCATTCTTGCTGCTTTGATTCCTAAACGTCCAAGGTCTCATATCTGATTGTATTTGTTCTAGATTCCATCTCAAGAAGAAACAGTTTCTCAATAGCAACACTATCATAACCTTTCATTTGATCACTTTTCGACCACCTATACTTGAGTGTGATGAAACTTATATTTTTTTAGACCTGGTTGCATTTTAGTTACCAAAGCCATGTTCGTGGTGAAGTGGTCAGAACTAAATACATTACTGCAGATTGGATCTAATCATGGCCACACAAGTGAAGCAAGACTATCATTCTTTTGCATAACTACCATGGAACAGATCCCTATATTCCATTACCCATCATACTTATTTTTTACCCTTGCCCAATAGCTAATTTAAATATTTGGGATCCAAGGAGAGATAGCTGAATTGATAGAAAATAGTAAGATTAAATGAGCTTACCAGTTTGAAGTTTGATCTTTATTTTATGAGGAGTTACGATGAGAGATTACGTAAAGACCCCGCCAGCATGCATGCGCGACATTCTTCAAAGCAGCGGTGTGAAATCACAGATACCAGAGTTGACTAACATAATAAGATAAGAGAACTAGCATACCAGTTAACCTTTATAATAGAGGGTTTGGGTGCGGAGGGCACGTAATCCCTCATCGTAACTCCTCATGAAATAAAGATCAAACTTCAAACTGGTAAGTTCTCATTTAATCTTACTATTCTACTTCGGAGTCACGTGAGTGACTAGGTGAAGATTTCAAAGCTCTGTGATTTCATGCCCTGGAACGATCCATGCTCACACACTGCCATTATGAGAAATGGAGGAAGTATGTTAACGTATTTCAGACATGAAACTGTGCTGAAAAACAAAAAAGGTATTTATTTCACAATACCAAATAATAATACCCCTACATCGGGGAAATTAGAAAACAGAACTTAATATTTTTTCCGCAAACATCTCAGTGCGACCCACGGGTTTATTGTAAAACCATTAAAAGGTTTTTTCATTTGTCCAACCCACTGTTGCAAGGATGTGCTCCATTGGAACTTCCATCATCCTAGCCGCTGATGTGGATGCAGCCCTGGTGGAGTGAGATTTAAATACGTTAGTTCCCACCCCCGCTGCACTCAATACCACCCTTAACCATCTTGAAATGGTTTGCATGGTGACTCTATGATGAGGGCGTTTGTGGCTAATGAGCAAAGCCCTCTCAGCGCCCCTGAGACTCTTGGTGACCGATGTGGGTCACGATACGTAGACGGCTGTCTACGGGACAGGCCAGGAAATCCAACTTTTGGCCATATGATCCAGGCTTGTCTTGCTTGAGTAACCCCTGTATAAAGAAAGTTACCTTGCTGTCGGTTATGACCATGGCGTCCATACTTAACTTATGGAGGGACTGGACCCGTTGTGCCGTCACTAGTGCCATCAGCATGACCATTTTATAGGTCAGTTTGTCCAATGAAAGAGACGTTATTGATGCCCACCCTCGGAGCATGGTTAGTACTATGCTGATATCCCAAGTCTGGGAATATCTAGGCCTGGGGGGATTTGAATTAAATATTCCCCTCATTAATTTTGACACCAAAGGGTGAGATCCCACTGTAAGGTGATCGCAATCTCGCCCGAGATAGTTGGATAGGGCACTTTTCGCACAGTTGATGGCACTGTAAACATAGAAACATAGAAATTAGGTGCAGGAGCAGGCCATTCGGCCCTTCGAAGCCTGCACCACCATTCAATATGATCATGGCTGATCATCCAACTCAGTATCCCGTACCTGCCTTCTCTCCATACCCCCTGATACCTTCAGCCACAAGGGCCACATCCAACTCCCTCTTAAATATGGTTAACGAACTGGCCTCAACTACCTTCTGTGGCAGAGAATTCCACAGATTCACCACTCTCTGTGAGAAAAACGATTTTCTCATTTCGGTCCTAAAAGACTTCCTCCTTATCCTTAAACTGTGACCCCTTGTCCTGGATTTCCCCAACATCGGGAACAATCTTCCTGCGTCTAGCCTGTCCAACCCTTTAAGAATTTTGTAAGTCTCTGTAGCTCAAACCTTCATCGAATATGCTGGCTGTGACATATGTGGTGTTCGTTTTTGTGCAGAACACCTCCCATTTTTTCATAAATGTGAGGTACTGTCCTCCACCTCCCTGCACGATGCTGTGATGGCATTGATTGTTCGGTCCGAAAGTCCATAATCCAGAAGTGGCCTTTTCAGATCCTGCAAACCAATAGGTTTATCTGGTCATGGCACGGGTGACTCTCCCCTGTAACAGGGTGTACCAATAAACTCAGACGTTTATTTATTAGGATGCATGGTTCTGTGGCCATGTCCAGTACCACAGGGAACCATGGTTGAGTAGGCCAATCAGGAACAACCAGAATACCTGATGCGGAGTCTTGTTTAATTTTTTGCAAGACCCGACTGATGAGGCAGAAGGGGGGAAATGCATAGAAAAACAAATCCCCCCAATGTAGCGAGAAAGCGTCCATCGCTACTGCCCCAGGGTCTGGTTCCCATGCAACATAGGTTGCTATTTGGTGATTGAGTCTGGATGCAAAAAGGTCGATATCTGGTGTTCCATACCGATCTACAATGTCGGCAAATAGTTTTCGGTCCAACATCCATTCGGTGTTGTCATTAAATTTGCTTGACCTGGTGTCCGCCACTGTATTTAGTCTACCTGGAAGGTAAGTGGCTGATATCCAAATGTTCCTTTCTAGGCACCAGTGCCAGATTGTATTGACCAATTCGTCACAGGATATCGACTTTATTCCACCCATATGATTGATATAAGCCACCACAGTGGTATTGTCAATCTGTAAACATACATGCAGATGGTGCATGTCCGAACAGTAAGCCCGGAGTCCATGAAATGCTCCCAGCATTTCTAGATAATTAATTCCTAGTGCCGGAAGTGGAGTTAATTCATGTGCACTCCATCTACCACCACAACTGGAGGTGGTATTAGTTGCTCCCCAACCTTTTGCGGTGGCACCAGTTTGTAGTATAACCGAGGGATTTATGATAGTTATGGGGTTAGAGCAATGTCGTGCATTGTCTATCCACCATTGTAATTCTAATTTCGTTTTCCCTGGTAATTGCATTGACCTTTCAAAATGGCCCGCAAGGTGCTTGAATGCTGCTATTTTTGCCCTTTGTAGGTTTTGGTAATGTAGTGGGCCAAATTGTGTGGCTGGAAAGGCAGCCACTAGCTTCCCAATCACTCTGGCTACTTGCCGAATAGATGGTTTCCTGATGCCAGTAAGGCTGTAGCATGCTTCTATCAAGTCTGACGCTTTGTTTGGTGGCAAAGTGACAGACATATGAACAGAATCATTTGTGAACCCCAAATAGTCCATAGTAGTACAAGGCATCAATTTTGATTTATCTGGATGAATGACAAATCCCAGCTTTTGAAATAGGTGCTCGACGGCCAACTCCAAATTTTTTGCCACGATTAAAATATCATCGAGGTAAGCCATAATAATATGTTTTTGTTTCCTGAGACACGCTAAAGCTGGTTTTAATAATTTGGTAAACAATTTGGGCGCTGATGACAATCCATTAGGTAATGCTTTGTACTGCCAGAGCTGCCCCATCCAGACAAATTTCAAATATCTGCGATGATCCTTGTCTATTGGTACTGAATAGTATGCATCCTTTAGGTCGATGCAAGCCATGAAGTACTTATTGGAAATTAGTTGTTTGGCCGTGACAAAGGATTCCATTTTGAAATGGGCATACTGCACAAAAGTATTCAGTTCAGTCAAATCTATGATGATGATGCGGCATCCGCCGTCTTTTTTATTTTTAGTGAAAATGTTCGATACAAACTCATGAGACTCTCTTTTGGTTTTCTCAATTACCCCTTTTGAATTTAGTCTTAAGAGTTCAGCATGACCTTCTGTCTTTTCCTTCTGTGAAAGTACAAACTTCCGACTAGGTTTATGCTGAACAGGGGGAGTTCGTGAACAAATTCAATTTTATATCCCTGAATACTTTCCAGTATGAAAAGATCAGAAGTTAAAGTGCTCCATGCATCCCGAAACAAGTGCAACCGTCCACCAACCCGTGAGGAGTCTAAACATGCGATGTTCATGAGGCAACCAGACCCACCTACCTCCATGGTTACCGGCGGTGCTGCGTTGGTTGCCTCTGTCCTTGTTTCTTGTGGTGTGGAGGCGCTGTGGTGTGGGGTTGGCGCATCTTCCAAGAAGGCCGTGCTGGGCCATGGTCTAAAAAGGAGCATTGAGCAGGTTGTCCAGCCTTTGAGCTTTCACCAGCAGGTGGTCTATCGCCGTAGCGTTGTCTGCTGGTGGATGCATAGGGCTGCTGCCGCCGCTGGTATGGGGACTTGGTGGCAGCCGGCACCTTAATCATGCCAATTGCTTTTGCCTCTTCATCGAGGTCTTTGACCTTTTTTGGCAGGTTGTCCCCAAATAGCAATGTTGGCGGCTGTGCGCTGCTGGGTCTGCACAACCCCGCAAACTTGGGGTTGAGTGCAGGCCGGATGACGCTCTTCCTGTAACTGTTGATCTCATATTGAGTGTTACATAAGAGAGCAAGCGCGTCCTGCAGCTCCTCCGGCATATCAACTCCATCCACTGTTCTGGCAACGGCCGTAATCCCAGCAGCAAGCATTTTAAGGATCTTTTGGAGTTTGACTTCTTGGCTCCTTAGCCCAGGGCTCATGTTACCCCAAATGGGGTTGTTAACAGCAGGCACATTGAGGGAGATGTAATTCTCCGGAGCTAGGTACCTTGCTGCCTTATCATTGATGGCTTGCTCTTGTAGTTGGTTTGTCGCCATGTAATTTATACTGGCTGCCAACTTGGGATGTAACGGCAGCCCTTTTTGGGTTGGCAATGCAAACTTAGTGACTATACCCAAAAGCTCCTCTTCTGGCACCCCTAGCATTGTCATATCTTCAGCCATGCCCCCACCTTCAGAGTCAGCCCAGTTCTGACTCTCAATGCTCCCCTGTGAAGAGGGTGAGACATTTGGCAGTCCTGAAAAGGATGCTGCTGTGGGTCTGCTAGGTGACCCACTGTGACTCTGCCCCTGCTGTAGCAGGTCATGTTGGAACAATAGCTCCACCATCCGCTCCATGCGGGACAGTCGACCGCCGTCGCTTCCCGCGAGTGGGGTGTCCTCTGGTCCGGACTCAGACGAGTCAGCGGGCCTGCCCGACTTCCAGGTGGTTTTGCTGCCAGTCCCAGGAGCACCTGCGGGCTGTAGCGGCGTGAAGTCGGGGGGTGCGGTATGAACCAGCAGCTCAGGAGAACTCGGACGCTGCTGGCTGCCTCCTTCCTCAGCAGCAACTTTAGCAGCGGCTCTTCTTAATTTTCTGGACTCCATGGTGCGCTCTGAAAAACAACAGCACACAGAGCCAACAAACGACCTCAGACTGGTAAGTACTTACCTGCGGGCCGTTTTTAAACTTACGCTGGAGGAGCGGCGCTCCTCCTGCCTGTCGCTTCGCAATGCGTTGGACGATATGTCGCGCATGCATGCTGGCAGGGTCTTCACGTAGTCACTCATGTGACTCCGAAGTAAAATTGGCTTAATGGAAGGAAGCAGAGGGTGATGATGCAAGGTTGCTTCTTGGACTGGAGGCTTGTGACTAGTGATGTACCTCAGATTTCGGTGCTGATCTCGTTACTGTTCATAATCTATATCAATGAATTTATGAGAATGTACATGGCAAGATTAGCAAGTTTGCAGATGACACAAAAGAGGGTGGTATTGCAGATAGTAAAGATGGTTGTGAAAAATTGCAGGAGGATCTTGATCAGTTGGCCAGATGGGCTGAGGAATGGTTGATGGAATTTAATACAGAGAAATGTGTGGTGTTGCAGTTTGGGAAATCTAACATGGGCAGGACCTACATAGTGAATTGTAGGGCTCTGGGGAGTTTTATAGAGTAGAGGGATCTAAGAGTGCAGGTACATAGTTCCTTGAATGTGGAGTTGCAGGTAGATAGGGTGGTCAAAAAGACTTTTGGCACATTGGTCTTCATCAGTCAGAGCATTGAGTATAGAAGTTGGGAGGTCATGTTGCAGTTATATAAGACATTGGTGAGGTCACATTTAGGGTATTGTGTTCAGTTCTGGGCACCATGTCATAGGAAAGATGTTGTCAAGCTGGAAAGGGTACGGAGAAGATTTTCGAGGATGTTGCCAGGACTTGAGGGTCTGAGCTATAGAGAGAGCATGAGTAGACTGGTATTCTATTCCTTGGAGTGCAGGAGGATGAGGGGTAATCTTATCGAGGCGCATAAAATCATGAGAGGAATAGATGGGGTAGATGTGCAGAGTCTCTTGCACAGAGTAGGGGAATCAAATACCAGAGGACATAGGCTTAAAGTGAAGGGGAAAAGATTTAATAGGAATCTGAGGGGTGGCTTTTTCCACACAAAGGGTGGTAGATGTATGAAACAAGCTGCTGGATGAGGTTGTTGAGTCAGGGACTGTCGCAATGTTTAAGAAACAGTTAGACAGGCATACGGATAGGACAGGTTTGGAGGGATATGTGCCAAACGCAGGCAGGCGGGACTAGTGTAGATGGTAGATGGGACATGTTGGCCAGTGTGAACAAGTTGGGCCGATGGGCCTGATTCCACGCTGTATGACTCTATGACTATGACCTAGACATGGAGATCTCATTACTCCTCGGTCCATTTAATTATTATTTATTATTTTTTGTCATTTTGAATACACAGCTAGTGATATTTCAATTCCATTAATTAATCCCACTGAATTGACATATCCTCTTTTTATTTCCTATTATATATCTCCGTAAACATTTTTTACATCTGCAATCGGAGCATTAAGAAACATCGTATCACATATATTTCTAGCTGCATTATTAGGATGGTAGATTTCATTGGATCGCAGTGAACAAGTACAGTTGTGTTTTAGTCAGCTAATGATTGCAAATGGGGGAAGTAGCAGTTGTGACCAGCTGCCAGCTGCCAGAACTTTCTTCCATATTTGACAGGCAGGGATCCAGACTTCAAAGGCACCATCAGTAGTGGTATAGTGGGATCACGGAAAAAGTGGCGAGAGAGCCCAGTGAGTAAACTCCCAGGTCCAAAGGTTTTAACGGGTGCAATTTACTCCTGGAAAGCATTCTTGTGCACTGGAAGGGATGTGTGACATGCAGAAAAAAGTTAGCAAGTTGCAGCTGACAGATATACAGTATGGTTCCCAGAGCAACACCACAAGTAATATTGTGATCTTGAAAGTTCTGACAAAGTTTCAACAGTCAAAATGGGTTATGGACAATAAATCACATTCGACAAATTTACATTTTTGAGAATGTTAACTAGCAAAGTCAAGATGAGAAATCAGTGGATGTAGGGCATTTCTCAATTTTCAAAGGAATTTGACAAGATGTTAAATCTTGGATCCAGGAAGTGGTCGCTAACTGGACACATAATTTGTTTCATGGGAGGAAACAGGGTGGTGATAGAAGGTTGTTATTCAAATTAGATGCCTGTGATTAGTGATGTGCCTTGAGCATCAGTGCTGGGCCCATTATTGTTTGTCATCTACATCAACGATTTTGATTAGTAAGTTGGCAGATAACACTAAAATATTTGGTATTGTAGACAGTGAAGATGGTTATCAACAATTACAGTGGACCTTGATCAGCTGAGCAAATGTACCAAGGAAAGACTAATTGGGTATTTGCTATGAGCTGCCACATGAATTAAACTCAATTCAGATATGCGTGTGGTGTTGCATTTTAGGAAGTCGAACCTGGGCAGGACCTTCACAGTGAACAGTAGCACTCTGGGAAGTGTTGTAGAGCAGAGGGATCTAGGAGTGCAAGTACACAGTTTTCTGAAAGTGGAATCGTAGATAGATAGGGTGGTGAAAAATGCTTTTGGTATGTCAGCTAAGGAATTGAGTATAGAAGTTTGGACATTATCTTACCATTGTACAAGACATTGGTGAGGTTGCACACAGAGTATTGTATTCAGTTTAGATCACCCTGCTAAAAGAAATAAGCCATTAGTTTGAAAAGGGTGCAGAGAAGACTTACGAGGATGTTGCCAAGATTCAAGGAACTGGGCAATAGGAAAACATTCAGCAGACCAGGGCTTTATTCTTTGGAGCTCAGGAGGTTGAGGGGTGATCTTATAGAGGTGTATAAAATCATGAGGGGAATAGATAGAGTGAATGCATGATGTTTTTCACCAGGATAGGGGAATCGAGAATTGATGGGGCATAGATCTAAGGTGAAAGGAGAAAGATTTAAAAGGAAAAAAATGCAAAGTACTGGAGCAACTCAGCTAGTCCGGCAGCATCTCTGGAGAACATAGATAGACAACATTCAGATTAAGACCCTTCTTCAGACACTTCCCAAGGCAAAATGTCACCTATCCATGTTCTTGTAAGCCAGCATCTGCAATTCCTTGTTTCTCTAGGTTTAGGTTTATTTTTATCATATGAGGTACAGTGAAAAGCTTTGTTTTGCATGCTATCCAATTAGATCAGATAATACTGTACATTAATGCAATCAAGTCAAACTCAAGTACAACATTCAGAGCAAATTGGAAGATATGGGCTATGTAATATCTGCAATTCCTTGCAATTTATTATGGTTTTGAGCAATGCTATTCCCAAATCAAGCTGTGATGCTCTCTATGGTACATTTATAGGTTGATAAGAGTCATTGGAGACATGCCAAATTTCCTCAATCTCCTAAGGACTTTCACATCAATATGGTTAGTTTACGACTGATCATTGGTAATATTAACACCATGGAACTTGAAGCTCTCAACCATTTCCACTTTAGCAGCAATTATGCTCATTGGGGCCTGTATACCTGAAGTCAATAACTAGCTCCTTTGTCTTGCTGACATTGAGGGATAGCTATTGTCCTGACACCATGCTACTAAGTTATCTATCTTCATCCTCTACTCCATCTCGTCATTGTGTGTGATCTGGCCCACACCAATGGTGTCCTCTGCAATCTTGTAGAGAGTTATAGCTGAATCTGGCCATAGGAACCTAAGGGGCAACTTCATCCCACAGAGGATGGTGGGTATATGCTATGAGCTCCCACATGAATTAGTAGAGGCAAATAAAATAACAACAGTTAAAAGTCATTTTGTTGTTGGTGAATAAGACTGATGGTGTTGTTGGAGTTTGTCACGTATACCAAGGTACAGCGAAAAGCTTTTGTTGCGTGCTTACCAGTCAGCAGAAAGACAATACCTGATTACAATCGAGCCATCCACAGTTTACAGATACATGATAATGGGAATAATGTGAAAAATGTTTAGTGCACCCTTCCCCGCTGTGTCTCAAAGCTAGGCCTCGAGCAGCAGACACGACTGGTGCAGAACTGCTGAACCTCCCTCATGCTCTCCCTGCCCCCTCCCCCCAACCCCCCTCTCCCCCCCCCCCCCCCCCCCCACCAACCCCTTCCCCAAACAGTATCCAAAACAAAATTCTGTTTTAAGATGGAAATGGCCACAAGTGATTTGTGAACTCTCTGCCAGCTCGCTTTCTTGCTGGTTACATTTACTTTCTGCCTGTACCATAGGTGTGATCACTTCATTATAACTCCTACCTATTTTACTCTCATATGCCCGGATGATCCTCATATCGTCTACTCCACCATTCAATCATGGCTGATCTACTGTATCTCTCCCTTCTAACCCCATTCTCCTGCCTTCTCCTCATAACCTCTGACACCTCTGTACTAATCAAGAATCTATCTATGCCTTAAAAATATCCACTGACGGCCTCCACAGCCTTCTGTGCCGAAGAATTCCACAGATTCACCACCATTTGACTAAAGAAATTCCTCCTCCTCTCCTTCCTAAAAGAACATCCTTCAATTCTGAGGCTATGGCCTCTAGTCCTAGACTCTCCCACTAGTGGAAACATCCTCTCCACATCCACTCTAAGCCTGTCACTATTTTGTATGTTTCAATGAGGACCCCCTCATTTTTCTAAACTCCAGCCAGTACAGGCCCAGTGCTGACAAAGGTCATCATAGGTTAACCTACTAATTCCTGGAATCATTCTTATAAACCTCCTCTGGACCCTCTCCAGAGCCAGCACATCCTTCCTCAGATATGGTGCCCAAAATTGCTCACAATATTCCAAATGTCCTTACCAGCACCTTAGAGAGCCTCAACATTACATCCCTGTTTTTGTATACAAGCCCTCTTGAAATAAATGCGAGCATTGAGTTTGATTTCTTCTGCCGTTCACTGTCGCTTTCACTACACCACAACTAGAGGAACCCTCCGAACCCTCTTTCCTGAACCCTCCGAAGCCTAAACCCCAGTACTTACCCTCACATGGCACTTGCTCATCAACCTAACTCAGCCACTCCGCTGTACTTCCCTTCTTTTGTATCTGCTGTGCCTCTCAATGAGCCGATCGAACGGCAACTTTTTTAAATGTCCTGCCGCTGTTCTGCTCTGCTTCTTAGCTTGAAATTAACTACCTAATCATTGAGGTTCTCTGGCCTTCCAGTTCTTGGTCTTTTTTCTGCCTTGGTACTGTGATACATCCATCTTTGCACTACCTGGGGCATATGCAGCTGAGCTGATGTCAGCAAAGTTACTGGGTCAACACAGGGGCTATACATCTGCATAGACCGAGGCAGTGTGTAAATCAGAAAAGGAGCAAGATTTGACAAAAACATATCAATCTCAGCCTGGAATGTTCTTAATGGGATGGGGGAAAGTAAAAGTGCCTCCAGCTCCAATCTTCATCTCATCGCTGTAATCTACACAAAATCAAGATTTCACATGAATGTCACCTGAAGGAGAATCAAAGACGTTTAAATTATTGGAACACCATGTTCTAGTCTTAAAAAAACAAACTGTTGGAGAAACCTTGCAGGTCCAGTCACATCTGTGGAGGGAAAGGAATTGTTGATGTTTCCAAGAATGGCCCTGCATCAGAACTGAGAGTAGAGAGGGCCAGAATGAATCGAGGGAAAGGGGTGAGACAGCGGCTGATTGGAGATTGGTGGCCCGAGAAGGAGACGTCAGATGGAGCCAGGTTGGGGGGTGGTGTGGAGTTAGGAGACAGCGGCAGGTGGATGATGTGTGGGGGGCAGATGAAGAGAAAAAAGAGAAAACAAAAACACAAATGGAGCCAAATGAGGGGAAAGTGGAGACAACTGCTAGAATGTGATAGGCACGCAAATGAAAGCTACCACTGCTTAAATATGCTACGGAAGGTGATAATGGGAGCCATTTGTGGAAGTAAAAGACAAATGGATCAGATGGAAGAGGGGATAGATGGATACAATGGGTGGGTAGTAGGTGGATGGAACTATGAGGGGCAGAAGGACGAGCAAATGTAATAGAGGAACTGGAGGATGGGTATGGGAAAGAGGATAAAAAATGAATGAATCAGAAGGAGTGCAATGGGTACTTTGGCGGTGCAGGTTACCTGAATTTAGAGAAATAATTGTTCATACCATTGGGTTGTAGACTACCCAGGCAGAATACGAGTTGTTGTTCCTCTAATTTGTGTTTGACTTCACCCTGGCGGTGGAGGAGACCAAGGACTAACAAGTCAGTATGGAAATGGGAAGGGGAATTAAAATGGTGGCAACCCAAGATCTTGATGACCACATGCTCTGCAAGTTGGTCACCTGGTCTGTGCTTGGTCTTGCCAGTATACAGGAAGACACATCAGAAACACCAATTGCAATCAAAGGACGTGCATGTGAATATTTGCTTCACCGGGTAAGACTGTTTATGTTCCTGGAAGGTGTTAAGGGAGGAGTTGTAGGGATAAGTTTACACCTCCTGTGGTCGCAGACTAAAGGGTCAGGGACGGTTGGGTGATAACAGATCAGGGAGTCAGGCTGGAGTGGTCCCTGCAGAAGGCAAAGATTTATGGGGAGAGGAAGATGTGGCAAGTGGCGGCATCCATTGCAAATGGCAGAAATGACAAAGGATGATTTACTGGATGCAAAAACTAGTAAGGTGAAAGGTGAAGTTATGGAAATTCCATCTCTGTTCTGTTTGGAGGGATGTGGGATGAGTGCAGAAGTTTGAGAAATGGAAGAAATGTGAGAGAGCCTCCATCAACCACAATAGAAGTAATGGGGTACTGATTGTGGATGATCAGCCATGATCACAGTGAATGGCGGTGCTGGCTCGAAGGACCGATTTGGCCTACTCCTGCACCTCTTGTCTATTGTCTAAAGCCACGTTTCCCAAAAAAAGTAATGATGGCACGGTGGTGCAGCGGTATTGTTGCCTTACAGCGTTTTCAGCCCAGGTTCGATCTCGACCACGGATTCTGTCTGTATGGAGTTTGTACGTTCTCCCCGTGACTGCATGGGTTTGCTCCAAGATCTTCGTTTTCCTCCCACATTCTAAAAATGTACAGGTATGTGGGTAAATTGGCTTGGTATAAGTGTAAATTGTTCTTAGTGTGTGTAGGATAGTGTTAACGTGCGGGGATCGCTGGTCAGTGCGAACTCGGTTTGGGCTGAAGGGCCAGTTTCCACGCTGTATCTCTAAACTAATCTAAACTAAATTAAACTAAGTTGGACATTTCAGATGGCCTAGAATGGAACGGCGCTTCTTGAGAGCAGATGCGGCAAAGACAGAGAAACTCTCCAGCAGTTGGCTCCATCTTTGCTCTCCTCTCCCTCCATATTGCTCCATCTGTCTTTTTTATTTTCTTTTGTCTGCTTCCATCTATCACCAACCTGCCTCTGTATCCCATCTCCACCTCCATCCCCCCCACCCCCCACACCACCCAGCTCTATCAGCCTGTCATTCTTCACCTTTCCTCGTTCCATTCACCTATAGTTGCCACTAGGGGCGCCGCATGAAGGCTGCCTCTGCCTACAGCCTGTCTTTTCTTTCCATCATTTTTTTATTTTTTAGTTTTTTTAAAAGTTTGTTGAGGAGGTTTCTTTAGTTTTTCTATGTGGGGCAGGGGTTAGGGGAAGGGGGATACCGTCTGCCTCCTGGCGAGGATGCGACTATTCTCTGAGTCGCGTCCTTGCCCCCCTCCTCGCGGCCTACCAACTGGATTGGCGCGGCTTTTCCTGCCGGGGACCGGGACCAGTGCTCCAGCAGCGGCAGCGCAGCACTGGATACATCGCGGAGCGGGCGATGTCTCACCTGGGATCGCCGTTTGAAGCTCCGGAGTGCTGGGCCTGCTGCAACAACATCGCGGGGCTTCCAGCGCGGGTGGCGCTGACTTCAACATCGCGGTGCCCTGGGGCCCTTTGCCGAGGGCCACCAGCATGGGTCTCTGCTCGGCGAGGCCTGTGGACTTCGGGAGCCACGGACTCCGGTAGGAAGTGGCCGATTCGGAAGTCCAAGCCACTGAATTTTTTCTCCCATTCCAACGTTGGAGTTCCATCATCCCGGCGAGAGAGCCTGAGCATCGGGCCACCCGTAACGGCGACTGCGGAAGGATGCGGAGGGCTCGGGTGACCCCGACCACGGGTATACATCAAAGAACATCAAAGAGGAGGATTGAACTTTGGGCCTTCCCTCACAGTAGGAAACTTTGATTCCACTGTGCAGGGGATGTTTATGTTAAAATACTATCGTGTTTTGTTCTTTTTTATTCGTATGTCTGTATGGTGACCCCAAATTTCACTGTACCAATTGGTGCATGTGACAATAAATGTCTCTTGAATCTTAAATCTATCTCCTACCGACTCCTGTCTAATCCCTCCCCCTCTCTTCTCTATAGCTGCCATCTCCCCTCTCCTCTATCAGTGCTAATGAAGGGGCTTGTCCTGAAATATTGACATTTACACCCCCCCACTCCCCCCCCCTCTCCCCCCCATGGCTCTTAATGTAAGCTCCCAATGTATCAGAATTCTTTGCCATGTGAAATTGTTTGAATGTATCAAAGTGCCAAGACATTAAAATGCAAGCTGAATTTGAATATGGTGGCATGTAGGAGTATTGGCACACACAGCATAAACAAGGTTGTGTTATTTAGGTTAGGTTAACATAAATGTTTGTAGCCTGCTTGGTTAGATTTTCAGCCTTTCAAACTTTCAACAAGACAACTTTTCTCTCAATGTCAGCAAGACAAAGGTGATAGTGATCGACTTCAGGAAACAAAGCCTCCTACTTTACCAGGCCTATGCCCATCAGTGATATACATATTGTCCATGCTGACACACCTTGGTACATTAGTACTATACCCCTGTATTAGACAGACAGATGTGCCCATCATCAGCACTGTACTCTAACTTCATACAGTCACAGACATGTGTCCACCACTAGTTTAACCAAGTTTTATAGAGAACGGATATGTCCCCATCAGTACTGTACTCCTGTGTTATACAATGATGGACCGGTCAGTGCCCCAGTGTTATTGAGTCTTAGGTCAGATCCTTGCCCATAGCCTTTACATTACTCCTGGTCCTCATTGCTTCACAAAATAACCATCATCACCCACTTCTTTTAACAAACTGGAGTGGTTCTGTGCAAAGCGGTGCACATGCCCCAGTATGCATTGATGGCGCCGAAGTAGGGATGGTCAAAAGCTTCAAATTCCGAAGAGTAAATATAACCAACATCCTGTCTTGGACCACTCGTATTGATGCAATGGCCAAGGAAGCACACCAATTACTCCACTTTCTTAGAAGGCTTAGGAAATTTGGCATGTTCAAGTTCAAGTTCACATTTATTGTCACATGCACCAATTGGTACAGTGAAATTTGAGTTACAATATAGCTGTACAAATAAAACAAACACAATACACAATAGAGTTTAACATGAACATCCACCACAGCGGAATCAACGTTTCACACTGTGCTGGAAGGCAATAAAATTCAGTCATCTTCCTGTTTGTTCACCCATGGTCGGGGCCTTTGGACCCTCCGCAGTCGCCGCTATGGATGGCCCGGTGTACAGGCTCTCTCGCCGGGTTGATCGAAACTCCAGCGTCGGAACGGAGGAACACGCTCTGCCGCTTGGAAGTTTTGAATCGACCACTTCCTACCAGAGACAGCGGCTTCCGAAGTCCACAGGCCGAGCTGGACGGAGCTCCAACAGTGGCGATCCTCAGCAAAAGATCCACCGCGATGTTGAAATCAGCGTCGCCCGCAGCTAGAAGCTCCGTAGAACACAGTTCCACGGTGTTAGTCAGAAGGCCCAACACTGATGATCCCCGGTAAGGGATCACCCTGCTCCGCGGTGGTGAATCAGAGCTGCGCCCGCTGCTGAAGCCCTGGGCCAGTACTCGGTAGGAAAGACCACACCAATCCAGTTGGTAGGCTGCGAGGGGCGGGGGGGGAGATGATGCGACACGGAGGAAAGACCCATCTCCATCCATGTAAGTGAAAAATGGTTTCCCCCTTTTCCCCCCCACATACTAAGAAACATTAAAAAATACATTAAAAAAAATTAAAGATACTAAGAAACATTAAAAAAATAGATATAGACACATTAAAAATAACAAAAAGGGTGAAAGGATTAACAGCTGCTGGAGAGCCAGCCACTAAGGTGCCGCCACCCGATGGACATATAACTCTCCAATAACTATCACCAACTTCTACAACTGCGCTGTGGAATGCATTTTATTAGATGCATCACATCATGGTTTGGGAACAGCTCCATCCAAGACCGTAAGAACTTGCGGAGAATTGGGGATGCAGCCAGACCATCACACAAACCAACCTCCTTTCCATTGACTCCATTTACACCTCACTCTGTCTTAGCAAGGCCACCAGCATAATCAAGGACGAATCTCACCTCGGTCACTCCGTGTTCTCCCCTCTTCCATCAGGCAAGAGGTCTAAAGTGTGAAAACGCACACCTCCAGATTCAGGGACAGTTTCCTCCAAGCTATTATCAGGCAATTGAACCATTCAATCAACAACAAGGCTGTGGGTGTAAAATGGGAAATAATGATAGGAAAAGAGGAACACTGAAAACTTCATGTAACAAAGGCAGATGGAGTTATGGTACAGAGTCATCTGATTTTGAATAATGGAATGAGCCAAGTTGGCTTTTTAACCTGTAGAAAGAAACTACAGATGTTGGTATATCAGCGGGTCAGGCAGGATATTTGGAGAAAAAAAGATGGGTGATGTTTCGGGTCGGGACCCTTCTTCTGTCTGAACCTATTCTTTTATAGCTTAGCTTTTTAACCTATTCCTTTCCTTGTTCCCAATGACAGTAAGATCTAAAAAATACAGCAAAACATATAATTTTCATATAATTATTGAACAATTTGTGTACTTACCTGATAATTCAAACACAGATCTTTACAATTAAGTAGGATCACATTGCAGATTCCAATCTATAAAAATCAACTATGAGACAAACTCATTTCTTTAAATTCATTATATTATTTCTGTTTGCCTGCGTTAAAGGTTTCTGTTTCTACCCATTGCACCCTTGTTTATTTACTTGTCACCCTAAAACCAGGTAATCCCTGGTATCCCGGACAACATTTGTTCCTTAATCCACACTACAGATTATCAATTATTTCCTGTCAACATTTATTTTCTTTAGAATGGTTACAACCTTTCTCACTTTACAACAGTGATTGCACCAAGTACTCACAAACTGAGAAATGCTGTGAATTGCTCATGCCTGACAAGTTTTAAATATAGACACGTCTTTCTTTTTTAGTTACACTACTTAACAATAGGAGATTATTTACTGGGATCATAATGTGTGTTGCTATTGCAGGATGATTACACATCCGGTGCATAAACTAGCATTCCAAATGATGGATCCATCCAACATGTACACTGTCTTGTTTGTCTGCCTTAATCCTGCCTACCAATTTGCTACATTACTAAGACCAGCCCTCAAAACCACTCCAGTTTGTTAAAATAAGTGGGTGATGATGGTTATTTTGTGAAGCAACGAGGACCAGGAGTAATGTAAATGCTATGGGCAAGGATCTGACATAAGACTCAATAACACTGGGGCACTGTAGCGGTTGGGACAGGTCTGTCATTGTATAACACAGGAGTACAGTACTGATGGGGACATATCCGTTCTGTATAAAACTTGGATAAACTAGTGGTGGACACATGTCTGTGACTGTATAAAGTCAGAGTACAGTGCTGATGATAGGCACATCTGTTTGTTTAATACAGGGGTATAGTACTAATGTATCAAGGTGTGTCAGCATAACAATGGGTACATCACTGATGGGCACAGGCCTGGTAAGGTTGAAATCAGCACATGAGAATTTGTGAGTGAGAACGTGAGAAAGGCCTGACTAAAGCAGTAAGGTGGAACAGATGAGGTGATGTAGGTGCAATTAGTGGAGCAGTGCGGAGATAATAAAAGAGCAAATTTAGTGCTTGGTTATGAGCAACTAAAGTAAACTATGTTTCTCAAGCATACCCCTCGGGAGTGGCCCCGTGTGATTGTAAATCAGTCCTTCCCCACTGCCTTCCAACATTGGAGTATGAGTAAGGCAATTAAACTGAAGAAGGATAAATATTTTCTTCAAGGACGGTGAGAAGATACATTGGGCAGGACTGTAGATAGTTGTGAGCCTTTAACTAGTCTGTCCTTCAGTCAGGAGTAGCTTATGAACTAAAACATGCAGATCCTCAGGTTCCACAGCAAACAAGCAAGCAAGTTTATTCATGTAGCACATTTCAGCGACAAGGCAATTCAATGTGCTTTACACAAAGCATTAAAAAGGTATCAATTAAAAACAGTCATTAAAAAGAATAAAAAATAAAAACAAGTTAAAATAGAATAAGATAGATATAAAATACAAGAATAAAAGTTAAGGGGCTGTCACAATGCTGCAACCTAATTTGCGAGCAGAAGAGTTTGCCCCTCGACTCACTCACAGCATGTTCGACACGTGGTCCTAGGAGGTCCTAGGAGGTCACTGGAACTCTCCTTCATGCTCGAGGCAAGTTCCTACATACTCGCGGCCTCAGTTTGGTCGAGGAAATTTTTTCAGCATGTTGAAAACTTTTCCGCGAGTAAAAATTGGTCGGCATGGTTCTTTTGAACTCGTAGTGCAGTGGAGTGGGGTCGCTATGTAGTTACAGGAAGTCGAGGGCAGTCGTAGACAATCTCCTTCGCTGACTGGGCATTTTAATTGGTTCATTGGAGTTTTCAGGACCAAGGAAAACTGACCGGTAATGTAAAAGGCCCACTAAACTTTATTATAAATTGTCTGGCTTCTTAAAAGTGTCCCCACTCCTTCTCCCCCCTTCTCTCCCCTTCTCTCCCTTTCTCTCTCCACACCCCACCCCCACCCCCCACCCCGCTCTCTAAAGGACTTACAGTACACTGTGCAGCCGTCTTTTACCTTTCTGTTCATCGTGGGTGTGAATTTCAGACATCTCTCTCCCGCTTTCCCTGGCCCCTGCCTTTGCGATGTGTGTGTGTGTGTGTGTGTGTGTGCGGTTGGTCGATCCGCCTTGCGGTTTCTTCGCTGACGGTCGATCCAGCTCGAGGTTTTTCAGGCGAATGCCCTCGTGCTTGAAGGTCGAAGACAGTCGCTGAAAGGTCAGGTCAGTGGGACAGGCCCTTTTCAGTGTAGTGTAAGAAATGAATAATTATTTAATTTAATTAAAATTAAAATTAAAAGCAGCGTCAAACAGAAAAGTCTTTGGCCCCGATTTAAAAGAACGGAGAGTTGGAGCAGACCTGCATTTTTCTGGAAGTTTGTTCCATATATGTGGTGCATAAAAACTAAACGCTGCTTCTCCATGGTTAGTTCTGACTGGGTACAGAAAGCAGACCTGTCCCAGACGACCTCAGAGATCTGGATGGGTCATAATGTAGCAGAAGATCAGAAATTTATTTTGGCCCTAGACCATACAGTGGTTTATAAACCAACAGTAATATTTTGAAATCGATTCTTTGACAGACTGGAAGCCAGTGTAAAGACCTCAAAACTAGAGTGATGTGATCCACTTTCTTGGTCTTAGAGAGGACTCGAGCAGCAGCGTTCTGAATCAGTTGCAGTTGTCAAATACATTTTTTAGGGAGACCTGTGAAGACAGCATTACAGTCAGCAGGTCTACTGAAGATAAATGCATGGACAAATGTTTCCAAATCCTGCTGAACCATAAGTCCTTTAACCCTTGATATACCCTTAAGGTGATAGTAGGCTGACTTAGTAATTGTCTTAAAGTGGCTGTTGAAATTCAGGTCTGAGTCATTGATTACACCAAGAGTTCTGACTTTGTCCGTGGATTTTAACATTGCCAATTGAAGCTGAGCACTGACTTTTAATCGTTCCTCTTTGGCACCAAATACAACGACCTCATTTAATTGAAGAAAGTTTTGGCACATCCAATCGCTGATTTGTTCGATGCACTTATTCAGTATTCGGATTGGACCATAGTCCCCTGGTGATATGGTTATGTAAATTTGTGTGTCGTCTGCATTATTATGGTAACTTATTTTGTTGTTTTCCATAATCTGAGCCAGTGGGAGCATGTAGATGTTAAACAGAAGAGGCCCCGGAATGGAGCCCTGGGGAACTCCACATGTCATATTAGCCTGCTCTGATGTGTAGTTACCTATAGACACAAAGTAGTCCCTGTTCCTTAAGTAGGATTCAAACCAGTTTAGTACTGTGCCAGAAACCCCAACCCAGTTTTCCAATCTGTCTAGTAATATGGTGTGGTCGACCGTGTCAAATGCAGCACTGAGATCCAGTAATACTAAGACTGAAATGTTGCCATTGTCTATATTTAAGTGGATGTCATTGACCTTAACGAGAGCAGTCTCAGTGCTGTGATGTGGTCGAAAACCTGACTGGAAGACATCAAAACAGTTGTTTACTGACAATAAGTTGTTAAGCTGTTGAAAAACAGCTTTTTCAATGATTTTACTTAAAAATGGAAGGTTTGATATGGGCCTGTAATTGCACATTAGTGACGTGCCTAGATTGTTCTTTTTTAAGAGTGGCTTGATGACTGCAGTTTTCAGGGCCTTTGGGAAAACACCTGAGAGAAGAGACATGTTTACGATTTGTAGTAGATCTGAGGCCAAACAATTTGAAACATTTTTGAAAAATCATGTTAGCAGATTTCAAGGCAGCAGGAGGAGGATTTCAGATGTTGTATAATGTCCTCCAGGTTTTTATTGTTGATTGCACAAAATTGTGTAATGGCATTTAAATTGGTTTTACACGGACAACATACATCCTGTACCTAATATGGAGGCACTGATTGCTTGTCTAATTTTCTGAATATTGTCAGTGAAGAAGGAGGCAAATTCATTGCAGGCCCTGGTGGAAAGAAGTTCAGAGGCTACTGACACAGGAGGATTTGTTAGCCTGTCGACAGCAACAAACAAAGTACGTGCATAATTATTGTTTTTGGTGATGATGTCAGAGAAGAAGGACCGCCTTGCATTTCTCAACTCCAAGCCATAAATGCGAAGTCTTTCCCTATAGATGTCATAGTGAACCTGGAGATTTGTTTTTCACCACCTGCGTTCAGCTTTTCAATACTCTCTTTTTTCTGTTCTTACAAGCGTGGCATTTCTGCATTGAGATCTTTTCTTACTAGAGACAGCCTTCACCTTAGTGGGTGTAATGGCATTAATAACATTTGTAATTTTGTAGTTGAAATGATCTACAAGCTCATTGACTGACACCCAAGAGAGGGCAGGCGTGAAAGGGAAAAGCTGAATAAAGGGCCTGTCCCATTTGGCTGTCATTTGCGCGTTACGCAAATGGCGCGTGAAGATTTTGTACATCACAAAATCCTGCGACGCCGCGCGCAGCCGCGAGTCATTGCCTATGTCATTGCGCACCATGCGCACGTAATGCGCACTTTGCATGCATCACGTGCGTGTCACGACGTGCACGTCGTGACGCGTAAATGATGTTGCATAAACTACGCGCAAATGATGGCCAAGTGGGACAGGCCCTTAAATGTTTCACTGGTGTCTTCAGTGATATATCGTTTAGTGACAATCTCTTTTTACATCAATTACGATCACATTGAATGGCGGCGGTGCTGGCTCGAAGGGCAGAATGGCCTACTCCTGCACCTATTGTCTATTGTCTATTTAAACATTTGTGAGCACGGAGATAGTGCTGTGAAAGAAAACACAGGAATGATCAGAGAGAGCAACATCAGTCACCACAATCTTTGAAATGTTCAGACCCTTGGAGATAATTAAGTCCAGAGTGTGTCCCTTGTGGGCTCCATCACATGCTGAGTCAATCCGCAGCTATCAAGAACACAACACAGTTCTTTAGTCCCTCTGTCCTGGGAGTTGTCAACATGAATGTTAAAATCACCAACAATAACTACACAATCAAATTCAATACAGATTATAGACAGCAGTTCAGTAAACTCATCAAAGAAGCTTGCACAGTATTTAGGTGGCCTGTAGGTATTTAGGAACATAGTTCCTCAAGAGGAATTCAGCTGAAGCCACATACTCAAAAGAAGCAACATTTTTGTAAGATATCTGCTTGCATTCGAGTGAGTCATTAAATATTGTGGTGAATCCACCTCCTTTTTTATGAACTCCAGCCTTACCAGTTGAGTGCTTCTTGTTTCCTAGTGGATTAACCATTATTTTTCTATTACCTATCAAGACAGAAATTGAGGAAGCTTTGGGTACACAGGACCCCGGCTTTTACCTGAAAAGAGTCATGAATGTCATTAGTGTGTGGTTGTCCAGAGAGTCTATGTAAAATTGAGGAAGAATTACAGTTTTTATCTGAAACATCAGCGAGCTGGGCAGAGGTTTTCTGCCAGAGCAGAGGAGGAGGGAGTGTTTGTGGGTTATGGACTGTGGCCGTAGGTATGTCCAGATCACGGCCAGCATGTGGGGACAAATTAATTAATCAGTCACGTGGGGTCGTATGTACCGCGTGTAATAGATTATTTGACAGTTTTCATAGCTTGAATCTATTACGATCATTGCGCAGGACACCCGGTGCCTAAAAATACTTCACCCCCGATTAGTTCTTTGACTTCAGAATTTTTACTTAACGAGTGTTCAGTGCATTCAGAAAGTATTCAGACCCCTTCACTTTTTCCACATTTTGTTATGTTACAGCCTTATTCTAAAATTGATTAAATTCATTTTTTTATCATCAATTTACACATAATAAAAAAGTGAAAAGAGGTGTTTAGAAATTTTTGCAAATTAAAAAGAAATAACTGAAATGTCACATTTACATAAGTAGTCAGACCCGTTACTCAGTACTTTGTTGAGGCACCTTTGGCAGCGACTACAGCCTCAGGTCTTCTTGGGTATAATGCTACAAGCTTGCAACACCTGTATTTGGGTAATTTCTCCCTTCTTCTCTGCAGATCCTCTCAAGCTCTGTCAGGTTGCAGGCCCATACGAAGCTTTTCAAAAAGGGGGGTGGCATGACAAGATTACAAAAATTTTAACATGAAATAATTTGCGAGCTGCGCACGAAGCGTGAAGTCCCTTGATGCCGGGATCCAGGGCCCGCTTAAGAAGCTCAGGGGTTTTAGATGCTCTCTGATGCATTCTGAACCTTATTTTGGAGCATTTTTGCACCAAATTTATGACCAATATTTCAGAAATTAATAGGAATCTGAGAGGTAGCTTTTTCACACAAAGGGTGGTGGGTGTATGGAACTAGCTGCCAGAAGAGGTAGTTAAGGCTGGGACTATCCTAATGTTTAAGAGACATTTGGACACGTACATGGATAGGAGGGGTTTAGATGGATATGGGCCAAACGCGTGTGAGTGGGACTAGTGTAGATAGGACATGTTGGTCGGTGTGGGCAAGTTGGGCTGAAGGGCCTGTTTCCACACTGCATCACTCTATGACTAAAAAGTTAAGAAGGAAAATGCACGTAGATAAGTAGAGCAGATTTGAAAGAGGAGTGAAATATAAAGGCAGAGAGAGGTTAATGGGTGGAAAGGAATATAGGAAAGGAGGGTGGAGGGTGGGCTTGGGCAGATGTGTGAAGGGAAAATAGACACAGAGTGCTGGAGCAACTCAGTGGGTCAGGCAACATCTGTGGAGAACATGGATGGTTGACATGTCACAGAGTGCTGGAGTAACTCAGTGGTTCAGGCAGCATCTCTGGAGAAAAGGTAAAGATTATATTTCGGGTCAAGACCCTTCTTCAGTAATATTCATGACATGACATGCATAGACATTCCTGAATGTTACCCAAACCATCATGAGCTACTTTGATGGGTGTTTGCCCTCTCCTATAATGTCTCTGCTGCCTTGGGTGATGCAGGACAGGACACAAGCTTTGGGACATGGTGTGAAGCTGTTGCAGTCTGTCCCAGCCTGGTAAAAGCCTGGATAGAGTGGATGTGGAGAGGATGTTTTCACTAGTGGGAGAGGCTAGGATCAGTGGCCACAGCCTCAGAATTAAAATACATTCCTTTGGAAAGGAGATGAGCAGGAATTTCTTAAGTCAGAGGGTGGTGAAGTGTGGAATTCATTGCCACAGACAGCTGTGGAGGCCAAGTCAATGGACATTTTTCAGGAGGCGATTGATAGATTCTTGATTGTCAGAGGTAATGGGGAGAAGGCAGGAGAATGGGTTTGAGAGGGAAAGATAGATTGTCATAGAGTGATACAGTGTGGAAACAGGCCCTTCGGCCCAGCATGTCCCATCTACACTAGTCCCACCTGCCCACGCTTGATCCATATCCCTCCAAACCTGTCCTATCCATGTATCTGTCTAACTTTCTTAAATGTTGGGATAGTCCCTGCCTCAACTACCTCCTCTGGCAGCTCGTTCCATACACCTACCACCCTTTGTGGGAAAAATATACCCCTCAGATTCCAATTAGATCTTTTCCCCTTCATCTTAAACTTATGTCCTCTGCTCCTCGATTCACCTACTCTGGGCAAAAGACTCAACCTGATCTATTCAAATCATGATTTTATACACCTCTATTAGATCATCCCTCATCCTCCTGTGCTCCATGAAATAGAGTCCCAGCCTACTCAACCTCTCCCTATAGCTCTGGCCCTCTAGTCCCGGCAACATCCTCGTAAATCTTCACTGTTACCTTTCCAGTTTGATGACATCTTTCCTATAACATGGTGCCCAGAACTGAATAGAATACTCTGAATGCGGCTTCACCAACTTCTGTAGTCATTAAGACATGTAATCCTTGCCTTTTTGGGTACAGGGACAATAGTGGAGAATTTGAAGCAGGCAGGGACATGTTTGCAGGGACTGGTTAAAAATGTCTGTGAGATGTCTGGCTTTTCTGTCTTCTGAAAAGCCTCTCCACCTCCTCTATTTTTAGTTGATGAAGTGATGTTGTCAGGAAGGAGGGAGTGAGTAATTGGGTGTGAAGTGGTGATTGGAGTGGGGTGGGTGTAGAAGGGCCCAGTCTTTGCAGATTGGGGTCAGGCTGTGTGTGTTGTGTTGGTTGGGGTGGGAAAGGGTCCAGTCTTTTCATACTAGAGTCTTGCCTTAAGTAGATGTGAAGTGGTGAATGGGAAGGAGAGGGTGCAGAGTCCATTCTTTGCAGATTGGGGTCTGGCTGTGTTTGCTGGAGAGGGGGTACCAGGGTTACGTTTCTGATTTTTAAACCTGCAGTAAAACTCATTCAGATCGTTTGTCAGCTGACGATTGTTGAAAGAGCGGAGGGCTATCCTCTTATAGCTGGTGATTTCTTGCATGCCCTTCCAAACTGAAGAAGGGCCACTAGCTGAGAATTTGCTCCTCAGAGTACCTTTCCTTGGCAGCTCTGATTCCTCTTCTCAGCTCTTTATCGATTAGGCTATCTTTTAACTCTTTAATGATTAGGCTATCGGCTTGACGCATATTTGCCCCCCCTCCCCCACCCCCCCACCTCGAAATGGAAATTTTACATCTGTATATAATTATCCCATTAAAATGTATATTTATGTCACAAACTATGGAATTCATATTTTTCAGTATTGTTATTAAGGAAAATAAAGCAATTCCAATTGTTTGATATTATTTGATATTGTTTAATATTATTCCTATGGAGGAGAAAATATAATAGCTCTAAAACCGACCTTCATTTTGCAATCTCACTAACGATAATCCCCCTTTCCCTCTCCCCTCCACCTCTCTCTCCCTCCCCATCTCTCTCTTCCCTCCCCTCCTTCCCCTCTCTCTCTCTCCCTTCCATCCCTCCCCCCTCACATTCCCCCCTTTTCACCTTTCTCCCTCCCACGCAGCGTTGGAGGGCCCGGGGCGGGGGTGGGGGGAGAGGCGAGCGTCTGCAGGGGCGGGGGGGTGGGGGAGAGGCGAGGTTTCAAGCGGGGGAGAGGCGAGGGTTCGCGGTGGGGAGAGGCGAGTGTCCGCGGCGGGGAGAGGCGAGGGTCCGCGGCGGGGAGAGGCGAGGGTCCGCGGCGGGGAGAGGCGAGTGTCCGCGGCAGAGGAGAGGCGAGGGTTCGCAGCGAGGGGGGGGGAGAGGCAAGGGTCCGCTGTGGGGGGGGGGGTGGAAAGGCATGGGCCTGGCGGGAGTGGAGGGTGGCGTGGCAGAAGATGGCGTGAGCCCAGCAGGTGGGGGGGGTGGTGTCGTGTGCCCGGCAGCGGGAGAGACGAAGGCCCGGCCGGAGCGGCATATGGTGTCGAGGTTACGACCACTGCCAGTTGTTCCCTCTCCTGCCCGGCGACGGGAGAACGGTCTCCTGTTAAACCCTTTGCAGGTAGTTAGCTACCCAGGATAAAAACCAAAGATACCAGAGTATAAAAACCAGACTTCCCCTCCCGCAACGCAATATTCCACTACTTACCCAGAGTAGACACGAGGCATCCAGGCGAACGCTGATTGTGTGGACTGCAAAATGCAATCTGATCCCACCCGGGCCCACTGCGCACGCGTGGAGAGACAGCGCCATTTTGCGTCGCTACTGCGTCACCAGCTTCCCCCAACTGCGCAGGTGCGGATGGTCGCAATTTTTTCCCCAAATCATCCAGCGGGCAGGAACCAGAATTTCAGGTAAATGCTGATTGCACTACAAATTTTACTGTGGTAAAAAAAAGAGGGGTGCGAGCGCACCCAACGCACCCCCCCTTCGGACGGCTGTGGTTGGATGGGGAGCATCAATGCACAGCTATTCACATTCCTCCAAAGATGATCGATCAGGTTCAAGTCCGGGCTCTAACTGGGCCACTCAAGGACATTCACAAACTTGTCAGAAAGCCTTGGCTGTCTTGGCTGTGTGCTTAGGGCCGTTGTCCTGTTGGAAGGCGAACATCCGCCAAGTTTGAGGTCCAGAATGCTCTGGAGCATTCATGGTCCAAATTTTGATAGTCCCTTTATTCTTTAAGAAAGTACTTAATAATATTCCAGAATTAACACACTACAATTTGATAATTGGAGGAGACTTTAATTGTACATTAGACCCTTATTTAGATAGATCTTCAAAAAACAAAGGAAAACTAAATCGCACTCTAGTGATTTATTTAAACGCATACATTCAAACGTCTAACATTAAAGATGTTTGGAGAACAGAAAATCCTACTGGTCGAGAATATTCCTTCTACTCGCCAGTACATAAAACCTATTCAAGAATAGATTACTTCCTAGTAGATGCAAAGCTTATTTCACTTACTTACGAATCCAAATATCATAATATTATAATTTCAGATCACGCACCATTAACATTTAAAATTAAAATAAATGGTAAAACAGGAAATCTAGGACAATGGAAACTTAATCCACAAATTTTAAAAAATAAAACAACTCAGGAATACATCATAACTCAGATTAAGATGTTTTTTGAAATAAATGATCAACCAGAAATATCTCGCTCTTTATTATGGGAAACATTTAAAGCATATCTTCGAGGAATTATGATTTCTTCACAAGCATTCCATAATAAGAAGATTCGGAAGGAACAACATGACTTAGAAAGGGGAGATCAAACAATTAGATATACAGAATGCAACAAAATCAGATATAATAATTACATAATAAAATTGTAACATTGAAGTATAAATTAAATAAAATATATACTGATCAAGTTTTAAAATACTACCAACATACTAAACAATTGTTGTTTGAATTTGGAGACAAACCACAAAAACTATTGGCTCGACAATTAAGGAAAATTGAAGCGGAAAAAATTATACATAGGATTAAATCACAAAACGGTGAATTATTAATACAACCCAAGGATATTAATGAAAGATTTATGCAATATTATAAAAATTTGTATACTGGTAACACAACAGTAAATAAAACAGAAATAGATGCCTTTTTAAATGTATGTAACTTAAAAGAATTAGATTTACAAAATAGAGAATTTTTAAATGCAGATATTTCAATAAAAGAAATCCAAGAATCTATTAAATCTTTAAAAAATGGTAAAACTCCAGGACCAGATGGTATAGGCTCGGAATTTTATAAAATTTTTTCATGCCCAAATGGTCCCATATTTAAAATCATTATATGAACAGATATATATACAAGAGAAATTACCAGACACATTGAACAAATCTATTATAACACTTATACCCAAAATAAATAAAGATTTGGATGATCCAGGATCGTATAGAGCAATTGCTTTATTAAATACCGATCAAAAAATTTTTAACAAAAATTCTTGCACAAAGACTAAGCAAAATTGTTAATGAATTAATTCATCCTGATCAAACAGGATTTATACCTAAAAGATATTCTTCATATAATTTAAGACGGTTATTTAATATTATATACTCGAAAAGAAGTGATAAAAAAGACTTAGTAGTCATCTCGTTGGATGCAGAAAAAGCTTTTGACCAGGTGGAATGGCCTTATCTATTTTCGGTGATGGAAGCCTTTAAGCTTGGTGATAAGTTTACTACTTGGATTAAAATTATTATACGCAAATCCAACAGCTAGAATAATAACAAATTATATGTTATCAACTAAGTTTAGTTTATCTCGAGGTTGTAGACAAGGCTGTCCTTTATCACCATTTACTGTTTGCGTTAGCAATCGAACCCCTTGCTCAAAGGGTAAGATACATCCAGAAATATATGGATACGATACTAAAGATACTAAGAATAAAATCTCGTTATATGCGGACGATATATTACTTTATATTACAAAACCGGAAATAAGTATCTGTAATTTGTTAAAACTAATAACGGAATTTGGTTTAATTTCAGGATATAGCATCAATTGGAATAAAAGTGAACTTATGCCAATAACCATGAATAATTTACAGATATTACAACAATTTCCTTTCAAGATAACAAATGAAAATATTAAATATCTTGGTATTTTTGTTACAAAAAGATTTGACTCTTTATTTAAATCTAATTTCCCGTTATTATTGAATAAATTAAATAAAAATATCTTATATTGGAAAAGCTTACCTATCTCAATGTTAGGTAAAATAAACGCAATAAAAATGATTTTCCTCCCACAATTATTATATTTATTTCAATCAATCCCGATATATCTTTCTAAAAATTTCTTTAAAAAAGTAGACTCAATAGTCACTAACTTTATTTGGGACTACAAAAATCATAGAATAAATAAAAAACGTTTATGTAAAGCTAAAATAAACGGGGGCTTAGCTTTACCAAATTTTATGTTCTATTATTGGGCAGTTAATATTAGAAATATGAATTTTTGGTTAGGAGAAATAGATAATAAACCAAATTGGTTAAAATGGAAAGAGAAGACTGTTTTCCATTTGAAATTAGCTCTATAATATTTGCTAATATTAATGTACCTAAGAAAAACTTATAGTGAAAATCTGATAATAGAAAGTGGAATACGTATTTGGAAACAAATAAAGAAAACACTAAAACTAAAATTTATACCGCTAGCTCTTACAATTGCCAATAATTTTACGTTTAAACCGTCAATGATGGATAAAGCTTTTATACAATGGAAAAATAAAGGAATTCTAAACATAGGGGATCTTTTATAAGGATAATTCATTTCTTTCATTTCAAGAATTACAACAAACTTACGGGCTTCATAATAATGAATATTTCAGATATTTACAAATCAGAAACTATATTTCCGCAAATACACAAGAACTTAGAAATAGAAAGAGTGAAATTTTAGATGAATGCTTGAATAAACACCCAAATACAGAAAAAATGATATCATACATTTATAATATTTTGTTGGAAAGTGATATCCCATCATCGGAAATACATAGACAGCGCTGGGAAAATGAACTAAGTCAAATAATAAGTCCAGAAATATGGGAAGAAAGCCTACAACATATACATTATTGCTCTTTAAACGCTAAACATGCACTTATACAGTTTAAAATCTTACATAGATTACATTATTCTAAATCTAAACTACATAATATATTTCCAAAACTATCACCTATATGTGATAAATGTCAAATCATGGAAGCAACTCTGTCACACTCATTTACTAATTGTACGAAGATTTTACAATATTGGAATGAAATATTCAAAACAATCTCGAAAGTTATTAATATTACTATGATTTATGACCCAAAGTTAATCATACTTGGAATACCGGAAATGGAACAAATAATTACAAGGAATCATAGAACTTTTATCGACTATTCTTTAATAATTGGGAAAAAATTAATATTAAAATTTTGGAAAGGCCCTGTATCCCCAACAATTAAAATGTGGAATACAGAAATGACGGAGACACTTCACTTGGAGAGATTGAGACTTGTCCTCATGGACAGGTTAGATCTCTTCAAGGAGATATGGTCTCCCTATATTAAATATCTACAGGGTCACAACGGTTCGGTGCAGGGACTTGACTGAGGCCTGAATATCTGAGTGGATGAAGAAATACACATAACAAATCATGAATGTATCTCCAAGATTGGATTACTTAGTAATACTTCAATCTCCATCAAACTTTTCACACTTTCTTTTCTATTTTCTATTCCTTTTTTCTATCTCTCTATCTTTAATTAAGGAAAAAATTATAGAAACATACTATATAAATTTTTAATATGTACACACTTATTTCTGTTTGTATGAAAAAGATTATAGATGTCTTAAACTTGTAATTATATAAAACTATGTACTTTCAATTATACAATAACTATGAAATATAAAATTAACAATAATACAAACATTATTAATATTTTGATAACATTATGAATATTAAAAAAAATGTTGTTTAAGATTGGGTACTACGTAGTTAAATTAGCGGGGATTTCTATTTGGTAATTAGAAGAATATCTATGATTTGAGAAATCTAAGTGTATTACTTATATTAGGAATATACTACATATACTCCCAATTATATAAAATAAATAATAACGGAATGTATAATGGATAATACTACAATTATCATAAATAGTACTAATTAATAATCAATACGTTATAATTTTACACATTGTATAAATCTCAATGTCGTATAAGAGTGTACTTGGTATATACTGTTTCTACAATAAAAAAAATATTAAGCAGAATGCTCTGGAGCAGGTTTTCATCAAGGATCTTTCTGTACTTTGCTCCATTCATCTTTCCCTCGATCCTGACTAGTCTCCCAGTTCCTGCCGCTGAAAAACATCCCCACAGCATGATGCTGCCGCCACCATGCTTCACCATAGGTGTGGTATTGGCCAGGTGATGAGCGGTGCCTGGTTTCCTCCAGACGTGACGCTTGGCATTCAGACCAGAGAATCTTGTTTCTCATGCCTTTTGACAAACTCCAAGCTGCTGTCATGTGCCTTTTACTGAGGAGCGGCTTCTGTCTGGCCACTCTACCATAAAGGCCTGATTGGTGGTGTGCGGCAGATATAGTTGTCCTTATGGAAGGTCCTCCCATCTCCACAGAGGAACTCTGGAGCTCTGTCAGAGTGACCATCAGGTTCTTGGTCACCTCCTTAACCAAGGCCCTTCTCCCCCGATTGCTCAGTTTGGCCGGGCGGCCAGCTCTATGAAGAGTCCTGGTGGTTCCAAAGTTCTTCCATTTAAGAATGACGGAGGCCACTGTGCTCTTCGGGACCTGCAATGCTGCAGAAATTGTTTTATACCCTTCCCCAGATCTGTGTCTCGACACAATTCTGTCTCGGAGGTCTATGGACAATTATTTCATATTCATGGCTTGGCTTTTGCTCTGACATGCACTGTCAACTGCCGGACCTTATATAGACAGGTGTGTGCTTTTCCAAATCATGTACAATCAATTAAATTTACCACTGGTGGATTCCAATCAAATTGTAGAAACATCTCAAGGATAATCAATGGAAAGAGGATGCACCTAAGCTCAATTTTCAGTCATCG
This sequence comes from Okamejei kenojei, assembly GCA_035221665.1. Taxonomy (NCBI): domain Eukaryota; kingdom Metazoa; phylum Chordata; class Chondrichthyes; order Rajiformes; family Rajidae; genus Okamejei; species Okamejei kenojei. Next base: position 58,290,633 of record CM069137.1, read on the forward strand.
CAAAGGTATAGCAAAGAATACTTATGTAAATGTGATATTTCAGCTATTTCTTTTTAATTGGCCACTAGGTGTGCCACATGATGGCAGCCTCTGCCTACAGTCTGTTTGTTTTTCTATCTTTATTAATTTTTAGTTTGTTTAACAGTTTGTTTTGGAGGATGTTTTTTTGTATTTCTATGTGGGGGAGGGGTGCAGGGTAAGGGGGAAACCGTTCCTGGCGAGGATGTGACTATTCTCCGAGTCGCATCTTCAACCCCCCCCCCCCCCCCCTCACGGCCTACCATGTGGATTGGCGCGGCCTTTCCTGCTGGGGACCGGACCAAAGCTTCAGCAGCGGTGCAGCACTGGATTCACAGCGGAGCGGTCAACGCCTTACCTGAATCACCGTTTGAAGCTCCGGATTGTTGGGCCTGCTGCTTCAACATCACTGAGCTGTGGTTTGTAGAGCTTCCAGCGCGGGTAGTGCTGACTTCTACATCACGGAGTCCTGGGATCCCTTTGCCGAGGGCCGCCAGCGTTGAATCTCCGCCCAGCTCGGCCTGTGAACTTCGGGGGCCGCCATCTCCGGTAGGAAGTGGCCGATTCGGAAGTCCAACTCGCTGAGTGTGTTCTCCCATTCCGATGTCGGATTTCCATCATCCGGCAAACGGGCCTGAACATCGAGCCGCCCGTAGCGGCGACAGCGAAGACTTCGGGAACCCCTCGACCACAGGTGAACAACAGAGGACAATAGAGGAGGATAACTGAACTTTGGTGCCTTCCCACACAGTGGCAAACTTTGATTCCGCTGTGTGGGGATGTCTATGTTAAAGGCTATTGTGTTCTGTGCTCTTTTTTATTCGAATGGCTGTATGGTGGTACATGTGACAATAAACATCTCTTGTCTTGTCTCTTGTCTGTTAATTACTTTGCAAACATTTCTAAATACCTGTTTTCGCTTCTTCATTCTGGGGTATTGTGTGTAGATTGATGATAAAAAAACGAATTTAATCAATTTTAGAATAAAGCTGTAATATAACAAAATGTGGAAAAAGTGAAGGGATCTGAATATTTTCTGAACTAATCATCTCCATGTAGCAAGAACAAAAATAAACCTCACAAATCAGAGGGTGATTGTTTCATAATTATTTGGGTCACTTGCAAACCATATGCTTACTAAATACAATTTAAAATAGGACACCTAATCAATTATTAATTATATATTAGACCAAGTTGGACCCGTTGGGTCCCAGCATCACATGGGAGGGATGGTCCTCCAACGCAATATTCCACCTCTCCACCAATTCCAATACACACACGCACACTCACACACATTCCACCTCACACACACATACACTCACACACATTCCACCTCACACACACACATACACTCACACACATACACTGACTCACGCACACTCACTCACACACACACTCACTCACACACACTCACTCACTCACACACACATTCACACACATTCACACACATACACACACACACACACACTCACACTCACACATACGCACACACTGACACACACACACACACTCACTCACACACACACACACACACTCACAGACTCACACACACACACAGTCACACACACACACACTCACATACACACACATACAAACATGCTCAAACTCCCACACACACACTCACACACTGACTCAAACACCATATATATGACAGTAAACTTTCTTGAATCTACTCACATGGCTGCAGGGGCAGAGGGGACACGCCCCCCCCCCCCCATGTTTTGAGAGGTGGGGGTCATCCTCCCAAGTTTTTGTAATCTGGATTTTAAAATGTCTGCTTTCCGCGAGACGGTGGAGTTGGGACTGCTGATCAAGGGCGCCAATTGGATGAGAGAGACGTCGGTCAGCAGGCAATGGGGGCGGGACATGATGATTAAGCGCAATGAATGGAGGAGGGAGGAGTTGGGGGGGTGGGACTGAGGATAGAGTGCGGTGATTGGAGGAGGGAGACGTGGCACAGACCCGCACCTCATCTGCAGCCAGGATCGATCCCGGCCGGGTCTCCGGCGCTGTCCCGTCCGCATCCGAGTGCCCCCCCACGGGTGGCCAGAGAGGTCGGGAGTCAGACGCGAGCTGTACCCCCAGGCCCACAGCCAGAGCAGAGAAGCAGCGCTAAACCCAGCTTAACTCTGCCTGGTTAACCTGCCTGGGCTTGCGGGAAATATGGCCAGCGTGGAGAAGCAGCGCTGGTGTCCCGTCAGTCCAGTCAGGGCTGTAGTTAACCCGGTTGAGCTGCATTTAGTGCTGGATTGAGCCTCCGAAGCCTCGCGCATGTGCGTGTGAGTGTGCGCTTGCACGCGCGGCCGCCAAAGATTTGTGTTCCCCCTGTCCCCCGGTCCCCTCCATGTTTTGATAGCGAATTCCACTCTTGCATGGCTGAGCGCGGCCTCTCCACTGTGGGGCTTCCGCAGTCAGCGGCACTTCCGCAATCAGCATGACCTCTGCACTTACCGGAAATTACGCAATCAGCGCGACCTGTCCACTAAGCGGAAGTCACGAAATGAACGGAACTTTTGAACTAAACACAGTCGGATCTAATAAACCATTTATTTCTTCCAAACACAGTCGGACCTATAAACCATTTATTCCTTCAAAACACAGTCAGACCTAATAAAGCATTTATTCCTTCCAAACACAGTCGGACCTAATAAAGCATTTATTACTTCCAAACACAGATGGACCAAATAAAGCATTGATTCCTTCAAAACACAGTCAGACCTAATAAAGCATTTAATCCTTCCAAACACAGTTGGACCTAATAAAGCATTGCAGTTTCAAGCACAGGCATGGCAGCAGGCCAAACAACTCATGGCATTGTCATTTCATTTCATTTCATTTCATTTCATTTCATTTCATTTCCAATTAAGCATTGCACTTTCAAATTCAGGCAGGGCAGCAGACTAAACAACTTTTGGCATTGTCATTAAGGGCTAACAAATAATTTATTGCAAGTACATTGCAGACTCACAGTTCAGTTGATTCACAGCTTAGAATGACAGTTGTGGCCTCTCCCTCGCGATCTTCCAGAGTGACTGACTCATGTCAAGGCATCCGGGGTTTTATAGTCCTGCCCCCCCCCACCCCAGAAGGGGCGTTACCTTCATCGCGTTAATTGACAGGCGAGAGGACCAATCAGCTGATCTCAAGGTTTTTTTAAACACTCATAACGTTTATATTTTTCATCAACGGGAAAAATCCTCGGGGCTGGCTCAGCGGAGGAGGACTGTGAGTAAGATGGCCAAACATCACAGCGATACAGGGTAGTGTTTTTTCTAAAATCAATATACAGCGCAGATAGGAAGTGGTCAAGCTGAGATTTTTAATTATATAGATGATATCTTGTGGCTGGCATTCATCATTGTTAAATATTAAAGGGTAATATCACTAACCACAAGGAAATTACAAACGATACAACTTTAAGAGAATAATTACAGATGTTGTAGATGAGAGTAGGACCTGCTTAATAAAAACATAAACAAACACATCCTAACATGGAAGAACTCAACAGGTCAGGAATTATTTGTGGAGGAAATGGTCAGATAATGTTTCAAATCAAGGCCCTTCGTCAGACTGATTGAGTAGGGGGGAGAAAGCTGGAAAAGAGAGGTGGGGGCAGGAAAAGCCTGGCAAGTTATAGATGGATATGGATGAGAGGAGGGTGATTGTCCGATCGGTGGAGAGAGTGGCAAAGACTGGAGGTGAAAAGAACACAAATGAGTGTCAGATAAGGAAAGAAGTCGAAGCGTGAAATGTAAAGCTGGTACACCACCCATCTGCTAATCAATCCACCCTCACCTGCATCCACCTATCATTTGCCAGGCTCCGTCCCGTCCTAACTGTGTTTTCTAGCTTTCTATCCCCCAATATCAGTCTGAGGAAGAGTCCCAGCCCAAAATGTTACCTGTTCATTCTTTCCAACCCTGACCATGAGTTCTTTCAGCACTTTGTAATTTGTGCTTTCAGTGAAATGATGATAGTTTGCATAACCCTGTTGTGTACTCTCTGAACTATTTAAAATTGAGGAGTAATCTGATTAATATGTTGAAATATTAAAATGGTTGCATTGTTTCAATTATTTATTGCACACATTGAGTTACAGGCACAATATTTTTTTTTGTTTGCATCAGCATCGAAGGCACATAGAGCCAGACAGCACACATCATAAATTATACATAAATTATCCAGAACAATGAAAAGAAAAAGGACAATCATAAACTAGACATTAGTGCAAAACACAATCAGAAAGAATAATGGAATGGATGAAGAATCATGTATAACAAATCATGGATATATCTCCAATGATGGATAACTTTTTTAATACTCCACTCATTTCTTTATTTTTGATTTCCTACTTTTGCTTTATTTTTCTCTATCTTTTCCTATCTGTAAAAAAATGTATAGCAATACAAATAAGACATAATTGTTAATATTAATAATATTACGAATGTATGTGAGAAGTATATTCTATTAATATGTACTTACGTCTAATAAAATTATTTAACAAAAAATAAAAGAAAAGAAAACATGTTCCTGGTAATGAAAAAGATGGTCTTGTAGTGAGACCAGGCAGGTTGAGTGAAATATTCTTTATTAACGAATAACAAATGCTCAAACAACCGCATACCTAGTCAAGAATTAACAATTAAAGCTCCTGTCGATGCAAGGGACACTAACTACTGATTACTCTCAAAAGCCCCCGAACAAACCCACGGTCACGTGACAGTCCCGATCAATGACGAGGGTTCTGAATGCCTAGCTTCACCACCAGGTGCCGCTACAGTCTATAGTGTTCAGTTGTTGAGATAGAATGAAGGTTGGCTAGATTAGTTCAAGATAGAGAACTGGCTGGCAGACAGGAAGCAAAGGGTAGGAGTAAACGGGTCCTTTTCAGAAAGGCAGGCAGTGACTAGTGGGGTACCGCAAGGCTCAGTGCTGGGACCCCAGCTATTTACAATATATATTAATGATTTGGACGAGGGAATTGAATGCAACATCTCCAAGTTTGCGGATGACACAAAGCTGGGGGGGCAGTGTTAGGTGTGAGGAGGATGCTAGGAGGCTGCAAGGTGACTTGGATAGGCTGGGTGAGTGGGCAAATGCATGGCAGATGCAGTATAATGTGGATAAATGTGAGGTTATCCACTTTGGTGGCAAAAACAGGAGGGTGGACTATTATCTGAATGGTGGCCGATTAGGAAAAGGGGAGATGCAATGAGACATGGGTGTCATGGTACACCAGTCATTGAAAGTAGGCATGCAGGTGCAGCAGGCAGTGAAGAAAGCGAATGGTATGTTAGCATTCATAGCAAAAGGATTTGAGTATCGGAGCAGGGAGGTTCTACTGCAGTTGTACAGGATCTTGGTGTGACCACACCTGGAGTATTGCGTACAGTTTTCGTCTCCAAATCTGAGGAAAGACATTCTTGCCATAGAGGGGGTACAGAGAAGGTTTGCCAGACTGATTCCTGGGATTCAGGACTTTCATATGAGGAAAGACTGGATAGACTCGGCTTGTACTCGCTAGAATTTAGAAAATTGAGGGGGGATCATAGAATTCTTAAGGGGTTGGACAGGCTAGATGCAGGAAGATTGTTCCCGATGTTGGGGAGGTCTAGAACAAGGGGTCACAGTTTAAGGATAAGGGGGTATTCCTTTAGGACCGAGATGAGGAAAACATTTTTCACACAGAGATTGGTGAGTCTCTGGAATTCTCTGCCACAGAAGGTAGTTGAGGCCAGTTCATTGGCTATATTTAAGTTAGATGTGGCCCTTGTGGCGAAAGGGATCAGGGGGTATGGAGAGAAGGCAGGTACAGGATACTGAGTTGGATGATCAGCCATGATCATATTGAATGGCGGTGCAGGCTCGAAGGGCCGAATGGCCCACTCCTGCACCTATTTTCTATGTTTCTATGTTTGTATAACTACACAGCCTCCTATGGAGAAGAAAATACTGTATCTGATAATTTTATCAAAAGTGCACACTGTCACAACCTATCTTTTTGCTTTTTTTATAGTTTAGATTGACTTTGTGTTTCCAACATTTTCTGCTTTTATTACAAAATATTGCTTCCAAGATCAAAATTACACAGCAATAATGTTTACCTGCTCGTGGCTTTCTTTTAGAGTTGTCTTCAGCCATTCATAGATATTCCTCTGTAACTGTACCTGGGGAAGAGTCGGAAACATTAATTAGGCATAACCCAGCAGAATATCAGATCCAGCAGGAAGCACTCATTAAAATAACATGTGTGATTCTTTCCAACTCCGGCCTATTTGCCTATTACCAAGTTCATTAGACCTAATAATACATTTTAATACCATCATTAATCATTGATTGTGAATTGATTGTTGTGAATTAATCATTGATTGTGAATAGCACTATTTTGGTTGGACTATATATACATTTCTGCAGGCATACCATTCCATAATTTCCATGAGGAATCTTTAAAATCTGTGACTCAGAATATGAAAGATACTTTTAGAAGGGGCTTCTTTACTCATAAACATACAACTGTTTTGAAATATACAGAGGTATCTAATTTAGATACACAATATTTTGCAAAGGTTATATTTCCTGCTGTGCAGACATACTGTAAGATTATTTTTGTATGAAAGCAAGGAACTAAACAACAAAGGCTTTGAACCATTCTAAGAAAAGCAAGTCTTCATAAAATCTTCAAAGCTGATGGAAGAAATATAAATTTAAAATATACACACAAGGCTGTTGTTAATTTTCTGCCTGTTTTATTGATATAATTTGCATCCTGAAGTTCAAATATAAATATAAATCTGCTAGTCATTTGGGATATGCAAATATTTATATAGTTGCACTTAATGGTATGACACAGGCATTAAAGTTCAACTAATCTGGCTTTTGATCCATCCTGCCCAAATGTGATTAATAGACTGATGAAGCCGAGATTGTCCAGCTTGTAACAGACAAGCATGGGAGGTGATTTGGTAGATGATGCTTAACATTAAAGGCCATAAGTAGAATGAAGAGAATAGACACTATCCCTATGGGCATAAATGCCAAGGGGCAGATGATTAAGGCCTGACCTTATAAGGAAATGTTAAGTTCCATGTGTGACTATTAGCATTTCACTGCGTCAGAGGTACCAAACTTGGGATTCCCATGTATATGTGTTAAAGAAGGAACTGCAGATGCTGGAGAATCGAGGGTTACACAAAAGGCTGGAGAAACTCAGCGGGTGCAGCAGCATCTAAGGAGCGAAGGAGATGGGCGACGTTTCGGGTCGAGACCCTTCTTCAGACTGGTCAGGGATCAGGGAAACGAGAGATATAGACGGTGATGTGGAGAGATAAAGAACAATGAATGAAAGATATGCAAAAAAGTATCGATGATAAAGGGAACAAGCCATTGTAAGCTGTTTGTGGTGTGAAAATGAGAAGCTAGTGCGACTAGGGTGGGGGAGGGAGATAGAGATAGAGGGAATGCCAGGGCCCGAGGGCTGAGGGAGAGGTGGGAAGGGGAGGAGACAGCAAGGGTTAACAGAATTGAGAAAATTCAATGTTCAAGCCCAGAGGATGCAGACTCCCCAAGCGGAATATGAGGTGCTGTTCCTCCAACTTGCGGTGTTGCTCACTCTGGCCGTGGAGGAGGCCCAGGACCGAGAGGTCGGATACAGAATGGGAGGGGGAGTTGAAGTGCTGAGCCACCGGGAGGTCGGCTTGGTTATTGCGGACCGAGCGGAGGTGTTCGGCGAAACGATCGCCAAGCCTCCGCTTGGTCTCACCAATATAGATCATCTGGCATCTGGAGCAGCGGATGCAGTAGATGAGGTTGGAGGAGGTGCAGGTGAACCTCTGTCGGACCTGGAAGGACTGCTTGGGTCCCTGAAAGGAGTGGAGGGGGGAGGTGAAGGGACAAGTGTAGCATTTCTTGCAGCTGCAAGGGAAAGTGCCCAGGGAAGGGGTAGAGCGGGAGGGAAGGGAAGAATTGACAAGGGAGTTGCGGAGGGAGCGGTCTTTGCGGAAGGCAGGCAGGGGGGGAGATGGGAAGATGTGGCGAGTGGAGGAGTCACGTTGGAGGTGGCGAAACTGGCGGAGGACTATGTGTTGTATTTGCCGGCTAGTGGGGTGAAAGGTGAGGACCAGGGTGATTCTGCCCTGTTTGCAAGTGGAGGAATGGGGAGAGAGGGCAGTGTTGCGGGGTATGGAGGAGACCCTGGTGCAAGCCTCATCAATAGTGGGGGAGGGGAATCCCCGTTCTCTGAAGAATGAGGCCATTTGTGATGACCTGGTGTGGAACACCTCATCCTGGGAGCAGATGCGGCGTAGACGGAGGAATTGGGAATAGGGGATGAAGTCCTTACAGGAAGCAGGGTGATAGGAAGAGTAGTCCAGGTAGCTGTGGGAGTCAGTTGGTTAGTAGTGGATGTCGGTCAGGAGTGTATCACCTGCAATAGAGATGATGAGGTCAAGGAATGGTAGGGAAATGTCGGAAATGGTCCAAGTGTATTTGAGTGCCGGATGGGTGGTGAAATGAATGAAGTCAGTCAGTTGTGTGTGGGTGCAGGAGGTGACACCAAAGCAGTCGTCGATGTAACGGAGGTAGAGGTCGGGGATGGGGCCCTGGTACGCCGAGAACAAGGATTGTTCGACGTACCCAACAAAGAGGCAAGCGTAGCTGGGGCCCATCCGTGTGCCCATAGCTACGCCTTGTGTTTGGAGGAAATGGGAGGAATCAAAAGAGAAGTTATTGAGGGTAAGGACCAACTCCGCTAGGCGGAGGAGGTTGTCAGTGGATTGGTATGGAAGCTCTGGTCGAGGAAGAACCATGTATATGATTTGAACACAGATGTCACAAACATCCTGGGTACTCTTCGACAAGGTTTTTTCAAATGGATTCTGATATTGTTCTCTTCATGGATTCTACCTTCATGAAAGTCCAAACGTGAATCTTAGATCCGTTTTTTTTTAATTAATCTTGCGAAATAATCATTGTTATTAAATATTCTTCTGTTTTAGTAGTAGTAGGTCCCCCTCGGTCATGACTGACCATGGGTGATGCATCCTAGTTTGCAGGTGATGTGTGGTCAGATGCAAGCCTGGGCGATGTCATATGGAGGACAGGCTGTTGCCCATGCAGCACGTTCCCCCCTTCTCCAGGTCGCTGATCGATCCAAAGAACAGCAGGGCCGTTACAGTTTGGCACCAGCACCGTCGCAGGAGCTGCCAGAGTGAGGTTGTAGACAACGGCGAACTGCCTTAGGGGCTCCGACTCCAGATTGTCTTGAGATTTATTCCAGGAGCCTTTTCCATGACCACAAGGCAGTGGAGGTTTTAAATCAGAGTTTTCCCTCTCCTAGATGGACTGCCTTCCCAGGCTGACGAGCCCCATCTGCCCGAGACTCATGGGGGCGGGAGCGTCTACTTCCGTGCAGGTCTATAACACCTGCCCACTGCCCAAGTGCTTAATTTTCAAGCTATTTTAATCGGTTTTGAATGTTTTGAGTTGTTATTGTGTGTTATACACATTCAGGTAAACTGCCAACTGACTAAGCAGGGGACATAGATTCACCGGTTTTCTGTTTTTCTTAATAGTTTAATGGGCAGGCTCCTTCTGCGACACCTCATTGGACTCCATTGCTCATCAACAAGTGGCAACAGTTAATTGCATATGGCACTGCTATTATACAACTGAATTGGCCATATACTGAGAAGAGAACCAGACAGCATCCCAAGAATAGCCCTGCACTGGACACCGGAAGGGAAAAGGAAAAGAGGGAGACCCAAAACCACCTGGCATCGAACTGTAGAGGAGGAAATGAAAACAATGGACCTGACCTGGGTAGTGTCCTGAAGCTAGCCCAGTACAGACAGGAGTGGAGGACCTTCGTTGCTGCCCTACATGCCAGGAGGCATAACAGGCAGTAAGTAAGTAAGTAAGTACTGCTATTATACAGGGATAATTGGGATTTGGTGGGTTTGTCAAAATATTGATATCGGCTGCTCCTCAAAAGGGGGAGGGGGGGGGGAAGGGCATTGGTACAGGGATCAACATTGAGAATGGAGAGTTTATACATGATCCAGACAAGTGACTTATTAGAGCAAGTAGGCCTAATTTGTTATTCTTTGCCTAGAAAGATGGTGCAAATAGATTCAATCATAACTTTCACATCAGAAATATAGCTACATGACCAGAGTAACGAGACCTAAAGAAGGACACTTGAAAAGCTAGGAATGGGATTGATTAGATTGTTCCTGCAAAGTACTCTAATTTTAGGCATTGATGATCTTACAAATATTTACGTTTCTTCATCCTGATTTTCACAATTTTCTTATATAAACTATCTCCCATATAAACTACTATAAATCTACTTCAGAGGACTTTAAGCTAATCATGGGTTAGTTTATGACCTGCATGTGAGCCATTTAGATGGGAAATTTCCTTTAAAAAAGCAATATGGTCCACAGCAGCGAACATATTGACTGGTTGCATCACGGCCTGGTTGGCAACTTGAACGCCCAGGAGCAAAGAAGAGTGCAAAATGGAGTGAACATTGCCCAGTCCATCACGGGTTCTGCCCACCTAACAATCAAAGGGATTTACAGGACTCACTGCCTCAAAAAAGCAGCCGGCATTATCAGAGACCCACACCACCCTGACCACACACTAATTTCACTCCTGCGATAGAGACGGTGTAGGAGCCTGAAAACTGTAATGTCTAGGTTCAGGAACAGCTTCTTCCCTGCAGCCATCCGGATACTACAACTTCCAATTTTATTCTGATAGAAATAGACAGGATACAAACATTGCTTTTACAGAGAACTTGGCATCAGATACGACTTCTTCCCGTCTGCTATCAAACTACTGAACTGACCTCTCATAATCTGGATGTGGAGAGGTTGTTTCCACTGGTGGGAGAGTCTAGGATCAGACAGATTATTCTGAGGCTAGCCTCAGAATAAAAGGACATACCTTTAGAACGGGGATGAGGAGGAATTGTTTTAGTCAGAGGGTGGTGAATCTATGGAATTCAATGCCATGGAAGGCTGTGGAGCCCAACGGATATTTTTAAGGTAGGGATTTATAGAATCTCAATTAGTACAGGTATCAGGGGTTATGGGGAGAAGGCAGGAGAATGGGGTTGAGAGGAAAACATAGATCAGCCATGATTGAATGGCAGGATGATTGGTCTAATTCTGCTCCTACAATTTATGAACATGAATTTATAAGCTAAGGGTGCAGTCCCAATCTCCCAACCTACTTCATTGTAGCCTGTGCAATTTTCCTTTATCTGCACTTTCTCTGTAGCTGTAACTCTGTAATGGTGTAACTATATTCTGCTCTCTGATTATGTTTCTCTTTACGGTGCCTGTTGTACTTGTGTATTGCTTTCTTGTGCTCGTGTATGGTATTATATTCTGGATAGTACAGTAACAAAGTTGTTCATTGTATCTTGATATAAATGACAATAATAAAATACCAATATCAAAGTTTCATATGATAGGGAGATTCCTGAATCACTTTTATCCAGCATCTTCACTGCTGCAAATGCAGAATCAGAAACCAAAGGTCAGGCCATTAGTGATTATAACTCAGCGGAACAGGCAATGGGTGGCGTTTCGGGTCGAGACCCTTCAGGCTGAAACGTCACCCAATCCTTCTCTCCAAAGATGCTGCCTGTCCCGCTGAGTTACTCCACATTTTGTGTCTATCTTCGATTTAAACCAGCATCTGCAGTTCCTTCCTACACCAATAGTGATTATACTGTTGTGAGGAAGGAAACTATCTCAACACCATAAAGGGGCTGGCCCACTTGGACGACCTAATTGGCGAGTTTAGAAGAGTTTGAAAAAACGACATGTTGAAGACCTCCTTCAACCATGTAGAAAAACTCCTTCGACTATGTTGAAGACCAGCTTCGACTAGCTACGACTAGCTACGACTAACTTTGGGAAAATTTGTCACCGAAGAGTGGAGAATGAAGACGACCTCGTTCGATCTCCTTCGACCTCCCTTCGACTACGATGAAGACTATCTACCACTAGCTTCAACTACCTTCGACTACCCTCGATTACCTACAACTAACATGCCGACCTACTACGACCTACTACGACTAAACCTACGAGTAAAATAAGTATCGATTTTTTCCATGGCGACCTTTTTTTACTCGCGGGCATTTATTAACATATTGGAAAAAACGCCTCGACCTAGCTGAGGCCTCAAGTACGCGGAGACCACCTTGAGCATGAAGGAGAGTTACAAAGACCTCTTACGACCTCGTGTCGACCATGCTGCGAGTATGAGTCAAGGGCAAACTCGCCAGAACTCGTGGATTAGGTCGCCCAAGTGGGATAGGCCCTTAACTTTACACCTTCTGAATCAGCCGTTGCACAATATATAATCATGTGCACTGATAGGCATATTCAATTTATGTGCTCAAATTCACAAGATTTAAGGTGTGAACGTGTATGTATAATCACCACATTCATGTAGATGGCTTCTAAAAATTCTATAGAAATTTGGCTATGTCAGTGTTAATGCTGTCAATGTAAATATAGCATTAGCAGAGGTGGGAGCTCTGACAATAAAAAACTAAGTGAATTTGGTGTGAAAGATCTGATTGGCACGAAAAACTACCACTAATATTCTGGACATATCATATACTAATAATGTGGACTATTTCAGTGCTCATAATTTCAGTGCCATTTAAGAGCACTGAAATATATTCATTGTAAAAACAAAGGGCAGATAGCCTCTTGTGTAAGGCTAGACACAACCTTGAAAGCTACATGCAGAATGACAACTATGTAGGTTCTTGATGCAAAAGGCAACAATGATAACAAAAATCCACAAAGAAGGTTATACGATATAGAAGCTGAATGAGCAGAGTGAAGAGAGAAGATTAATTTCTCTGTGGACACAATGAAAAATGCAGCAATATCAAAATTAATGCGAATGTTAATGATTAGTTATCAGTTCTGACGTAAGGTCATTGATCTGAAACATTAGCTTCTTTTTCCTTTCCACAGATGCTGCCGACATTCGATCATTCGTAGACATGGTTCAATATTATGCCAGGGTTCTGCCAGACCTCTCTACAGTACTGACACTGATGAAATAATTGCTAAAGAAGGAAGAACCACACAATAGGGAAAGGAACAAGAGAAGGTATGACAAAGGAACTACAAATGGACGACTGAATTTCCTGGTACAACAATAAAAGTCACACAGTAAAGCTTGATTGTGAATTTTCTATTCAAGGACTGGGCAGCACAGTGACGCAATGGTAAAATTACTGCCATACAGCGCCAGAGACCCTCATTCAATCCTGACTATGGATGCTGTCTGTACGGACTGTGTAAGTTCTCCCTGTGACTGGATGGGTTCTCTCCCGGTGCTCCAGTTTCCTCCCACACGCCAAAGACATGCAGGTTTGTCGCTTAATTGGTTTTGGTAAAATTGTAAATTGTCCCTAGTGTGTAGGATACAGTCAGTGTACGGGGTGATCGCTGGTCGCCGTTAACTCAGTGGGCCGAAGGGCCTGTTTCCACATTTTCCCTAAAGTCTGAAGACATATTTTATTCAAAGCCAATTTTTATGTAACATCCAGGAAAGGGACATAACCTTCTCATTGCACAGACTAACTAGGAGAAAGAAAGGTGGATTACACTCAATTAAAGAGACAAAGGCATTCATATTTGGTATCATAAAAGTTCCACCATTCCTTGTTGGGCATGGATCAAAACGTGTGTTGGCCAATCTTGGACCCAAGCCAACAATTCCCCCAACACCTCAAGAATATAGTGGTGGGCCAACTTTCTGTCCCAAAATGGCAATGATATTGAATATCAATTAACTAAATAGAATCGTTCAGCAGATGAATTATCAACATTGGCTGATCAATCACAGATGGAGACACTAAATTTAAAGCAACCGTAAGATCTGCAAAAGATCTTACTGTCACAGTGATGGAGACAGTGGAATTGACGGAGAAGATTCTACATTAAAGCAAGAGGATGCAGACTTGAGTACTGCTTGAGTGGCAGGGCTGACAAATGTTTGACATTACAAACTCACCACAAATCAATATCCTCCTAGCAATGAAGCGAACAGTGGAAAAACTTAATTCTAAGCAGTTTGTCTTAACTAACAGCACTAACAAATATCTGGAAGAACGACCCACTGAAAATACCACTCCAAATATGAAGTGGTGCAGGATGACATTCTATTCTGTCCACCAAGATCAGTTTGAGGATGGCATGGATACATTCATGATGTTTGCAGACAGCTATTCATTATGGAGGGTAAAGCATCTAACACCTCTAATTCCTGTAGAAGAACACAGATTCATTTGGGTAACATATAGCATTACTGAAGAAGGGTCTCGACCCAAAACGTCACCCATTCCTTCCAGGCCCGCTGAGTTACTCCAGCTTTTTGTGTCTATCCAGTTGAACCAGCATCGGCAGTTCCTTCCTACACATATAGCATTACAAGTTCATTGTATTGGATAATGTTTCAGAATTCCATTCATTTCAATTTGAATAGTTTATGAAAAAACAAAGCGTGGTAAATGATAGGTGGAAACAGGTGAGGGTTGATTGGCAGACAGGTGGAGATCAGGACAAGGGCTCGAGGTGAAAAGAGTGTCAGATAAGAAAAGAAGAGGAGGAGTGAAATGTAAACCCAGAGGGAGAGATTTGGGTGGAAGGGGATAGAGGGGAGGGAAAAGAGGGGACGTCCATTGAAATATGGGTCTCAGTGATCGGAGATAAGCATGTGCGGTGGGAGGAGCTGGGGACTGTGGTGATGGGGGAAAAAAGGTGCACACTGAGGTGGGTGGGGGGCAGGACGAAATGAGGAGGGTATTACTTGAAATTGGAGAATTCAATGTTCATGCCGCTAGGTTATAAGCGCATACCTTATGGTTGAGAGCTGCAACTCCATTGCCGCCGGATCAAATAGGGCCCACAGCAACGGTAACACCAAGTCCAGTTGCACCCATGCCAATGTCACCGGTACTTTCTACCTCCCCGGCTGATCCTAGGCTGGGCCACTGACTTCACCGGACCCTATGGTTCCTTCAGCCCTTCCCCGCCAGCGGTTCGATGCTGCCAATTCCCACAGCTTTCCCGACTGCCTGCAGGCCTCAGCCATTGATTATTCCCTGTCCTACTGCTCCTTGAGCCCCTTCAGGCCGGGGCCCTTAACACCAACATTGCTGGGTCCCAGTGCCAGACTCTAATGCTAATCATGGCAATTCCCAAATCCCTACCCCATACAACTCCGCAGACCCCTCTCTGTTCTGACACATACTCCTACAGAAATGCTGCTGTTCATAAGACCCAAGGTGTACCCACGTATGATGCAGAACGGAAGGTGTCCAAAGCAGGAAGATACAAAGCAAACCTTGAGTGTTGGGAGCAATGACAGAAAAAACCCCACTGCCTCACAAATTACTGTGTTCTCCGCATTTCCATTAATGTCCTCAGATACTACCACTTACCCAAACACGGGTGCCACTTACAGTGGCCAATAACTTACCAACCCACCCATCTTTGGGTTGTGAGAGTAAATCAGAGCACCAGAGGAAGCCCATGTTGTCACAGTGAGAGCATACAAATACAGCAGTAGAGGTCAAGATTGAATCTGGATCACTGGAACTGTAAGGGACCAGTTCTACTTGCTGTGCCATTGAGCTACCCAATAATGTAATAAACGAGCATTCATGTATAATTGTCATGTAGGCTGTGTTTACCAATCTCACCTTCAAATGAAAAAGTTGTGGTTTCAAATTACACTCCTGAGAGCTGAGCACATGATATTCATTTTAGGCAGTGCCATGATATTGAGGATGACTTGTGTAATGAGTCGAGTCAAACACATATCAGGATACAACACATGTTTATCAAATGTACTTACAGAATCTGTCTGCAGGACATAACAGTTCCCACCAGCTACTCATACTGAATGGCGTAGGCAAACTCTTGCTAATATAAAACGCATGTTGGGCAGAGCAACTACTAACAAGAACTACAGTTGGCTAGTAGGAAATAACCAGTCTACATCTTTCCTTGTAGAAACAAAAAGAAAGCATCGGTACCTAGGAACATGGTGGCTAAGCAATATAGGTAGCGGAACGCTAATAATGCATATGGGGAAGTTTATATAGTTACACCACATCACCATATCTAATGGGTGGCCTGCTAACCCGTCCGGCACGTGTGCGGTACGAATCCGCTTCACCTCCTTTCATCAGAGAAGATACCCGGGATCAGAGATGCGACCGGTGTCCCGACAGAGCGGGGAGGTGGTGAGATAGGCGAGCCAGGCGCCGAACGTCGCGGGGAGGCCACAGTGGAAACGGTCTCTAATAGTGGAGCAGCAGGACCGGTAGTGGGAGGGAATACAAAACGTGAGACATCTGGATATGCAGTCGCAGGACACGGTTCCTTCACTGGAAGGATATGTTGACGGTTGTGTCTGTAAATGGCTCCGTCCGCTTCAACCAGATAAGAGCGCAGCTCTTTGGCAGGGCCATAGATGTGACCCAGACGGCCATAGCCCTTGTTGGTCTGGAGGCGAACCACCTGTCCACTGGTGAGAGGTTTAAGTGGCTTACTGGATTTGTCAAAAAAAATCATTTCTGTGTATCGGGTTTGAATTGTAGTTGTTTCTGGACCGCAGGCAGAGAACGAACTTGTGGCTGCAAAAGCTGCTGGGGCACAGGCAGGGGAGCACGGATTTGGCAAGACATCAGTTGCTGGGCTGGGGAACCCAGTATGAGATCCCTTGCAATGTTCCTAGCAGGTCTAGGTAAACGACCGATTTTGCAAGATAGGAACGCTCCATTAGTTGTTTTGCGCTTCGGACGGCTCGTTCAGCAAGTCTGTTGCACTGCGGGAACTTAGGGCTGCTGGTAATATGTCGGAAGTCCCATTGTTGCGCAAAGTTTTTGATAGACTGGCTGGTGAACTGTCTGCCGTTGTCGGATAGAAGGCGTGCAGGGGAGCCGTGCATGGAGAAGTCGCTGCAACTTCTGGATAACCGCTTCAGATGTAATGGTTTGGAGTAGATCAATGTCGAACCAGCCTGAATAAGAATCAACAAGAACCAGATAGTGTTTCCCATATATCGGTGGCTAACATGGACCACGGGAGAGGGGGAACCGGGCGCGGCTTCTGCTGATATGACGTCAGGCTTTTGCAGACGGTGCAGACTTCAGTTTTGTCACGTATGTACTTGGTCATACCAGGCCAGTAAAACATGCTTTATGCCTGGTGTAAGGTTGCCCCCAATCCAGGGCGGACCCTGTAGACGGCGTCGAAGTACTCATCCCAGAGGACAACTGGGACAACTGCCTTGTGGCCCTTAACTATAATCCCGTCCTGTTACATCAGTTCGTCGCGAACCAGGAAGTATGGGCGGATTGCGAGCGGGGTGTTGTGTTGTTTATCCGGCCAGCCACGCCGGATGACTGCAGACAGCAATTGTAAAGTCTCATCAGCAGCCATGGGTTCTGCTAAGCTGCTCAAGCAATCAGCAGGAACATCCGATACCTTAATTACTGAGAACTGGTCCTGTTCAGAGAGTTAAAGAAGCAACTGCAGATGCTGGAAAATCGAGGGTACACAAAATGCTGGAGAAGGGCCGAAACCCTTCTTCAGACTGAAGGGGGGTGGGGGGAGGCAGGGGGAAGAAAGGAAAAAGGAGGAGGAGGAGCCCGAGGTCTGAGGGAGCGGTAGGAAGGGGAGGAGACAGCAAGGGTTAACAGAATTGAGAGAATTCGATGTTCATGCCAAGAGGATGCAGACTCCCCAAGTGGAATATGAGGTGCTGTTCCTCCAATTTGCGGTGTTGCTCACTCTGGCCGTGGAGGAGGCCCGGGACAGAGAGGTCGGATACGGAATGGGAGAGGGAGTTGAAGTGCTGAGCCGAAACGATCGCCAAGCCTCCGCTTGGTCTCACCGATGTAGATCAGTTGACATCTAGAGCAGCGGATGCAATAGATGAGGTTGTAGGAGGTGCAGGTGAACGTCTGTCGGACCTGGAACGATGCTTGGGTCCTTGAATGGAGTGGAGGGGGGAGGTAAAGCGACAAATGTAGCATCTCTTGCGGTTGCAAGGGAAAGTGCCCGGGGAAGGGGTGGAGCTGGAGGGAAGGGAAGAATTGACAAGGGAGTTGCCGAGGGAGCGGTCTTTGCGGAAGGCAGACGGGGGGGAGATGGGAAAATGTGGCGAGTGGTGGGGTCACGTTGGAGGTGGCGAAACTGGCGGAGGACTATGTGTTGTATGCGCCGGCTGGTGGAGTGAAAGGTGAGGACCACGGGGACTCTGCCCTTCGCTCCATAGATGCTGCTGCACCCGCTGAGTTTCTCCAGCATTTTGTGTACCCTGTTCAGAGAGTTGTTGTTCGGTGGTTTTGCATGGGGCTCTTGATAATGTGTCAGCTATGTGCATGTCCTTGCCTTTCTTATAAGCAATGTTGAAATCAAATCGCTGCAGCTGCATCATCATCCATTGTAGGCGGGCTGAGGCAGCGTGAATGGGTTTATTCAAAATAGTGACCAGCGGTTGGTGGTCAGTTTCTATAGTCACAGACTTCCCATAAATAAATTCCTTGAATTTTGTGCAGGCGAAAACCACAGCGAGCAATTCTTATTCGATCTGGGCGTAACGTTGTCCAGTATCAGTTAGTGTGCGAGAGGCATAACAAACAGGCTTGCAGTCGCCATCGGTAGTGGTTTGCAGGCAAGCAGCGCCAATTCCATACTGAGACGCATCGCAGGTGAGCGTCACCGGTAACTCCAAAGCAAAGTAGGCGAGAGTAGGTGCGCTAGCCAGATACAACTTGAGAGTGTCGAAAGCTCTTTTGGTGCTGCAGATACCAGGACCAGGTCTTTGTGTGTCAGTTCGCACAGGGGGGCAGATATATCGCTGAGGTTGGGAATAAATTTCCTCAGGTAGTTGACCATTCCAAGGAACCTTTGTAGAGTCGCAACGTCAGTAGGAACCGGCATCTCGTTGATAGCTGCAGTTTCTGATGGGTCTGGTCTGAGACCATCACTTGTGAAAACATGTCATCGTAGGTAACTTCTGGGACTCGAAACTTGGACTTCAGGGGGTTGAGTTTGAGCTGAATGTCTATGGCACGGTCTAGTACTTTCTTCAGATTAGCATCATGTTCAGCCAGGTCGCATCTGGAGACGAGAATATCATCAACAATAATGGTGCATGGATACTCAGCAAACAATTGTTCCATCGTGTGCTGGAAAACTTCGCTGGCGGAGTTGATGCCAAAGGGCATTCTCAGGAATTTGTAGCGGCCGAAGGGGATGCTGAACGTAATAAGATTGGATGAGTCTGGGTCCAGTGGAATCTGCCAAAACGAGCTTCTGGCATCCAGAATGAAGGATGCTGATGCGTTGCATATTTGAGCAGCAACTTCCTCTACTGTTCGCATTGGGTAGTGCGGGCGTTTGATAACAGTGTTGAGATCTCTAGGGTTTATGCAGATACGGATCTTCTCCTTGGAGGAGTGGGTTTGAATCCCACTTCTGACACCATGTAATGAGTCAAGTTAAACACAAATCAGGATACAACACATGTTTACAAAATGTACTTACAGAATCAGTCTGCAGGACATAACAGTTCCTACCAACTACTCATACTGAATGGCGTAGGCAAACTCTTGCTGATATAAAATGCGTATTGGGCAGAGCAACTACGGACAAGCACTACAATTGGCTAGTAGGAAATAACCAATCTACAACTTGCTTCCAATGTAATGCTTTGGATTCTGAGGCTTCTGATGAGGCTCATGTGGATTCTTTCTCCTGCCCAATCTGTGGAAGAATCCACATGGCCCTCATCAGAAACCTCAGAATCCACAGAATAGTTTGTGAGGTGGTGTGGTTCTTCTGTTGTTGATACAGGGCTCCAGTGTGTTCTTGATCCTGGACTGAAGGTTCTCAATACCATCACAATGCACATTCTCCACTTTAAGCCGATTTTGACTAGAGGCTCCCAGGTCTCAGCAGGAATGTTGCATTTTTTCAAAGAGGCTTTGTGCACTTCATTGAACCTTTTATTCAGTCTGCCTAGTAATCCTCTTCCACTGACAGAAGCTTGGATTAGTGAGAGTTTGGTATCATGTATGTGAACTATGTGGCCTGCATAATGGAATGCAATAAGGACATCAAAGCTGCTGATGTTGGATGGGGAGAGGACACTAATGTTAGTTCACTTATTCCTACTTAATTTGAAGATTTTGCAGAGACAATTTGGTGGTATCTTTCCAGAGATTTTGAAGAGTCTCACTGTAAAATGTTATTATTGGACGGCAGTGTTGTGCAGTGGGGACAAGACTTTTGTCTCGCAGGTATTCAATGTAAAGCCCCAGTGAATGTTTCAGTGAATGAGTCGGCAGTGCCTTGGAGTTCATCATCTGAGCACTAGCAAACAAAAATGTAATTCCCATACTGAAGCTTGATCACTGAGATTCAGATAACCCTTGTTCTGAGGTGTAGCTTCTGTAGGTTGAACAGTTTCCCACTAGTTCCAAAGATTAGCTCCACTCCCACATGAACCTTGTTGGAAGCAAGTAACAACACTACAGAAAGGAAGATGTAGGGAAATGTTAGAGCAATGGTACAACCTTTGTCTGACTCTGATCTTCAATGAGATTGACTCTGCTGTACACCTATTATATGAGCATGGGTGCGTGGCATCATGAAGTATTAAAGGTTAATACGTGATGGTTAAACATTTCTGTGGCCATTTCCAAAGGTATTCCTCCACAGTACCTCCCTACTGATAGAATGAAAGCTTTAGCAAAGTTGAAGAAGGACAGGTAGAGTGGCCAACCTTGTATTTCTCTTGGAGATGTCAAAAGGTGAAAATCATTTTCACTGTCTCTCGAAGGGTAGAATCGATACTGTGATTCCAGGAGAAGCTGTTAGATCACTGAAAGTAAGCAGCTGATGAGGATCCATGTGATGATTCATTGATCATTTCGGAACATGGTTGGGTGAAAAGCTGGGCTAGTAATCCATGGTTGTAGTTGCAAATTAAACAACAAAATGTTTTTTAGCCATTGAAATAGATTGTATTATTGTTATAATGTTGGAATCACAGTCACTAATTTATGCACAAAAAGTTCCATAAATAGCAATATTGAGTGACAAGATTGCTATTCATGAAACTGAGACCTGCACACTCTGACGGAACCTTCCATTACATTACTCAGAACAAGACGAATGGTGTTCTCCTAAGTTTCCATCCTAATACTAAATCCTCAACAATATTAATACATCTAATTATCTGGTCTTCACCACATTGGAACCTTTTGTGTACAAATGAGCTATTGTACTTTCAACATAACAACACTAATCAAATCTATTTCATTGCATATGGAATACTTTGGTGTCTCTTGATGTTGTGAATGCTGTAATTACATGACTGAAGGCAAATAAAGAAACTTTTTATGACATTATCAAGAGTGGAGACCTATACCACTTCCTACAGGCATGGAAATTAACTGGAAACACGTGAAGCCTCAGCACAGATTTTGACCGAATGAATGCTGTTGCATGGATTACAAGATCTGCAAAACAAACTAGGACTAGAATTCTCACATTGAGAAGGAATTCAGATTTGGAAAGTAAATAAGGGGAGGTAGTGCATAGACACAAACTGAATAAAGTGTCAGTGTAGAAAATATAGAGAAGCCTGGAGGAGCTGCAATGGCCCAGTAATTACACTCAGAACTGCTGACTATGGAGCTGGGATTGTTCGGGTTAGGGTTGACTTTATTAGCAAAGGGATGTTCTTACTAATTATTCAGAGCTACAGTTAGAAGAAGTCATTAGGCACAGAAACCAGGGCCACAGAAACCAGGCCCTACAACCCACTGAGTTAGAAACATAGAAAATAGGTGCAGGAGGATGCCATTTGGCCCTTCGAACCTGCACCGCTATTCATGTCTGATCATCCACAATCAGTAACCCATGCCTACCTTCTCCCAAGGCAGTTCATGCCAAACATTAGCCATCGGTCAACCATAATCCTAAACTTTTATTCACTCCTCGTCCACACACTAGGTACACTTTACATTGACCAATTAACCAACCGATCTGCACATCTTTACACCTGATATCAATAAAGTCACAAAATGAACCATCAGATCTTACAGGTTAATTATCTAAAAAGACACTAACAACAGGGCACATCAGGTTTAATCAAAGGGTGTGCGCAAGGCAGCTTCAAAGTTCAGTAGAGACTGCAAACCCCTGAATCCTAAGCAACTGTTCCAAATCCACTTATTGTGTGTTTTTTCTATGTGGCAATCCACATGTTACTGTATGACCCAATTAAATGTAATAGATTAATTTTAACAAGCTGCTTCCCTTTTCTCTCCTCAACTGGACTGTGCTGCTCTGCTATTAGTTATGTTAAGAAATTATATGTTAGGGAGTAGAGAGACATATTCAAAGGGCATATACTTGATATAGGATTAATTGATATCAGCATATACCAAACTTCAAACTACTTTCCACTGTGTTGCGACCTGGAACTAGTGATTAGCCTTGAAATCACAATATACAGCTGTGTACATAAAAACTCCACTCTGTTAAGACAGATCGCTTCCTGTTGAAAAAAGCAACTGCGATAACATGCCACGCAGCCACATGAGGTGTAATATGCAAATTTATAAAATGATTAGTTCCTCAAAATATTATATAGTTATATCTATTCAATATTTAGTCGCAACAAATATAACAGAGATCATGGGACTTTCCAAGATGATTAGCCAATGATACTACAAACAATAATGAGGAAAGCAGTGGATGTTGTCTATATGGATTTCAGTAAGGCCTTTGACAAGGTTCCCCATGGAAGGTTGGTTCAGAAGGTTCAATCTTTGGGTGTTAATGGCGGAGTAGCAAGATGGATTCAACAGTGGCTGAATGGGAGATGTCAGAGAGTAATGGTGGATGGCTGTTTGTCAGGTTGGAAGCCGGTGACCAGTGGGGTGCCTCAGGGATCTGTGTTGGGTCCACTGTTGTTTGTCATGTACATCAATGATCTGGATGATGGGGTGGAAAATTGGATAAGTAAGTATGCAGATGATACTAAGATAGGTGGTATTGTGGATAATGAAGTAGATTCTCAAAGTCTACAGAGAGATTTGGGCCATTTGGAAAAGTGGGCTGAAAGATGGCAGATGGAGTTTAATGCTGATAAGTGTGAAGTGCTACATCTTGGCAGGACAAATCAAAATAGGACGTACATGGTAAATGGTAGGGAATTGAGGAATGCTGTGGAACAGAGGGATCTAGGAATAACTGTGCATAGTTCCCTGAAGGTGGAATCGCATGTAGATAGGGTGGTAAAGAAAGCCTTTGGTGTGCTGGCCTTTATAAATCAGAGCATTGAATATAGGAGTAGGGAAGTAATGTTAAAATTGTACAAGGCATTGGTAAGACCAATTCTGGAGTATGGTGTACAATTTTGGTCGCCTAGTTATAGGAAGAATGTCAACAAAATAGAGAGAGTACAGAGGAGATTTACTAGAATGTTGCCAGGGTTCCAGCAACTATGTTACAGAGAAAGGTTGAACAAGTTCTAAATCCTAAAGGACTGTGTTAGGAACCTGGAGCAGCAGCTCGATGACCTCTGTCTGGTCAGGGAGAGTGAGGAGGTCATAGAGAGGAGTTGCAGGGAGGTAGTCACTCCCAGACCACAGGAGGCAGACAAGTGGGTCACGGTTAGGAAGGGCAAGAGGCAGGGGCTAGAGAGTACCCCTGTGACCGTACAACTGGAAAATAGGTACTCGGGTTTGAGTACGATTGGAGGGGACAGCCTAGCTGGGGGCAACAACAGCGGCCGGGCCTCCGGCACAGAGACCGGCCCTGATGCTCAGAAGGGTAGCAAAAAGAGGAGGGCAATTGTAATAGGGGACTCTATAGTTAGGGGGTCGGATAGGCGATTCTGTGGACGCAGTCGGGAGACCCGGATGGTAGTTTGCCTCCCTGGTGCCAGGGTCTCACATGTGTCAGAACGTGTCCAAAAGATTCTGATAAGGGAGGGAGAGGAGCCTGATGTTGTGGTACACATAGGTACCAATGACATAGGCAGAAAAAGTGACGAGGTCCTGAAGGGAGAATTTAGGGAGTTGGGGGGAAAGTTAAAGAGAAGGACCAAAAGGGTAACGATTTCAGGATTACTGCCTGTGCCGCGTGACAGTGAGAGTAGGAATGAAATGAGGTGGAGGCTAAATGCCTGGCTGAGGGACTGGTGCAGTGGGCAGCGATTCAAGTTTCTTGATCACCGGGACCTCTTTTGGGGAAGGCATGATCTGTACGCAGAGGACGGGTTGCACTTGAACCCGAGGGGGACCAATATCCTGGCAGGGAGATTTGCAAAGGCTACTGGGGAGACTTTAAACTAGAAAGGCTGGGGGGAGGGACTCGGGTAGAGGGGGCTAGGGGACAGGGTGTGGGGCAAGAGGCAAAGAAGGGAAGCACTCGGACCCAAAATGTAGGCGAGAAAGATGAAAAAGATAATAGACAGAGAATAAAGGATGGTGGGTTTATAAAATGTGTATATTTTAATGCTAGGAGCATTGTAAGTAAGGTGGATGAACTTAGAGCCTGGATTGACACCTGGAAATATGATGTTGTGGCAATCAGTGAAACATGGTTGCAGGAGGGCTGTGATTGGAAACTAAATATTCCAGGATTTCGTTGCTTCCGGGGTGATAGAATTGGAGGGACCGAGGTGGAGGTGTTGCATTGCTTGTCAGAGAGGATATTACAGCAGTGCTTTGGCAGGATAGATTAGAGGGTTCGTCTAGGGAGGCTATTTGGGTGGAACTGAGAAGTGGGAACGGTGTAGCAACACTTTTAGGGGTGTAATATAGACCGCCAAATGGGGAGCGAGAATTGGAAGAGCAAATATGTAAGGAGATAGCAGATATTAGTAGTAAGCACAAGGTAGTGATTGTGGGAGATTTTAATTTCCCAAAAATAGACTGGGAAACACATTCTGTAAATGGGCTGGATGGTTTGGAGTTTGTAAAATGTGTGCAGGATAGTTTTTTGCAGCAGTACATAGAGGTACCGACCAGAGAAGGGGCAGTGCTGGACCTCCTGTTAGGAAATGAGGCAGGACAGGTGACGGAGGTATGCGTTGGTGAGCACTTCGGGACCAGTGATCACAATACCATTAGTTTCAATATAATTATGGAGCGAGTCAAAACAGGACCTAGAGTGGAGATTTTTGATTGGAGAAAGGCTAACTTTGAGGGAATGCGTGAGGATTTTAAAGGAGTGAATTGGGACACTTTGTTTCATGGGAAGGATGTAGAAGAGAAATGGAGGACATTTAAAGGGGAAATTGTAAGAGTACAGAATCTTTATGTCCCTGTTAGGTTGAAAGGAAATAGTAAAAATTGGAAAGAGCCATGGTTTTCAAGGGAAATTAGACACTTGTTTCGAAAAAAG
Organism: Okamejei kenojei; assembly: GCA_035221665.1. Classification (NCBI taxonomy): domain Eukaryota; kingdom Metazoa; phylum Chordata; class Chondrichthyes; order Rajiformes; family Rajidae; genus Okamejei; species Okamejei kenojei. The sequence continues at coordinate 58,316,132 of CM069137.1, forward strand.
AGAGATATCTACAATAATTATAGGAGGCATGGAGTAAATGAGGTGCTAGAGGAGTATAAAGAATGTAAAAAGAATCTTAAGAAAGAAATTAGGAAGGCTAAAAGAAGATATGAGGTTGCTTTGGCAAGAAAGGTGAAAGTAAATCCAAAGGGTTTCTACAGCTATATTAATAGCAAAAGGATAACGAGGGATAAAATTGGACCATTAGAGAACCAGAATGGACAGCTATCTGCAGAGCCAAAAGAGATGGGGGAGATATTGAACAATTTCTTTTCTTCGGTATTCACCAAGGAGAAGGATATTGAACTCTGTGAGGTAAGGGAAAAAAGTAGAGTAGCTATGGAAACTATGAGATTCAAAGAGGAGGAAGTACTGACACTTTTGAAAAATATAAAGGTGGATAAGTCTCCAGGTCCTGACAGGATATTCCCTAGGACATTGAGGGAAGTTAGTGTAGAAATAGCAGGAGCTATGACAGAAATATTTCAAATGTCATTAGAAACGGGAATAGTGCCGGAGGATTGGCGTACTGCGCATGTTGTTCCATTGTTTAAAAAGGGTTCAAAGAATAAACCTAGCAATTATAGACTTATTAGTTTGACGTCAGTGGTGGGCAAATGAATGGAAAGGATACTTAGAGATAATATATATAAGCATCTGGATAAACAGGGTCTGATCAGGAACAGTCAACATGGATTTGTGCCTGGAAGGTCATGTTTGACAAACCTTCTTGAATTTTTTGAAGCGGTAACTAGGGAAATTGATGAGGGTAAAGCAGTGGATGTTGTCTATATGCATTTCAGTAAGGCCTTTGACAAGGTTCCCCATGGAAGGTTGGTTCAGAAGGTTCAATCTTTGGGTGTTAATGGCGGAGTAGCAAGATGGATTCAACAGTGGCTGAATGGGAGATGTCAGAGAGTAATGGTGGATGGCTGTTTGTCAGGTTGGAAGCCGGTGACCAGTGGGGTGCCTGTGTTGGGTCCACTGTTGTTTGTCATGTACATCAATGATCTGGATGATGGGGTGGAAAATTGGATAAGTAAGTATGCAGATGATACTAAGATAGGTGGTATTGTGGATAATGAAGTAGATTCTCAAAGTCTACAGAGAGATTTGGGCCATTTGGAAAAGTGGGTGAAAGATGGCAGATGGAGTTTAATGCTGATAAGTGTGAAGTGCTACATCTTGGCAGGACAAATCAAAATAGGACGTACATGGTAAATGGTAGGGAATTGAGGAATGCTGTGGAACAGAGGGATCTAGGAATAACTGTGCATAGTTCCCTGAAGGTGGAATCGCATGTAGATAGGGTGGTAAAGAAAGCCTTTGGTGTGCTGGCCTTTATAAATCAGAGCATTGAATATAGGAGTAGGGAAGTAATGTTAAAATTGTACAAGGCATTGGTAAGACCAATTCTGGAGTATGGTGTACAATTTTGGTCGCCTAGTTATAGGAAGGATGTCAACAAAATAGAGAGAGTACAGAGGAGATTTACTAGAATGTTGCCAGGGTTCCAGCAACTATGTTACAGAGAAAGGTTGAACAAGTTAGGTCTTTATTCTTTGGAGTGCAGAAGGTTAAGGGAGGACTTGATTGAGGTCTTTAAAATGATGAAAGGGATAGACAGAGTTGACGTGGATAAGCTTTTCCCATTGAGGGTAAGGAAGATTCAAACAAGAGGACATGACATGAGAATTAAGGGACAGAAGTTTAGGGGTAACGTGAGGGGGAACTTCTTTACTCAGAGGGTGGTGGCTGTGTGGAATGAGCTTCCAGCAGAGGTGGTGGAGGCAGGATCGATTTTAACATTTAAAAGTAAAGTGGATAGGTATATGGACGTGAAGGGAATGGAGGGGTATGGTCTGAGTGCAGGTAGATGGGACTAGGGGAAAACAAATGGTCGGCACGGACTGGAAGGGCCGAGAGGGCCTGTCTCCGTGCTGTAATTGTTATATGGTTATATGGTTATATGGAAAACTCAAATAAACACTTATGTTAATTGGATTCTTACCAATTCTTTGAGAGATGCAACAAAACTACAACAATGACACATTGATGAGACCTGGATAAGGAATTCAATGTACTATAGAGATATGTGAAATTTATCTGGTGGCTGAGAACAACCATTTTTAGAGGCCTGTCCCACTTAGGCGACTTTTTAGGCAACTGCAGGAGACTGCACTCGCCATCTGGTCGCCACATGTTCGCGGGTGGTTGCCGGGGAGCCGTCTTCATGGTCGTGAGGAGTTCTCGCATTCTGGGAACTAGTCGCGGCCTCATTATGGTCGCCGTGAATTTTTCAACATATTGAAAAATTAGCAGCAACTAGAATGAAGAAGCCATGGAGAGTAACGAGAATTCTCGTGCCATAGGTAGGTCGCCAGGAGGTCCTAGTGGGTTGCCAGGAGGTCGAAGTTCTAGGAGGCTCTCGTAGGTTGTAGCCGGTGCCGACCGGTGAATTTCATTGGCTCATTGGAGAAAAACAAAGGTAAGCAATAGTTTTTAGATCTGTCTTCTTAAAAGTTATCTCCACTCCTTCTCCCCCCTTCTTCCCCATTCTCCCCCCCCCTTTTTTAAAGGACTTACCGTACACTGTGCTTTAGCTGTCTTTTTATAGCGCCAACATTCCTGTTCATCGCGGTGTGTGTCTGTTTCACCTTGGCTTTGCACCATGTGAATTTTTTAGACAGTGCTCCCCCACTTGCCGTGTCCCCGGCCAGCCCTGTCCCCTGCTTGCATAACGGGCTGGTGAAAGGAGCGATGTGTTTGTGTGTGTGTTCCACTCTTACAGTTACCGTTCCAGTTGCCGGTTTTTCAGGCGACTGCCGACAACTTGACAATCGCCTGAAAAATCACCTAAGTGGGATAGGTCCATAACAATGCTTGACTAATCTTCTGGAATTTATAGAGGATGTAACTAGGAAAATGGACAAGGGAGAGCCAGTGGATGTAGTGTACCTGGACCTTCAAAAAGCATTTGATAAGGTCCCACATAGGAGATTAGTGGGCAAAATTAGGGCACATGGTATTGGGGATAGAGTGCTGACATGGATAGAAAATTGGTTGGCAGACAGGAAACAAAGAGTAAGGATTAACGGATCCCTTTCAGAATGGGAGGCAGTGACTAGTGGGGTACCGCAAGGCTCAGTGCTGGGACTGCAGCTATTTACAACATATAAATGATTTAAATGAAGGGATTACAAGTAACATTAGCAAATTTGCAGATGACACAAAGCTGGGTGGCAGTGTGAACTGTGAGGAGGATGCTATGAGAATGCAAGGTAACCTAGACAGGTTGGGTGAGTGGGCAGATGCATGGCAGATGCAGTTTAATGTGGATAAATGTGAGGTTATCCACTTTGGTAGCAGGAACAGGAAGGCAGATTATTATCTAAATGGTGTCATGTTGGGAAAAGGGGAAGTACAATGCGATCTGGGGGTCCTTGTTCATCAGTCAATGAAAGTAAGCATGTAGGTACAGCAGGCAGTGAAGAAAGCAAATGGCATGTTGGCCTGCATAACAAGATGAGTAAAGGAGCGAAGAGGTCCTTCTGCAGTTGTACAGGGCCCTAGTGAGACCACACCTGTCGTATTGTGTGCAGTTTTGGTCTCCAAATTTGAGGAAGGACATGCTTGCTATTGAGGGAGTGCAGCATAGGTTCACAAGGTTAATTCCCGGGATGGCGGGACTGTCATATGCTGAGAAAATGGAGAGGCTGGGCTTGTATACACTGGAATTTAGAAGGATGAGAGGGGATCTTATTGAAACGTAAGATTATTAAGGGATTGGACACACTACAGGCAGGAAACATGTTCCCAATGTTGGGGGAGTGCAGAGCCAGCGGCCACAATTTAAGAATAAGGGGTAGGCCATTTAGACCGGAGATGAGAAAACACTTTTTCACACAGAGAATTGTGAGTGTGGAATTCTCTGCTTCAGAGGGCGGAGGAGGCCAGTTCTCTGAATACTTTCAAAAGAGAGCTAGATAGGGCTCTTAACGATAATGGAGTTTGAGGATATAGGGAGAAGCAGGAACGAGGTACTGATTGTGGATGATCAGCCATGACCACATTGATTGGCGGAGCTGGCTCGAAGGGCCGAATGGCCTACTCCTGCACCAATTGTCTATTGTCTATTGAAACAATATCCGAATGGTCGGGGCAATGCAACAACTAAAGAAGGATCTTGACCCGAAACGTCACCCATTCCTTCTCTCCAGAGATGCTGCCTGTCCCGCTGAGTTGCTCCAGCTTTTTGTGGCTATCTTCAGCAACAACTGAACATTTAGCTTAGAGTTTAGACATACAGCATACTGCATGGAAACAGGCCTTTCAGCCCACCGAGTTCATGCCGACGATTAAGCACTTTCACATCCATTCCCTACGCACTTGGGGCTTGTTACAGAGGCCAGTTAATCCACAAACCTCCATCTTTTGAGATGGGAGAGGAAAACAGAGCACCCGGAGGAAACCCACACGGTCGCTGGGAGAATGCGCAAATTCCACACAGACAGCACCTGAGATCAGGATCAAACCTGCGAGTCTGGCATTGAGGCAACAATTCTACAAGCTGCGCCGCTGTGCCGTCCGCAATTTTATAGACTTTTGTAGTTAATGCTCTGAGTACAATTGAATCACAAATATACTCTCTTTTAGACTCATACAAAGTACGAGTCTAAGTACAAATTGGAGGTCCCAGACAACTGGCTGGTCACCTAGCCAGAAATTGGCATGCTTCCATTTCATAGGATGGGAATAACCTATCAGGTATTGGCATCTTATCTAAAAGGTAAATAAACGATGTATTTCAGGAATATTCTTCCACCTGATCTCTGCCGGTTTTCAGAATTTTTAAGACTAATGCCTGGAAACATAGTTGAAAACTATTATTGAAGCAATAGTGTAGCATCTATGTCCAGGAATACTGGAATGTTGTGAAGTTCATAGGTTAATCTCCCCTTTATATCTCCCCTCAAGAGGTGAAACAGTGCATTGACAATATCCATGATGTCAGTATCCAATATCCAAGGATGGGCACATTGGTGCAGAGTTGCTGCCTTACAGCGCCAGAGACCCGGGCTCGATCCCAGCTACGGGTGCTGTCTGTACGGAGTTTGTACGTTTTACCAGTGACCTGCATGGGTTTTCTCCGAGATCTTCGGTTTCCTCCCACACTCCAAAGATGTACAGGTTTGTAAGTTATTGGCTTGGTAAATGTAAAAATTGTCCCTAGTGTGTGCAGGATAGTGTTAATATGCGGGGATCGCTGGTCGGCACGGACCCGGTGGGCCAAAGGGCCTGTTTCCATGCCGTATCTCTAAACTAAATAAACTAACCTAAATGGTAAATGTATCCAGCTCTTACCAGTTATGGTATTTCTGTTCCAGCACGACTACCAAAATTTATATCATCAGCATGTGTCATAACTCATCAGGTAAGGATATAATCATCACATTTGGAATATTCAGTATTCACTCCATTTGGTTGTAAACTACCCAAGCGGAACATGAAATGTTGTTATTCCAAGTTACGTTTGGTCTCTCCGTACAATCGGAGAAAACTAAACACAAACAGGTTGGTGTGAGTAGGAAGGAGAACGTTATGTTTGTGACATCCACCTTGAACTTCTGTTTTCATATTATTTTAACTCTCCTTCATATTCCTAGAACCCTGTTTGTATTTGACGTTCTCGATTGCTACTAAATGATTAAAAACAAAACGGAAGATGAGCATCTTATATTCCCCCTGGTTACCTTGCAGCCCAGTAGTATGTGGTAATGTTGGCTAAAATAGAGATATCTAAAATGGAGGATCATTGCACCTGCTAGACCTGCTGGGCCTCTGTCTGTGAAAGGCTGCAGGCTGTGGATTGCCGCAAACTGGTCTGGACCCTAGATTGATATGCAGGATAAGGAAAGATCCAGATGTCCTCTCTATTGTTAAAATGTATGAGAAGTTTACAGAGAAACCAAAAGGTGTTGCAGATGCATTAGCATGATTGACTGGCTGCAGAAGGATTGTAAATACTGTCAATAATGTTGCAAGGTATTTGTGTTATTGTTTGATGATTGGCTGAAGTGTGAAAACTTGTTTTTGAATTGTTTATACTCCCCAGGAGAACGTTGCATTACTTGATTGATTGACTTCCTTCTGTAGAAACAATGTAATGGGGTGCTTTGTAATTGGGCTGGGGAAATGTCAATAACACTTTAATGTAATCGATATCTGTGATTGGTTTGTAGGGGCCACCACCCCCTTGTAGATCTACCCCACAGGGTTCGATGACCTATACAAGGTAACCCCAACAAGGTTCGTTGTCAATCTTCTGGAGGAGCGCTTGGAACTGCGTAACCTTTTGGAAGTATCTGCTTGCACAAGGCTGAAGGGCTTGGACAAGCAGAGACAAGGATCGATCCGGCAGTGTGGTTAGATATCGTATAGGGAATTTGTTATTGTTTCATACAATAAAAGTTTAGTGGTCCATTGCTTGACTCTGTGTTTTACTGAACTAGACTAAGGGGGCATAATTACATATTAACATTGGATTATTCAATTTCAAGTTACCCATACCCTAATTATTTTGTCCACACACACTCACCTGTCCATCTAGTTTTCTTCTGCCTTTATTCATCCTCCCAACCTCTGCCCGCATCTGGTTCCACTAACCCAACAGTCCCTACCCATCAGGCTACCCTTACCAGCCTCACTCCCAACCCCTTATTTATGGCTATATATTTCCTATTCCCTCTCAGTCTTGAAGCAGGGTCACGATGCAAAACATCGCTTAGACATTTTACCTCTGCAGTTGCTGTTTGATCTGCTGAGTTCTTACTGAATTCTGTTTTTGTTGATGTCCAGCATGACTCAGAGCATTCTCCTTTGATCTCTTGTTGCTGAGCATTTCCACCACATTTTTTGTAACTGCAAATAGACCTTTTTAAGATCAGAGGAACATGACAAAGGATCTTTCAGAGGCTTTTTATTATCATTTTACTATAATCCAATATAATCTGAAATAATTCTCCCAAATGCCTAGTTAAATCATTTACAGCCACACTTGCATGATCCAAAAATGTTCTGTTCTTGTAAGCATTGTTTAAATTGGATAGATTATTACATCTCAAAACCTATAATATCCATGATTTCCATATCTTTAAGGTCTCAGGTTCGTAACTATTCTTAATCTTCTATTAAAGGAAATATCCCACTTTTACGTGACCTTTTGTGACCTAAGGACATCACAGAGCACTTTACTTGTAATGAAGCACTTTTGAATTGCACTCACTGTCAAAATGTAGGAAATATAGTAGCTAATTTGCAAACGATGAGATCCCAAACAGACAGATGTGTTAATGACCAATTAATATGTTTTATCTTGGTGTTGATTGAGTAATAATTATTGGCTAGGGCACTGGAGATAACAATCCTCTTTTGAAATGATAGCTTTTTGCATCTACATTAAGAGAATAATCCAGATGACGTCAACTCCAACAGCACACACACATCTTTGAGAGCGGCAAAATAGATTCTCATGATCAAGTTTCTGTGATGTGATTTCATCTAATGGGACATGGACAACAATGAGAAGATTTACTTCTGGGACTGCGTTAACTCAGTAAGTATTTTCAATCTTGACAATCTTGCCAATCCTCTATTTCCAATCATTTGCATCTATTTGAAAAATTAAAGTGCTGAAATTTAGCCTAATTACTGGCCCTAAATTGTATTAAGCTGAAGTTATCTAACATATCAGAAGATCTATTTGCCTTCAGTGACAATACAGAAATGGCTTCTTCCCCTTTACTGACAACAAATTTCACGTTGTTTTGCTACTGTGGAGCTTTTGGAACTCCCTCTCATTTTTCTGTTAAACATCTCTAGTATTTTTTTAAAGCACTTTGAATTATTATCTCAGGGTGCCGGGCAAATGGCTGTTTAGATTTCTATACTTATGGAGACTTAAAAAACTGCTGATGCTAGAATCTTGAGCATACAACGTACGTCTGGAGGAACTCAGTGAGTCATCTGTGAAGGAAAATGAACAGACAATGATTTGGGTTTGGATCCTTCTTCAGATTCATGGAATAGAGGGCCAAGTTTGTGTTTTACATTATTTATTGTTCTACTTGTTAAATTAATTATCACATTCCAAATCTTTTCTCATTGCAAAAATTGCTTTGTTTTCCATTACTGAAAAATAACTCCTTATCTACTTACTAATTGGAATTTTCCATTCCTACTGTAAATTCAATTTAATACAGTTTTTGGAATGTGATCACTTGACAGAGACACAGATTATGAACAAGTGTCTCTGCATGTTAGTCAACTCCAGCAGTGACAATCTGTTCTGACTGCCATCTCTTGGAGCTTTATGTGTGAAATGCGCCCAAAATAATCACCAACATTAAGTAAGTTTTACATTAATTTTATGTGATACATCATCAAGATTAACTTTTTCATAATACAATATTGATATTTTTTCTTAGTCCAAATTTGCTTTCAATAAGAAGAGGATGTTTCATTAACTCTTAGACGTCCCAACCACTGCATTGAAATGCTTAAAACTAACTGTAACTGTGAAAGGAACAGTAAGAAAAGGATACTCCTTCCATATCCGACAATGCTTCATGTCAAAGCCAACACTGATTTCAGTAAATATAACTATTATTGGAAGACTCTGTTATATTACTGGTGAGTCTGTTACATAGCTTGACTTTTCGATACACAGGCAGTAATCCTAAATATATACGTAATCAATGGAAAATAGAGTGCTGTATAATTGAAAACGGTTTGGGGTATCACAGATTCTTTACCAGAACTGGTGAAGGGTCCTTGACCTGAAACTTTAATTCTGTTACTTCTTCACTGGATGCTTCCTAACCTGCTGAATGTTTCCAGTATTCTCTGCTTTTAATCCAATGAAGAGTATCGCAGGTTGGAATCCCATTTCTGTAATTTTCATTTTAGCATGCATGACTTTCCACTTACATCCCATGGAGAAGCAGACCATCTCATCCACTGCAAAGTCTGCTTCATCATTAAGATGGATATCCCGGTCAGATTCTGCAAACTCACTTCAGGTAGACTCCTTCAAATGATTAATCTATCTGGCATTGCTTCAAGCCAACCTCGCTTAAACCCTAATAAAATCCTCATCACCCCCAACAAACTCTTACCCAATCCGTCCTCTACCTACCAACCTGCCGATCCAATCAGCATCCACAAACTGGCCCTTCTCCTGATCATCAATATACCTTTAGTTATTAATCCCCCATTTCCCTTGACTATCAAATGGACCCTCTCACTAATGACCAATTTCTACCATCTCTTTGGCCTCTGGGGCCAACTCTGGTACCTGCCCACTGCAAACCATTGCCTGACACAGTGCCACGTTTCAGAACATGGTAGACTATGAACCAGGTACTAATAAATAGCATTAGTATAGAGAGGACCTGATAGTTGGCATAGTCATCATGGTGGGCCAAAAGGCATGTATATGTGGTGTATAATTGTATGAGAACAGCCCCCACGGTTGGGCCTTCCTTCTAACTGACACAAGCCACTTCATCTCCACATACATCCTTTCCTACAAATAGTTCTGGGCCTGCCTCCAGACTTGACTAGTTTCCATCATGCTCACTACCTGTCAAGTCAAACTGTAATGAAAGGACTAATGCTAAATTAAAATCACAAGCGCACAATAGTAGGAAAAGAGCATATACCATACAGGTGAAATGGACTTAAAAGGGGAGGAGTGCGGTGTATGTAATAGAAAAGGTATTACCTGCCTCCAAGTTAAAGGGGGAGGAGTGTTAGGTATGGGATAATTAGGATAAGTAGCAGACTGTCCTAAAAATTGGTGTCTTGTGATGGCTGGGGCAAGTATGCATGAGCAGGGGGAGACTGGAGGTGGCGCCCTGCAGTAAAGAAGCTTGTATGATTCCTCCCGTGCCCAAGCCTTTCTTCAAGACTGTTCAAAGCATCCGAATACACAACAATTGGCGACGAGGATAAAAGAACGAAGATAAGAACAAGGCCAGCAAGAAGAATCGAAAACAAAAGTTAAAAATAGAAGTAGCATTTGGAAACAAGTGGAACAGCACCAAGCCAAATGGTTTTGAATTGGCGCCAAAAAGGAAAAAGGTAGGAACGGGAAGCAATAGCTCAGGGAAGAGCTAGGAAAACAAGCAGGGGCAGTAAGAGTGACCAAGCACGGTGCCAGCTTGCCTGGAATGTATCCAGGGCTGTGCAGCCACAGCCAAGCCCAAGCAGCAGCCACAGACGTCGGGTGGGGGCCTAGTACCGTGAAGGCAGCGGACAGGTCCAGAGAGCCACCAACAGAGGCTGAGTCTTCAGCCCACCCGGGAAAAGTCAACCCGGTGGGGGGAGAAAACAGAGAAAGCCCGGTCGGGATCAGAGTCAGCCCGACCGTGAACAGAAAAGCGGACAGGCCCGCGAGAGAAGTTGACATGCGACTAAAACTTGAACAGTATAATCTAAGAGACTGTCCTAAAAATTGCCGTGATCGCCAGCAAAGGCATGCAGGACTGATTATCTACAGCACCCGATTAGCAGCCGTTTTTTCACCTGCTAAAAGACTAAACTGTTAAATACCTTAAGACCTACAACATCCAAATGCCTTCAAAGTAATGGCTGAAGCAATAAATCAAGTGGAACTGTAAATTAATTGCTGAATCTGCCAAAATAAAAAGGGAGGGAAAAAAATGGAAAAGAAGTGTTTGGTCATTGAGTGAAATCCAGTTCATCATTTCGGGGTGGATGAATCAGATCCCTTTCAAGCGAGGAATCTGCACAAAAACATTAGAAGACTTGACATTGAAAAACCGCTGTGACCAGGAGATCTGGAAACCTGGAAAAGAGACAGTTAAGTCAAGATAAATCATGGCTGATGAAGTTACTGGAAAGTCAGCTGAGCAGCTCAAGGTGGAGAGGACAACAGCAAAATGGGCATTCTCTTGTCTTGCTAACAGCATCATTAGGAACCATAAAGAAATGTCTGAAGAGGAGCTCAGGAATAATTTCAACAAACTCATGCAGGAGGCTGAAAAAGTCATGGAAGCCAATGATGATGTGGAGGCTGGACTCATTGCAGAGCTGGACGCAGATGAGGAAACTGTGTTAACTGAACGGCAAAAAGCCGACCTGGGAAAGACTGCAAAGGAGTGTGAGTCAAAACTAAAAAAGGTCAAAGGGCTCATCCAGGACACTCTATGGGCAAACTTTGGAAATGTTGAATTATCCACCTCACTACAGACAGCAGATGGTGCATGTGAACTTGCTGCTGCCACCGCACCATCAAATAGCAACCAAGAAGCATATGAATTCATGCTTAACCACCTGCAGAAACTGGTAGAGACTGCAAAGGAGACGTACAGTCGGTGGAAACGTTGGGTCCCTCTGGATGAGCAAGAGAGCTTCCAGAAAAACCTAAGAACACTCGAGCTTCTCGTCCCCAAGCTGGTTTCCAGGAAGGCTGACTTCATACAGGCAAGAATAAAGAAGGACGCTGAAGGATTAGCACAAGCGGCGAATGCTTTCAATTATCCTTCATGAACCATCAGACTGAGGAGACCCACGGCCCTTTGTTTACTGGAAACAAGCGTGACTTTTATAGATGGAGGAAGGATTAAGAAGCACTGCAAAAGCAAGGTGAACCCACTGGATCAAATGAGGTGAAGAAGGTTCAATTGCTGGACAGTCTGGAGGACAAAATTACAAGAGACCTCCGCCTCACAAGTTATAACACAGCAGATGATATATTTCGTGTCCTAGAGAACCAGTTTGGAAATCAAACAGCTATTGCTATTGAGATAGTGGAGGAGCTTCAGAGAATCCCACCTGTCAGAGGACATCAGTCACGTAAAATAGTGGAATTAATTCAAGCTGTGGAAAAGGCGCTTAAGGACTTGAGCGATCTCGGAGACACAGGCGCTATTAAAAATCCACTGATGACAAAATCAATTGAAACCAAGCTTCCAGAAACCCTCAAAAAGGAATGGCTTGTTTACGTAGCCGACAAGAGGAATGCTGTGGCACCAGAGAAACGGTTTGACAGTCTCTTGTCATTTCTCAAAGAGCAGGAGAGCATATACGAACAGCTCGAGCAACTGAGGGAAGAGGAGCCGAGTAGAAAGGAAACTCGGACTGAACCAAGACATGCCAGAACCAAGTCTACCAAGTCAGGAAATGACCACACAAGTTGTGTAGTCTGTGGTGACGTAAAGCATAAAAGAAAGCTGTACTTCTGCAAGCAGTTTCGAGGGCTAAAGCTGACAGAGAAAAGAGCTGCAGTAAAGAAGTTGGGAGCATGCAAAAAGTGTCTTGAAGTTCATGATGATGGTTCATACTGCAAACCTGCCTTTCTGTGTAAAAATCAAATCTGCAAGGATGAACAGACTCCTGAGCATCATTTTTATCTGTGCCCCAATTATGAGAAGAGGAAAAGCAGTGTGGATCAGAGAAGGGGTAAATCCAGAGGAAGATAAAGGCAAGATGAAATATACAATGGACCAAGAGGAGTTTTTCAGCAAACTTCCACCAGAGTTGGCAAAACAATGCCGAGATGTGTTCTCCAACACTGCATCAAGAGCCTTCAATACTGCAAAGCATCAGCCAAGCCTCCTAAAGGAAGGTGGACTGCAAGAGCATGCAATGATTGTGATGCTTCTGGAGGTCGTAGCAAATGCTGGACAAAAGGTTGGGACATTAATTGACTTGGCTTCAGATACCAACTGCATAACTCACAAGGCTGCGAGTAGACTGAACCTTAGGAGAGAACACATCACGCTTATCGTCCACGGAGTTGGGGGGATGAAGGTCCATGTAGAGAGGAGGCGCTACCTTCTAAAGATCCGAGTGAAGACACCCAAGGGCACACTCAAGTCGCACCAGTTAGTTTGTTATGGATTGGACAGCATTGCAGATGTTCACAAACATGTGACACCTCAGCAGCTGCAAAAGGTCTTTCCAGACGTCCCACTTGGGGAACTTGTGAGACCAAAAGAGATACATTTGCTCATAAGCCATAGAGAAGGTCAGCTAGCGCCTCAGAGGATTAGAACTGTTGGAGATTTCATTCTGTGGGATGGACCACTGGAAAAGACTGTTGGAGGTTGTCATCCTGAGCTGTTTGAGGAGCTTACCATGTCAGCCCACATGTCCAAAACACACTTTGCAAGATCAATGAGAGTAGTTGCTTTAAAGTATGAGGAGCTCACTGACGCAGTATCCGAGGAACTTTCACCAAATGGACAGAAGTCACATACATCAACCGCCAATCGGGACTTCTTGGATTGGTGGAAGTGGAATAGCATTGGAGCAGCATGCGAGCCAAAGTGCGGGGGTTGCCGCTGTGGAAACTGCCAGCCAGGCGGAAAAGAAATGACTCTTGCTGAAGAGAGAGAGCTCGAAGTGGTAAGGGAAGGCCTCACCTACGTAACAGGAGACCGTCACAGTAAAGACCCACATTGGCATGCTAGCTATCCTTGGTTGGAAGACCCAGCTTCTCTACCAAATAATAAAAGGACAGTGGAAGCCACATTTCTCAGGACGGAGAACCTGAATGGAAAAGTGCCTACACAGCTCAGGTGCACGACATGGTGGACCGAAAGGCTGCAATCAAATTGTCCGAAGACATGATTGCAAACTGGAAGAGACCAGTGTGGTATGTGAGTCACCTTATTGCTCCAAACCCCCATTCTGTCACAACCCCAGTGAGACTAGTGTGGAACGGGGGTTCAGCAGCCAAAAGTGCAATGGTGTCAACTTAAATGATTTGCTGATGAAAGGTCCAGAAGTCCTCAATCAAATTCATGCCACCCTCCTCAGATTCAGAGGCAGAATCTATGCTGCTCTGGGAGACATAAAGAAGATGTATAACTCAGTCTGGTTGGAGGACTGTGAAGTACACTTACACAGATTCCTCTGGCGAGATTCCGAGGATGAGGAGCTGGGAGAGTATGCTATCACAAGAGTGAACATCGGAGACAAACCTGCGGGGTGCATTGTACAGTTGGCAATGCATGAGACTGCTAATCTTCCTTCCTTTACCCACCTCAAGGATTAGCAGCAAGTACACCAGAAAGACAACTATGTTGACGACATCCTCACATCTCATAACAGCCTCGACCAGCTGAGAATCATCACAGCAAATGTGGAACGAATCCTGAAAGCTGGTGGGTATAAGCTCAAGCCTTGGGTTCTGTCTGGCCAAAGTGGGAGGAAGGAGGACAGTGATACTTTAAAGAAAAGCAAAACAAAAACCATGATCCCACCAAACCAAATGCATGATGATGATAACAAGGCACTTGGTCTGGGCTACATTGTTGAAGAGGATATGCTCCACGTTATGGTGGGAATCAATCTCTCCAAGAGAAACAAAAATATGCGGCTTGGTCAAGGCCTTCTACAAGAGCAAATCAAAACTCAGACACCAAATCCCATAACAAGAAGAGAGCTTCTCAGCCAGGTAGCAGGGCTATATGACCCCATCAATATAGTGGCTCTGGTTAAGCAAAAGGGAGCGATTCTAGTACGCAGATCTTTCCAAGAAGCAAAAGAGGGAAGCTGTTCGGTCAGAGACACATGGGACATGGCACTCACAGATGGACTCAGGGAGGATGCAATTCAGCTTTTTGAAGAGTATGTACAACTTGGAAAAGTCATGTTCGTCAGGGCACAGACTCCCTCTTGCTCCACAACTGAACCCTTGGGAATCACCTTTTCTGACGGAAGTGATGTACCTGAGATGGGATTCAGACCATGGCCCAATTATCAGACTTGTGGAATCCAAGGCCAAGTTAACTCCCTTGGACCACAGAGGAGACGTGGAGCAGTGTTCGCCTCTCGCTTAAGGAAGTATTTCGAGCTACACAGTCAAATTCAGGTGGAGAAGTGGTATCATCTTGTGGATAGCCAAACAATCCTTGGTGCAATACAGCGAGAAAGCTACCGATTTCAGACATTCTTCACCAATCGGATTGGAGAGATTCAAACAAGCACCAACATTCAGGACTGGCGGTGGATTCCAGGCCCACAAAACATCGCTGATGTAATCACCAGAGGGTCCAGCCCTCAAGACCTTGATCAGTATTCGGAGTGGCAAAATGGATCGAAGTTCCTGGTGTTGCCTGTGAGTGAGTGGCCAATAAAATCAGCTAAAGAACTGGCTGCCACTGCCAGAGAGAACATTGACAAGTTACAGAAGAAAGTTTTTTTTGCAGCACTATCAAGAGCCAAAGTAGAGAAACAAGAACCGGAACCAACAAACCCAAAGAGACCACCTGTAGGGTCAGCTATTCAGAACCTTGTTGATGTCAAGCGGTTCAGCATTCTAACTCGACTGATCAAGACAGTCACATGGATTTGGAGAGCAGCAAAGAGGTTTCTTGGCAAGAACAAAGCCTTAAACAATCCAAAGTGGGAGGCCATCTCTTTGACAGGGGTCATTACAGTAAGAGAACAAGAAAATGCTCTAAAAGACATCCGTTGTGCTGCGCAATTGGACAGAACTTTCCCAAGCACCATAACCGATCGACTGGTAGCCTATAAAGACCAAGATTCTGGGCTGATGGTTTGTGGTGGCAGAGTGCAGAGCTTTGAAGAGGATAAAGTTGCTGTTCCCATCCTGCCCGTTGATGCCTGGATGTCCATGCTGCTAGCTCGGGAGGCTCACAGGGAGAGTCATGACGGTGTGGCTGGGACCTTGCTTAAATATGAAGAAAGACTTGGGTCATAAAAGGAAGTAGTATTGCTCAAAAAGTCGTTGATCACTACATAATCTGCAAGAAAGCAAAGGCAAAGAAATGTCAACAAGTAATGAGTGATCTGCCGCCTGAAAGAACTGAACCTGCTGCTCCTTTTGAGTTTACAACAGTAGACCTCTTTGGACCCTACCACGTACACGATGATGTCAAGAAGAGGGTAAAACTCAAAGTCTGGGGAGTTGTCTTCTGCTGTATGGCCAGCAGAGCCATCCACACAGAGTTAGTCAACACCTTATCAAGTGAAGGGTTTCTGATGGCTTATCAAAGATTTGTGGACACCGCAAGAAGATCTGGTCAGATCCAGGCACCAATTTTATTGGCACAAAACCAGTCTTAGAGGAACTATATAGATTTTTGGACAACCTAGACAGAGCAGCTTTGGAGAAGAACGCAACTAAAAATGGAACAGAGTTGAGATACCATCGACGGAATCATATAGACATACATGGGAAAATGAAATAAATCAATCCATAACGAAAGATATATGGGACAAATGTTTACAATATATACATCAATGCTCGCTAAACTCCAGACATGCTCTAATACAATTTAAAGTATTACATAGATTACATTACTCCAAAGTTAAATCAAATAGAATCTTTCCACAGATATCCTCTACCTGCGATAAATGTCAACATCCAGAGGCTAATTTACCACATACTTTTGCAAATTGTATAAAAAATTAAGAATTTCTGGATTGAGATTTTTAGAATAACTTCTGAAGTTCAGAAGATTCAAAGAGGAGGAAGTACTGACACTTTTGAAAAATATATTACTCCAAAGTT
This sequence comes from Okamejei kenojei, assembly GCA_035221665.1. Lineage (NCBI taxonomy): Eukaryota > Metazoa > Chordata > Chondrichthyes > Rajiformes > Rajidae > Okamejei > Okamejei kenojei. The sequence continues at coordinate 58,332,702 of CM069137.1, forward strand.
AAAGTCTCCAGGTCCTGACAGGATATTCCCTAGGACATTGAGGGAAGTTAGTGTAGAAATAGCAGGAGCTATGACAGAAATATTTCAAATGTCATTAGAAACGGGAATAGTGCCGGAGGATTGGCGTACTGCGCATGTTGTTCCATTGTTTAAAAAGGGTTCAAAGAATAAACCTAGCAATTATAGACCTATTAGTTTGACGTCAGTGGTGAGCAAATTAATGGAAAGGATACTTAGAGATAATATATATAAGCATCTGGATAAACAGGGTCTGATCAGGTAGAGTCAACATGGATTTGTGCCTGGAAGGTCATGTTTGACAAACCTTCTTGAATTTTTTGAAGCGGTAACTAGGGAAATCGATGAGGGTAAAGCAGTGGATGTTGTCTATATGGATTTCAGTAAGGCATTTGACAAGGTTCCCCTTGGAAGGTTGGTTAAGAAGGTTCAATCTTTGGGTGTTAATGGCGGAGTAGCAAGATGGATTCAACAGTGGCTGAATGGGAGATGTCAGAGAGTAATGGTGGATGGCTGTTTGTCAGGTTGGAAGCCGGTGACCAGTGGGGTGCCTCAGGGATCTGTGTTGGGTCCACCGTTGTTTGTCATGTACATCAATGATCTGGATGATGGGTGGAAAATTGGATAAGTAAGTATGCAGATGATACTAAGATAGGTGGCGTTGTGGATAATGAAGTAGATTTTCAAAGTCTACAGAGAGATTTGGGCCATTTGGAAAAGTGGGCTGAAAGATGGCAGATGGAGTTTAATGCTGATAAGTGTGAAGTTCTACATCTTGGCAGGACAAATCAAAATAGGACGTACATGGTAAATGGTAGGGAATTGAGGAATGCTGTGGAACAGAGGGATCTAGGAATAACTGTGCATAGTTCCCTGAAGGTGGAATCACATGTAGATAGGGTGGTAAAGAAAGCTTTTGGTGTGCTGGCCTTTATAAATCAGAGCATTGAATATAGGAGTAGGGAAGTAATGTTAAAATTGTACCAAGGCATTGGTAAGCCCAATTCTGGAGTATGGTGTACAATTTTGGTCGCCTAGTTATAGGAAGGATGTCAACAAAATAGAGAGAGTACAGAGGAGATTTACTAGAATGTTGCCAGGGTTCCAGCAACTATGTTACAGAGAAAGGTTGAACAAGTTAGGTCTTTATTCTTTGGAGCGCAGAAGGTTAAGGGGGGACTTGATTGAGGTCTTTAAAATGATGAAAGGGATAGACAGAGTTGACGTGGATACGTTTTTCCCATTGAGGGTAGGGAAGATTCAAACAAGAGGGCATGACATGAGAATTAAGGGACAGAGGTTTCGGGGTAACATGAGGGGGAACTTCTTTACTCAGAGGGTGGTGGCTGTGTGGAATCAGCTTCCAGCAGAAGTGGTGGAGGCAGGATCGATTTTAACATTTAAGAGTAAAGTGGATAGGTATATGGACGTGAAGGGAATGGAGGGGTATGGTCTGAGTGCAGGTAGATGGACTAGGGGAAAACAAATGGTCGGCACGGACTGGAAGGGCCGAGAGGGCCTGTTTCCGTGCTGTAATTGTTATATGGTTATATGGTTATAAGTTATTAATACTAAACTGGATCCGGACCCAAAAATAATAATACTTGGAACATCAGAACAAATTTTAACTCTTACAACAAATCAAAGAAATTTCCTAGATTATAGTATAATAATTGGGAAGAAACTAATATAAAAATTTTGGAAAGGCCCTATATCCCCCACAACTAAAATGTGGATTACGGAAATGTCGGAGACCCTACACCTGGAAAGAATCAGATTTGCCTTAATGGACAAACAAGAAGTTTTCGTTAGAACATGGTCTTCTTTCATTGATTACTTAAAAGGGTAGAATGGTTCGGCAGGGAACCCTAACTGAAACTTGGACTCAGGATTAGATGAAAAGTTATATTTTATGTTCCTTGATATTATCTCCTACGATGTATTAATAGTAAATTATTCCATTCTTTATGATTTTCTTTTTTGATGTTGATTTTTATTTTATTTTTCTTACTGTTTTCCTCTCTTTATAAAAAAAAATTATTAGAGTCAAAATGATTCACTTGACAATATTAATAATGTATGTCCGTTGAACATGAAATATTGCTATCATAACATATGTTTGCTAAATCACTGTCTACATACTCTAATAAAAATAATATTAAAAAAAAAAAATGGAACAGAGTGGATGTGGAAAATCCATCCTGCTGATTCTCCACACAGAAATGGCGCTGCAGAAGCTGCTGTGCGTATTGTGAAGAGAGCGCTCCAAAGTTTTGGAAAAGAATCGTCACTCAGTTATAGTGAGTTTCAAACAGCTCTTTAAATGGCAGCCAACCTGTCAAATGAACGTCCAATCGACGCCAGGATACAAAGCCGGGAAGACTGCATTCAGTACATCACATCAAATACTCTTCTGCTTGGCCGAGCGTCTCAGTGCGGAGACATCAAGACTTTTGACTTTTCCAGCTACCCCTACAAAAGACTTAGAACAATGCAGTCAGAGATGAACAAGTTTTGGAAGAGCTGGAGCCAACTCGCTGGTCCTAACTTGTTTATAAGGAGCAAGTGGCACACCACTCAGAGAAATGTCACTGCCGGAGACATTGTCTGGTTAAGTGACCAAATTGCACTGAGGGGGCAATTCAAGCTGGGCAGAGTCGCCAGCTCCAATCCAGAGCGCAAAGGCATCGTGAGAGACATTAATGTAAGGATCTTTCCAAGTTACTCCATTCCTCTGACAAAGGCTTTGAAAGGAAGGGCAAGACATTCCACTCAGGGGAAGGAGAGGATCCAAGCCACGATTGTTCACAGGGATGTTAGGCAGCTGGTTGTCTTACTTCCAGTAGAAGAACAAGACAACATTGCATCAGGAGACCAAGTTCAAACCTAGACTTCAAAGTTTGACTTTAAAGCGATGATCTTCCAAGTGGTTCCATTGGAAGATTGAGTGGGGAGGTGTCAAGTCTAACTGTAATGAAAGGACTAATGCTAAATTAAAATCACAAGTGCACAATAGTAGGAAAAGTGCATATACCGTACGGGTGAAAGGGACTAAAAACGGGAGGAGTGCGGTATATGTAATAGAAAAGGTATTACCTGCCTCCAAGTTAAAGGGGGAGGAGTGTTAGTTATGGGATAATTAGGATAAGTAATTGGTGTCTTGTGATGGCTGGGGAAAGTATGCATGAGCGGAGGGAGACTGGAGGTGGCGCCCTGCAGTAAAGAAGCTTGTATGATTTCTCCCGTGTCCGAGCCTTTATTCAAGACTGTTCAAAGCATCCGAATACACAACAATTGGCGACGAGGATAAAAGAACGAAGATAAGAACAAGGCCAGCAAGAAGAATCGAAAACAAAAGTTAAAAATAGTAGTATTTGAAAACAGCAGGAACAGCAGTAAGTGGAACAGCACCAAGCCAAATGGTTTTGAATTGGCGCCAAAAAGGAAAAAGGTAGGAACGGGAAGCAATAGCTCAGGGAAGAGCTAGGAAAACAAGCAGGGGCAGTAAGGGTCACCAAGCACGGTGTCAGCTTAACTGGAATGTATCCAGGGCTGTGCTGCCCATAGCCAGGCCCAAGCAGCAGCCACAGACGTCGGGTGGGGCCTAGTACCGTGAAGGCCACGGACAGGTCCAGAGAGCCACCGACAGAGGCCAAGTCTTCAGCCCAACCGGGAAAAGTCAACCCGGTGGGGGGAGAAAACAGAGAAAGCCCGGTCGGGATCAGAGTCAGCCCGACCGTGAACAAAAAGCGGACAGGCCCACGAGAGAAGTTGACTTGCGGCTAAAACTTGAGTAGTATAATCTAAGAGGCTGTCCTAAAAATTGCCGCGATCGCCAGCAAAGGCATGCAGGACTGATTATCTACAGCACCCGATTAGCAGCCGGTTTTTTTTCACCTGCTAAAAGACTAAACTGTTAAATACCTTAAGACCTACAACATCCAAATGCCTTCAAAGTAATGGCTGAAGCAATAAATCAAGAGGAAGTGTAAATTAATTGCTGAAACTGCCAAAATAAAAAGGGGGGGGGGGGGGGGGGAATGTAAAAGAAGTGTTTGGTCATTGAGTGAAATCCAGTTCATCATTTCAGGGTGGATGAATCAGATCCCTTTCAAGCGGGGAATCTGCACAAAAACATTAGAAGACTTGACACTACCAGTGAGATGTATTAAGGATAGGTCTTAAGTAGACACCCATATCAGAGGCAGCTCCTCGCAGCGGTCGGAACGGACCCACAGGTAAGTGCAAGGAAATTTAGGGGACGTTCTAAAAAAGACGTTACGCTGGCATGTAGAACCAGCAAAAATGAAAGTAAAAATTTAAAAAAATCAGAGTCACGCTGGCGTACTGATACAGCCTAGCTAATAAAAATTAAAAATGGAGAAGTCTCAGAGAAAGATTTCGCGGGTAAAAAGATCGTCCCGGGGAGAAGGTAAAGAGTCGGGACAAGAGATTTAGTGCGGAGCCGGTTCCGATACCGGTTGCCGCTGATTCACCCGTTAGTGAGACTATAATTTCTCCAGAAATACAAATCACGGAGGAAAATGTTCCTAGGAAAAGTAAAAAAGAAATCCGTGAGACCCGTGGTTTCTGATGATGACTCTGATAATGAAAGTCCTCCGGATAATAAAGCTATATGGCTTAAAATGGAACATATGGAGAGAGTGCTCCAAAATATTGTGAGACAAGGGTCAAAGTACCCAGAAATTTCCAAAATGTCCCTGAGGGGTTTGAATATCCAGAATATGGCTATGTGCCAAATTGGGAATTTGAAACTCCAGACCCAGGCCTAAGGGTGGAGGAAGTCTCATTTGATGAAGTTCCAGGTGTATCAGGGCTGCAAAAGTCAGACCCTGAAAGTGGTGATGTGGATTATGAGTGCACACCACAAATAAAAAAGAAAAGGCCATATGTGCCTGATATGGCAAAAGATTTTTCTATACCTGAAGGAAGTGGTGAGGCTATGGAGAAAAACCTAGCTGCCAGTATTAATTATATGGTATCTCACCAACTTCAATATTCTGTGATGGCTGAAACAGCAGAATTATATAAAACACCGGAAAATTGCACCTCATTGAAGGTACCTACGGTTAATCCGTCTATATGGACGCCTATGACTTCAGTCATGAGAGGACAAGAAATAAGGTTTCAAAGAATCCTCAAACTGATTTCAGCTGCCATTACTGCTTTTGGAAGGCAAATGGAAGGGTCAGAAATGATTAAAATCCAAAGAGATACTTTGGGCTTGTTGTGCAATTCCTTTTATGAAATTAATTGTATGAGGAAAATTGCGATTCGGCACATATTTCATCCGAGATTTGCAGGTCTGTGTCGATGAAGTGGTGTTCAAGCTCCTGGTTATCTATTTGGAGAAAACCTACCTAAACAAATAAGAGAAATGGATGAAGAGGCTAAAATCTATTAGCTACATGAGACCTTTCGTTTTTGGACAAAAAAGGTATTTTTCGTCAAGAAGGGGATTTGATTTTGGAAACAGAGGCAGGAATATGGTAAGAAAATATTACCATCCAACACAGCCTAATGTTCACCCGTATACGGGGAGAAGGAGACCACCACGTTCATATGGAGAGGTACAAAAACTTTATTCTATTCTTAAAGAAACTCTGGACAAATCTCCAATTGGAGGGAGATTACAAAATTGTTTTATGATGAATGGCTTGCCCATCACATCTGACCGGTTTATTTTTACAAAACAGTTTCAGGAGCTACAATAACATTTAAAGAAGGTGTTAATTCTCCGGTACAAAATAAAACCTGCTTATGGTTTCATGTTTTCTGCTATTGAGGAAGCAGAAATTAATGTGGAAATTGACAAATTGTTTAAAAAAAGGTGGTATTGAAAAAACTGTTGAGCATAAAACACCAATTTGTGTCAAATATCCTTCCGAGAAATAAAAAAGATGGTGGTTGCAGAATTATTCTGGACCTTACAAACCTTAATACATTTGTCCAGTATTAAACATTTCAAGATGGAAACGCTCAACACTGCAAGACATTTGATATCAGCAGGTTGTCATATGGCTACAATTGATTTAAAGGATGCATACTATTCAGTCACACAATACATCAATTTTTCGAAGGTATTTAAAATTTAATTTGGTTGGGACAGCTGTGGCAATTTAAAGCTTTACCAAATGGCTTAAGTTCAGCTCCCAGGCTCTTCACAAAACTGTGAAACCAGCTTCAGCGCAATTAAGAGCACAAAAGCACATCATTATGGCTTATCTGGATGACATTTTAATTGTCAGTAATAATCAGGAATCAGCTGGAAAATCAGTTTCAGCAACTAAAACTTTATTTGAAAAATTAGGTTTCTTGATTCATCCAATTAAGTCCCAGCTGTAGCCAGCACAGTCAATTAACTATTTAGGGTTTGTGATCAACTCGGTTACCATGTTAGTAACTTTGCCAACGGACAAGATTGATGATATTTCATATGGTATGTAGGGGCCTCATTCACAAACCTTATCCCTCCATCCGAGAAGTAGCGAAGGTTATTGGTAAAACTAGTAGCAGCATTTCCTGCAGTAGACTTTGGTCCATTACATTACCAAAACCTTCAAAGGGACAAAATACGAGCTCTAAAAAAGCGAACAGGCCATTTTGACAGGCCTATGCAAAAATTAACAAAAGAAGCTTTTATTGGAATTGCAATGGTGGATTGAAAATGTTCCACAAGCTGCTAAAAACATTTCAATACAGCAGCATTCCAATTTTTCAATACAACATTCCAATTTTTACAAACAGTTGCAAGTGCTCTCGGATGGGGGGCAACAGATACATTTACCAGCTGTGGGGGCAGGTGGACTGTCCAGAGAGGAAATGTTTCTCCAAACATATGGTATTAATTTTATTTAGAGTTATTGGGGGGCATTTTATGGATTAAAAGCCTATTGTTCTACAAAAAAGAATCTGCATGTACAGATACAATTAGACAAATAAAACAGCTGTTGCATATATTAATCACATGGGTGGAATCAGATTGGTATCCTGTGATTGTCTGGTCAATCAGATAGGGCAATGGTGTATTAAGCACCAAATTTGGATTTCAGCAAGTTATATCCCAGGTTAAAGACAATGTGGTGGCAGACAACAGATCAAAGGTGTTTAAAGACAACACAGAATGGATGTTGAACCCAGTAGTTTTCAGTAAAATTGTGATTCAATATGGGTTATCAGACATTGAATCTTTTTGCATCAAGATTAAATCATCAATTGCCTAAATATGTGTCTTGGGAACCAGATCCAGATGCAGTAGCAGTAGATGCTTTTTCACTACATTGGGGGGGAATATGTTCTTTTATGCTTTCCTCCATTTGCTCTGGTTCAGCAATGTCTCAAGAAAATAGAACAAGATTCTGCCACAGGATTATGGTGATTCCAAATTGGCCGACACAAACCATGGTTCCCGTTGATGTTAAATATGATTAAAGAACCATATATGTCAATTCCTAGCAGCAGTGATTTGTTAATAAAGCCAGTAACAAAAGAAATTCATCCATTACATGTTTATATGAATTTGTTAATCTGCAGGTTTTGACCAGACCACTACAAGAGGCTTGGATTGTCGGATAGAATATGGATGTTATAGTCGCATCATGGCGAGATAGCATTCAGAGACAATATATGACACATATAAAAGAAATGGGAAGTTTTTTGTAGACAATCAAAATATATCTTATCATACTGTGAACATTTCAAACATATTGGAGTTCTTGCTGAGTTGCATTTTGAGCAGCACTTAAGTTATAGTGCTATTAATAGTGCGCGTAGTGCTTTATCATCCTATTTACAAATTTCTGACCAGGAATCAATTGGATCATATCCATTAATATCCAGATTTATGAAAGGAATCTTTAACAAAAATCCACCCAAACCAAGATATACAGAAATTTGGGATGTCAGCATTGTACTTACTTTACTTAGGCATTGGACTCCAATCAAAGTTATATCATTGGAAAAGTTAACATTTAAATTAGTAATGTTAATGGCATTGGTATCAGCACAAAAGGGTGCAAACATTACAAATGCTACATTTAGATTGTATGCATGTGGCTTCAGATAACATTGTGTTTTGCGTTTACGATCTGATCAAACAAAGCAGACCAGGGAGAACTGGAGCGAAGGTAATGTTTCAAGCTTACCCTATTGATCACCGTTGTGTGTTGTTAGACATTTGACTCAATATATAAAAGTTTACGAAGACGCTTCGAGGTGATGAAAAAGCGTTAATGATTACGCATAAGAAACCACACACACAAAAAGCATCAGTACAAACAATTTCAAGGTGGTTAAAACAAGTGTTATTTTAGCAGGAGTAGACACTGATGTGTTCAAATCTCACTCCACCAGGGCAGCAGCTACGTCCACGGCGAAGTTACAGGACATACCACTCGAACACATTTTAGAAACCGCAGGGTTGGTGTAAAGAAGAAACTTTTTCAAAGTTCTACGATAAACCTGTTCGCACAATGACAGGCTTTGGACTCGCGGTGTTGGGTTCACTATAATCACCTGCTTTGTTTCGCTATCGATTTATATTATCGATTATGTTATCACTTATATCTTTTATCACTTTGTAATGGTTTTTCCCCAGATGTAAAAAAGGGGGTTATTATATGTTCTTTTATCATTAAAAGATTTATGAAAAGAAACAAAAACTGATCTGGTAAAAGGTAAAAGGTTATTTACTCATGTATGTGTTGACCTAGCCGGACTGTCGTATGGAATGACTCTATGACAAAAAAACACAGAAGCTTCAAAATCTTCACGTAGTCACTCACGTGACTCGAAGTAAAATAGTAAGATTAAACGAGAAACTTACAGTTCGAAGTTTGATCGTTATTTTATGAGGAGTAACGATGAGGGATTACGTGCCCTCCACTCCCGACCCTCATAAAATAAATGATCATCTGGTAGTTCTAAATCTATGTTGAGCCTTACTATCTTACTCCGGCTATTATGTTCTGTGTTTTTCATGCCGCTGCTTTGAAGTATGCCGTTCCAGTGCCAGGCGGGGCTTCTTCACGTAATCCCTGATCGTTACTCCTCATAAAATAACGATCAAACTTCGAACTGGTAAGTTCTCGTTTAATCTTACTATTCCTTCTCTCCAAGAGATGCTGCCTGTCCCGCTGAGTTTACTCCAGTATTTTGTGTGTACCTTCGATTTAAACCAGCATCTGCAGTTATTTCTTACACAAGGGTAGGTCTTTCCTTGTTTAGAACCTAGTCCGTGGTTCATGACACACTGGGACATAAAATCCTACTAGTTTTTCAATTAGCAGAAAATATTTGTTATTGTTTGGCATGCATCTACATGCACCAAGTTTTGTCCGAGTTTATATTTTGAAGGCCGTAAGATTGTAAATTCATAAAATATAACAATTTGTTGCTGAAGAGAAATAGATGAATTTGCCTTGGCTTTGAAGAAGATTCATTTTTCATTAGCCTCAGGCGAGGTCCAGGAGTAATATAGAGTAACTAATATTGTGCCTTTATTTAAGAAGGAAAGTAGAGAAAATCTAAGAAATGACAGCCGGTGAGACTCACATCAGTGGTTGGGAAACTATTGGAGAGGTTTTATTCAGGGTAGGATTTCCTCTCATTTGAATGAGAGTGGGTTAATTAGGGACCTTAGCATGCCTTTATCTGCAGCAGGTCATGTCTTACAGACTTGATTGAATTTTTTTTATAGGAGGTGATGTTGGTGATTGATGTGGGAAGAGAAGTAAATATTGGCGGCATCTGTGCTGAGATCTCTGTTGATTTGTAAGATATATAAATAACTTGGATGTATGTGAATGGGTTGGTTTGTAAGTTTACAGATGGACACCAAAATTGGTGAGTTGCTGACAGCAAGTATAGATATAGATATGAATCAGAAATGGGTGGAGAAAATGGCAAATGGAGGTTACTCAGAGCAAGTCTGAGGCTTTTGTACTATGGTAGGTCGGATAAGTAAGGGGAAAAATATACAGTTAATAGCAAGACTCTTAACAGCTTTAATGTGTAGAGGGATCTTGAGTTCTCTTTCCACAGCGCGCTGTAAGTGGCAGCACAAGTAGATAAACTGGTAAAGTGCTGGAGAAACTCAGTGGGTGCAGCAGCATCTATGGAGCGAAGGAAATAGGCAACGTTTCGGGCCAAAACCCTTCTTCAGACTGATGAAGGGTGGGGCGGGGAGAAGAAATGACAAAGGAGGAGGAGGAGCCCGAGGGGTGAGGAAAAGCTAGGAAGGGAGGAGACAGCAAAGGCTAACCGAATTGGGAGAATTCAATGTTTAAGCCACTAGGGTGCAGATTGCCCAAGCGGAATATGTGCTGTTCCTCCAATTTCCGGTGGTCCTCACTCTGGCCATGGAGGGGGCCCAGGACAGAGAGGTCGGTATACGGAATGGGAGTGGGAGTGGAAGTGCTGAGCCACCGGGAGGTCAGGTTGGTTATCGTCAAGCCTATGCTTGGTCTCACCGATGTAGATCAGCTGACATCTAGAGCAGCAGATGCAATAGATAAGGTTGGAGGAGATGCAGGTGAACCTCTGTCGCACCTGGAACGACTGCTTGGGTCCTTGAATGGAGTCGAGGGGTAAAGCGGACAAGTGTAGCATCTCTTGCTGTTGCAAGGGAAAATGCCCGGGGAGGGGGTGGTGCAGGAGGGAAGGGAAGAGAAGGGAAGAATTGACAAGGGAGTTACCGAGGGAGCGGTCTTTGTGGAAAGCAGACAGGGGGGGGAGATGGGAAGATGTGGCGAAGTGGTGGGGTCAGTTTGGAGGTGGCAAAAACTGACTGAGGACTATTTGTTGTATGTGACGGCTAGTGGGGTGAAAGGTCAGGACTAGGGGGACTCTGCTCTTGTTGCGAGTGGGGGGAGAGAGAGCAGTGTTACGGGGTATGGAAGAGACCCTGGTGCGAGCCTCATCTATAGTAGGGGAGGGGAACCCCCGTTCCCTGAAGAATGAGGACATTTCCGATGCCCTGGTGTGGAACACCTCATCCTGGGAGCAGATGCGGCGTAGACGGAGGAATTGGGAGTAGGGGATGGAGTCCTTACAGGAAGCAGGGTGGGAAGAAGAGTAGTCTAGATAGCCATGGGAGTCAGTGGGTTTATAGTGGATGTCGGTCAGAAGTCTATCACCTGTGATCGAGATAGTGAGGTCAAGAAATGGTAGGGAAGTGTAGGAAATGGTCCAGGTGTATTTGAGTGCCGGATGGAAGTTAGTGCTGAATAGTCTGGAAGTCATGTTGCAGCTTTATAGGACTATGGTTAAGCAGTATTTGGATTATTGTGTGCAGATCTGGCTTTTAGTTACAGGTGTACCAGCATGCTACCTGGATTTCAAGATATTAGCTACAAGAAAGGTTAGGCAAACTTGGATTGTTTTCTCTGGGGCATCAGAGGCTGTGACGAGGAGAGAAGTATATAAAATTATGAGAGGCATAGATAGCGTAGAATCAGAATCTTTTGCACAAAATGGAAATGTCAATGATTGGAGGGGATAGCTTAAAGGTGAGAAAGGTGAAGTTTAAAGATGTGAGGCCAATTTTACTTCGGAGTCACGTGAGTGACTACGTGAAGAAGGCCGTCAGCCTGCACGCGCATCATTACATTGACTCGCTTTGTGCAAACGAGCCGACTGGTGGCAGCGTTGCTCTGTCCAGCGGTAAGTTAAACCTGAAGGTAAGTATCACCTTATTCCCAGGTTTTTGTGTTTTCTTTTTCTCTGTACAGAGATATACCTGTTCGACTAATTGGGCCAAAGCCCAGACGGGCCGCAAAAACCGGTCATGGACCGCGGGGAATCCTGGTCTCGGACCATGGATAACGGGACCAGGGGGAACCAGCTACAGAGACCGTGGAAGTGCGGGTAGCCGGCGGCCGTCGGGTTCGCCACCCAAGTCACTGACAACACAGTCAGTGGCTTCCAGACCGGCTGTGGTTCCCAGGAAGGGGGTAAAACAAACCACAAGCCGGCAAGGTCTGTGAAGCCAGGCCAGGAGGGTCCCCCACCTCCCCCCCCCCCCCCCACCCCACATACAGGGGTCAGCTGTTTCCAGACCGCTGTGGTTCCCCAGGAAGGGGGTAAAACCAACAGCAAGTCGGGTAGGCCTGTGGAAGTCAGGCCAGGAGGGACCCCTCCAACATATAGTGGTCAGCCGCTTCCAGACCGCTGTGGGTCCCCAGAAAGGGGGTAAAACCAAAAGTAAGATGGTCAGGCCTGTGGAATAGGGGAGTCAGGCCAGGAGGGTTCCCCTCCTTCAATGGGTAACGTCTGCGGACGGTCTAAACCCACATGGAGCACCTGATGGAGATGTTGTTCCACAATGATACTCCGAAGGATGTTGTTCCACAATGATACTCCGAATCAGCGCGGGGTTCTCCTCGGGGAGACCTTCAGGGCTGCACAATGTCTCCCTCTCTGAGGAGGGGAGCATTCATGGTCAGTTCCTGTCTGACTCAGAGCAAAAAAACCTGATATAGGTCCATAGGAGGGGGCCAGGTCAGAGCAGGTATCCTCAGGGGATCGTGGCAGCACCTGTTTTCAGGGCTGCCTACAAATCTCCCTCGCTGTGGAGGGGGAGTGCAAGTGGTCAATGTGTAACTGACTTTAAAATTGAAAGTATGTCCGTGGAACATACTGGAGCACTTGCATATGGCTTCAAGAGATACTCGAAAACGAAGGTGTTGCTGCCGGAAGAGTTGGTCTCCAGCCATTGGCAGAATACCCAGAAGGGGCTAGAGTTCCCTCACGCTACAAGTGCCAGCATGAACAGCGCTATTAGGGGTGACATCGGTGGGCATGAAAGCCCAGGAAATGAAACGAGTCGCCGAATCAGCCTCTTCAGGTAAGGGACTTATCCATAGGTAAGACCAAGATAAGGATGCAAAGGTACCAACGACGAGCCTCCATCGGGGGTAAGCGGGTACACTGAAGCCGGTGGCAGCTTGAAAGCTGGGCACAGAAATATGGCCAGACTTGTCTTCCGAGGCAGACTCAGAATTATGGCCAGAGTTGTCTTACGAGGCAGGCCTCAGTATGATGAGGTTTTCAGACCAAGGCCCAAGCCGGTCTCAGGGAGAATATGGAATCCACGGTCCCTACCAGTCCCTACACTCCAATCAAGGGTAAAAGGAACCTGCATCAGCGGCCTTTGGACTTACCATAAGACCACCGGTAGCCATGGAGGTGGGTGAGTCTGGTTCTTCCGAAACATGGGGTTGTGGACCATTTACATGTTGGTAATATTTTTTTTTTTGTTTTTTTTTAGAAGTGACAATGATAACATGAGATTCAGATCTGGTTTAAAAAAAACTGATGATAACGTGATTACTTTATACTGAACAACATACATAGGTTCCAAGTAGGCTTGGAATTGGGGTTGGAGTTGTCTTTCGAGGCAGGCCCAGTTTTATGGCCAAGATTGCCTTTCAGGACAGGGTGAAAGATGGAGGATGTCACTTCATCCAGATTTAACTCGTATGTGCAGTATAGACTTTCAAAATAGCTGTCTAACAATTGATTTATGTAGGAGCTACATGGCAAGCATCGATCTCAAAGATGCATGCTATTCAGTTTCCATTCACAGAGATCACCGAAGATATTTGAAATTTATCTGGATGGGTCAATGATAACAGTTAAAGCGTTGCAAAATGGGCTAACTTCAGCTCCCAGGTTTATTTACCAAATTACTAAAACCAGTGCATGGGCTGCTCAGAGCTGAAGAACATTTGTTATCACCTATTTGGATGATGTTTTAAACGCTGTATTTTACTAAAATTAACGGTTGCAGCCCCAAACTATATTTGAGAAATTGGGGTCCCTCATCCCTCCAGTTAAATTTAAATTGATACCAATCAGAACTATTGATTACTGGCATTTACATTTAACTATCAACCTAACAGGGACTCCGCCCTGGGGCAAGATATGGAATTAACAGAAACCTGTAACAACCTTGTTGTTATTAAGCAGCCTTCTATTCATCAAGTGTAATTGGCAATATAGCAGCTGTATTTCAGCGGTGCAAATTGGGCCTTTGCATTATCAGAACTTATAACGTGCAAAGAATTAACCCCTCAAGTACCATATAGATCATTATTAATAGACCTATGCTATTAGCAGCTGAAGCTACCAAAGTCACAATGGTGGCAGTATTCAGCATTGCTCCAATAATTTTGGTCAGTAATCTTCAGTAATTACAAACTGATGCGAGTGCTCAAAGATGAGAAATTACGTATGGCATCTCCAGTTACGGAGGCGGATGTGGTTTGCATGAGTTACCAATTTTTCAGTTATTGGTATCAACTACCTATAAACATTAGGTGCATTCTATAGGTTAAAGGTTATTGTGAGAATATGCATAATCTGCATGCTCAACTCCAAGTTGATACACTATGGTGGTGGCATATGTTAGTCACATGGGTGCAATCAAGTTAAAGTATCCTGTGATATTTACCTAACCTCATTTGATGCTATTGTATTATCAGGCAAAATCAATGACAACACAGATTGATTGTTGGATCGCAAAGTATTTAGTGTCATTATGGCTCGATGGAACACCGAATATCGATACGTTTCCATCCAGGCTCATTTACCAGATGCAAAATATGTGGCATACAGTGGCGAGAGATACATTATCGCCACACTGGGGAGGAATGTTCTTGCATGTCTTTCCTCCATTCTGCCACATCAGCAATAAATCCAGCAAGATACCGCTTCAGGCTTTTCGAACTGCCTGACTGGCATAAGCAGCCATGAGGGAATAATATAGAACCTTACTTATATGGTTATTCAAAACATAAAACTTTGCTGGTTCATCCTGTGACTCGGAAAACCAGCCTCTGCATGATAAATCAATTCATTGACTTGCCGACTCTGAGACGACTATTCCTGTGGCTCGGGCTGTCAGACCGATCCATGTATTGCTCACTGCAGAGTGCAGGGAAAGCACCAAAAGGCAGTACATTTCCACTTCAGCAGATGGGAAGCATTTTTGTTTAAATACACGTTACATACTATACAGCATGGATAATTGACATCTTAAGAGTTCATTTTCAAATGGGTCTTTGACAATAATTAAGTTACAGTGCCATTAACTGTGCCAACGTGCATTCTCATCATATTTGCAGCAGCAAGTGGGACCCACACTGTCGGGTCTCACCCTCTCAAATCCAGAATTATATAGGATATCTTTAACACAAGTTCTCCAGTCCCAGTTACATGGAAGTATGGGACATTGACGTTATGTTAACACTACTTCACCAGGGGGCTCCAGCTACATCCTTATCTTTAGCCGGCTCTCATAAGGTAGTCATCCTCATGGCACTGGCCTCAGTGCAACGGGTCCAGTCACTACATAAATTGCGACTGGACAGGATGGTTACATCTGCTAATAACATAATATTTTATGTTTTGATTTAATTAACCAGAACAAACCAGGGGCCTTGGGTCTCAAACCAGTTTCATGGCATACCCCAAGGACCTTCGGTAATGTGTGGTCACACATTTACAACAATACATCTAGGTCACCTAGAGCCTTAAAGGCTCCAAACTAGCAATGTTTGTTAGTTACATAAAACTTCATAGAGGATTAGTTCAACCATCTCCAGGTGGTTAAAACGGGGTTTTGGCTAATGCGTGAGTCGATACTAATATTTTCCACACTCATCCACCAGGACAGCTACAACATCAGCTCCAAGGGTAATGTACGTTCCACTGGACCACATCCTAGCAGCTGCAGGATGGTCAAACGAACATACTTTCCCAACATTTTATAATAACCCATTGCCAAACCGGGAGTATTTGCCAAGTCCTTTTTAGATTCTGTTTTATAGTTTCCTCCTGGATGAAAGGGGTCACTATTATTTCTTTTGATGATTAAAGCATCAGCATTTTAACAAACTAGGTCATGTCTGAATGCATTAATCTTTTTCACTCATCCACGGTCACGTCATGCAGTGTGTAACGCATGGACTCGTTTCCGGCATGAAATCACAGACCTTTGAAATCTTCACGTAGTCACTCACGTGACTCCAAAGTAAAATAGTATGATCAAACGAGAATGTACCAGTTTGAAGTTTATCTTTATTTTATGAGGAGTTACGATGAGCGATTACATGCCCACCACTCCCAACCCGCGTATCATAAAGGTCATCTGGTAGTTCTACTCTTCTCTAATCTTACTATGTTCAGTTCAACCATTATTATCTGTGATTTCACACCGCTGCTTTGAAGATTGACGCGCATGCGGGCTGACGGCTTCTTCACGTAATCGCTCATCGTAACTCCTCATAAAATAAAGATCAAACTTCAAACTGGTAAGTTCTCATTTAATCTTTACTATTTTTACACAGTGCTGAGTGCCTGGAATGCGTTGTATGGGGTGGCGGTGGAGGTAGATATAATAGGGGCATTTAAGAAGCTTTTGGATAGGCGCATGCAGGAGAAGGAGAGTTTTGAATCGCCTGCAGGCAGAGGAGATTAATTTAACTTGGCATCATGTTCAGTGTGGACATGTAATCCTTGGGATCTGTTCCTGTGCTCTACTGTTCTATTTTGAAACAGATTTCAAAATAGCCCTCATCTTCCAGATCGTTTCCTATTGTCTTCATCACTGTTTTCCTGTTCCAGTCTGACTTCCCATTCCCTTGTTCCTGCTCAGCTGATTGCCTGTCAATTTGATAATGTCAAAAGTCTTTCGGGAAACAAAGTTGGATTGCGCAGAGTGTCGAGGAGGGCAGTTCAAATTAAAAATCGCAAGAAATATTCGCCGTATGTGGAATCATATTTTCTATGTTTTCATCATTTATCCGTACACAGAGAGGAAGGCTATTTCAGACCTTGAGAATGCCGATTCACAGAGCAATCCCATTCCTTGCTGATGGTGGGAAGTTGTTATATTTGGGTCGAGGGTTATCTGATGGGGATCATGGTGGGAGTCTGGTCACCAAGAGCTTTCAGGAGCTGGTGTAGATCCTTCAGCTATTGGATGCCCCAATAAATATTCCTTTACATTTTATTTTTCTTTAAAATTTAATTACATAGCTGGCAAAAAGAGGTGCTTTGCAATTCAAATCTTTCTATCGTGGCAGCCGGACCTGCTCAGTGTTTTTAATATTTTCATCTGTTGTTTTAAAGTACAGGAATCTATCGTTTTTTTTATTTTGTTCCAAATGAACATTTACACAAAATGGTCAGATTTAAAAATCTGATCTAAAATTAACTATTTTATGTCTAAAACCAGCTTTTGTTGAACATCATTGTGAGCTCCTGCAATAATCATGCTGGTCCTTGTGTATTATGCTCTGTAGTATGTGCTTTATAATCTATCATGTCTCAATGTGGCAATTATCTTCCTTCTCCATTCCAATCAATCTCTATTTGTGGTAAATGCAGCAATAATTTCAGATACCTATCATGTCAACCTCAGGATATAATTGTGGGATATGTCACAGTACTGGAATCAAGGGATATGGGGAGAAGGCAGGCACGGGTTACTGATTGTGGATGATCAGCCATGATCACAATGGATGGCGGTGCTGGCTCGAAGAGCCAAATGGCCTCCTCCTGCACCTATTTTCTATGGATTGCTGCCAGAGTGTTTTATGACATTTTAAAGACCATGTTAAAGCTTGTTTTGAAATTCACAACAAAACCTACCAGGCAGTTCAATCCAAGATTAGCGTGTGAATATTGGATGAAACTGCCAACATCCTGTCAAACTAAATAAAACGTTTTATAGAAAATATGTATTTTACCCAAAAGTTATTGATAGAAATTGAAGTGGATATTACACATGCAAAAATGGGCTGGGACAAGAAAGGAGCTTCCACTTTCTGAATGATAATGTCAGAGATGGCATGGTATTTTACCTTCAGATTTATTTTTAAGTCTACATGATGCAAGTTGTCTGGTAGCAATTGGTGTGCTATGGTACTCCATGTGGCATTCAGTAAATCACTGGAAGAATGGGGGCTAGATTACTATTAAGGAATAGAAAGATCGGAAATATTGTGAGGTAACGGAAAAGGTAGTGGTGAATTTAGAGGCTGTGGTTTGGACGAAGTCAGAAATTGGAGACTGGTGATGAGGTGAAGTGTATGGTGATATCCATTCTTGAAACTTTGGATGTAAAATATTGGGTTGATGCTAATGGTGCAGTTGTTGGAAGATGACATGCATGTGCAGTCATTCTTTGAATACTGTTTTCAGATCCTGAAGTTGATCTATTGTAATAATCTTTTACTAACCTACCGTAACTTTCAGGAGTTTCTAGGACCCTGTGTACAGAGGACTCCATTTATTTTCTCCACTAGGACATCCATGTATCCCTGCTCCACCTGTCCCTGCTCTGCCATAGTTTTCCCCCCCTATTGCAAAAGTGTAGAAACAGTAAGAAATCTTATTTTTAAAATGAAGCTATAGTTAGTGAGAGTGACTCTTAAACTGTATTATGTAACTTATGTTAATAGAGTTAGTAATGCAATTGGTGCTGGGTTTGACACTGAATCGTTATGTTGAGGTGCACGTGGACAGATTGGAAGTGCAACTAGTACCTGGTCAGATTGGCACAGTTCCAGCATAATTTAATTTCTCCCCCACAGAGATTAATAATGGAGTATTAATGACTAAGGATACATCAAGGAAAAGTAATGTTAAAGTAGAAGGTTTTAGTTTTATCTGAATTCATAATAGATATTTGAATTTATGCCACAGAGATGCAATCATCAGTGAAGGACTTTATAAAAGAAGGAAGGTCAGACGCATGATTGAAAAAAGGCCAGGACTGGAATTTCAACACTCAACGGTACAGAAACTTTAGGCAAAACCTGGGTGTGTAAGGGTGGTGCAAAAGAGAAAATGGCCTAATTACAGGCAGTTCAAATTAGTGCATTTGGATAGAGCTTAGAAACAAGGGGGGAATCTCTTTGCTAGGGGTGTACTACAGGCTTCCTGACAGTAAGCAGGAAATAAAGGAACACATATGGAGGTAACTCACTCAGAGGTATGTGAAATGGGGTTGTGGTGGAAGAGTATTTCAATTTACATAATATTAACTGAACAAAACACAAAGTGCCAGTGAACCAAGCAGGTTCCTCAGTTGATTCTTCAGTCTGAAGAAGGGTCCTGTCCCAAAATGTCACATGTCCATTCCCTCCCTAGATGTTTCCTGACCAACTAAGTTAGTCCAGCACTTTGTTGAAGATTCCAGCATCAGCAGTTTCTTATGCCCCCAATATTAAATGAGATCACGATACTGTGCAGGATGTCCAAGAGAGCATTTTGTAACAGTACATAGATAAGTTCTAGTTGAACAGTTCCTACAAGATAAGGGGAAATAATAGATGTAATCCATGGAATGGTGCTGTGGTTGAAGTGTCATGGGGAGAATATGATGAAAATTCTCCCATTAAGGTCCTGAATTGAGGCAAGGCTGATTTCAGTGTGACATGATAAGATCTGGGAGAATTTCCTGCATGCAAGTCTACATCAAACAAGTGGAAGTCATCTAAAAGTAAAAAAACTGAGAGTTCAAGGCCAAATTAAGGGTGAACGGCAAGGATGTCAAGAAATATCAAAGGTTACATAAAGGGAAAATAGGAAGTGTATGGCAGATGTAGAGAACAGAATATGGGGGAGGTCTATCAAGATTATATAAAAAAGTTGGGAGGACAAAGGGCAGGCACAAACAATCATGGCTGGACAGACCATTTTATAAATCAAGAGTAACAAGATAAAGAAGAGGACTATTTAAGGACTAAATGGGTAATATTTCCTTGGAGCCAGAGGACATCACTGAGGTCTTAAATGAATCCTTTTCATTTGCATTCAATAAGGATAAGGATATTGCAGATGGGCAATTCAGGAAAGAGGTGGTGAAAATTTTGAACAAGTTATCATGAACAAGGAGGAATTAATAGATGACTTGTCAGGCTTGAAAATGATTTCCCCAGAGCCTGAGATGTATCTCAGGAAGACTGAGGGAGATTTCTGGAGCCCTTCTGCTTTCCGCAGAGACCGTTCACTCTGCAACTCCCTGGTCAACTTGTCCTTTCCCATCCAAACCACCCCCTTCCCAGGTACTTTCCCCTGCAACCGCAGGGGATGCAACACCTGCCACCTCTACCTCCCCCCTCGACTCTGACAGTCTTTTCAGGTGAGGCCGTGGTTCACTTGCACCTCCTCCAATCTCAACTACTGTATCCACTGTTCCAGATGTGGACTCCAGTACATCGACAAGACCAAGCGCAGTCTCGGCGATTGTTTCGCTAAACACCTCAGCTCGGTCCGCCTAAATCTACCTGATCTCCTGGTTGCTTAACACTTTAACTCCCCCTTCCATTCCCACACTGACCTTTCTGTCCTGGGCCTCCTTCATTGTCAGAGTGAGGGCCAGCACAAATTGGAGGAACAGCAACTCATATTTTGCTTGGGTAGCTTGCACCCCAGCGGTATGAACATTGACTTCTCTAACCAAGTAGCACTTGCTTTCCCTCTCTTTCCATCCCCTTCCCAGTTCTCCTACCAGTCTTACTGTCTCTGACTACATTTTATCTCTCTACCGCCCACTCTCCTGACATGAGTCAGAAGAAGGGTCTGAAGAAACATCACCCATTCCTTCTCTCCAGAGATGCTGCCTGTCCTGCTGAGTTACTCCAGCATTTTGTGTCTAGTTTCGATTTAAACCAGCATCTGCAGTTGTTTCTTACACATAGATTTTTTCATCTTTGCTAGCCACAGCTAAGAATCCAGATGACTGGAGGACAACCAATGTGGTACCTTTATTCAGAAAGAACAGCAAGGATAGGACAGACAATTACACCATGGTGTGTCTAACATTTTCAATACTAAAATGGGACTGCCTCAGGTAGACAACCTGGTCGTTATGGATGGGTTGGGCAGAAGGACCAGTTTCTGAGCTGTATAACGCTATCTCTCTGTGGCCCGAGTGGTATGGAAGTTATTGAAATATATTCTATAGCACACGATTAACGTCAGGGTGGAAATCCAAGTAATAATTAACAATAGACACTCTGGCTTTATTAGGGGGAGAACCCTAACTAGTTTGACTAATCTAACTGAATATTTTAAAGAGATAACTAAATGTATTGATGAGGACACTGTGGTTGATGTAGTTTACGTGAACTTGATTGAGATTTCCGACAAGGTCCCATTTGGAAGGCTGTTCCAAAACGTTCATGGGATCCAAGGTAAATTGGTGAATTGGATCAGTGTAGGAAGGAACTGCAGATGCTTGGATCTGATTGATTTGGGAACAACAGATGGAGACTGATAGTTGAGGATTATTATTGTGATTGAAAGTGTGTGACCAGTGATTTACCAGAAGGTACAATGTTGGGATTGTTTCTGTTATAAATTGTGTGCTTGAATCTAATTGATATCAATATTGTTGTTGTACTGGAACAGTCTAGATAATGGCAAGGGTAATTCTCGAGCACGTCTTCAAGACAACTGCAGTGACAGTATCAGAGTTTGCAGATTTTGCTCTGTGCAGTAAACTAGGTCATTTCTTGACATTTGTCCAAGAGATTAAATTGGAGTTTATGCTTGTGCCTTCATAGGTCAATGGTTAGGATCATTTATTGGAACATTTTTCAGAAAATAGTTGTGAATTCTTCATCTTTGCCCTTCACACAAGGTCTCTTATCATCAAGGAGGATGAAAAAGTTATTAATGATATATTTGTGCATTGTGACCAGATATAGAGTTTTGCAGCTTTGATAGCTTCACTGTGGATTGCTCAGCACTTTATAGCTATTGCTTTCTTTGTTATGACTGCACCTGGTGATGTGCTTTATTTCGAGCAGATTGTCACCTCATTTTCAAGTTCATCTTGATACCATTCTTGGCATGCTTTTCCACACTCCTTGAACTAGGATTGATCATCTGATTTAATGGTGATGAAGTAAGAAATATGCCGAGCAATAAGATCAAACGCAAAGCAAATATTTCTGACGGGCTTCAGATTGTGGTGGGTAATTGATAGATTGAATTATCTTCATCTATGTCGACATAATAAGGATACATTATTGATTGGTTGCAGTTGCACAATAAAGTTTGAAATGCAACACTGCATGTGAACCGGCTAATCAATTCATGGTGAGCATACCTAAGTAGAGCATTTTTGAAAACGGCTAATGCAAAATGTAAAAATATAAGATGACGACTGTGAATTTGGATTTGATGAATCTGATTGACTTTTATGTTGATATTAAAACTAGAAATCATTCAATTACTCAATTATTAGTTTGTGGTTGTAAGCACTGCAGTCCTAATGTCTACATCATCCTAATGTTTCAAATAAGACATTTAATTAAACACCCGGAGTGATTGCCTTTCTCTGTGGAAGTCCCGGTTCTATGTGACGTCCACTTAAGTCATGTAAACTCTAAGCTTGCAATCACTTCAAAGCCTTCACTCTCATCAGTACTCCACCACACTGTGCAAGTGGAGCAGAATAATAGGGAAGGTAATGCCAGCTGAATCTGATCACCAGAAAAAAATCCAGTATCTTGTCAGGCACTGTGGCTAGATTGTGTTTCGTGTCAAGTCTACTTTCCAGTCGTTTAAAAAAAAATCTTATCTGGACCAATGCAATCAATTGCGAACAAATGTACAGACAGTTACATTTAAATCACCCTCTGCCTTTCCATTCATGAATACCAAAAACATCCATTATAGGCAGCATTGCTCTGTATGTATGATGGGACATGGTCACATTTCCATTATTTTTAATATTTGAGCAGGCTTCATTGCCAGTAGTTCTCAAACTTACAATATCAATCTCCAGAAGAAGAAAAGGCCACAGGTGGTGGAAAACACCAACAGCGTTGTTATACTCATAATCTACAGCTTGGAAGCAGGCCCTTTGGCCCAACTCATTAATGCTGACTAAGATGCTCCACTCAAGCTGGTCCCATTTGCCCATCTGGTCATTATCCAGCCAACAGTTCATTCCATATACGTACAATCCTCAGTGTGACCCTCTCCCTTAAACTCAATTTTTCTGTATCTGTCACATCAATATGATGCATCTCCCAAGATGATGCTTTCCATTCTAGGACATCTGAGATGTCCTCTTTCTTTAGTAAATTTGGTTTCCCCCCTGTTGTCATGGATGGATCCTTCACCCACATCTCCTCTGTGTCCCATAGTTCTGCTCTTGCTTCCCCTGCTCCCAGACGCAACAAGGTTAGCATTCCCATGATTTTCACCCCATCGGCCTCGCAATCCAACACATCATCTTCTGGCATTTCCAAGATGCCCCATCTAAGCTTGTTTCATTCGCCCGCATTTGGCCCATATCCCTCTAAACCTTTCCTATCCGTGTACCTGTCCAAGTGTCTTTTAAATGATGTTATTGTACTTCCCTCAACTATCTCCTCTGGCAGTTCATTCCATATATCAACCACCCTCTGAGTGAAAAAGGTGACCCTTGGGTTCCTATTATATCATTCCCCTTTAACCAATGCTCCATGCACTCACCCAACCAATTATCCACATGATTGTATACATCTCCATAAAATCGTCCCTTAGCCTCCTGCGCTAGAAGGAGTAAAGTCTTAGCTTGCCTATCTATCTCTCTAGTTCAGGCCTTCATCTTGGCAACATACTTGTAAATCTTCTCTGCACTCTCTCCAGCTTAATGACATCCTTCCACGGTGACCAAAACTGAACCCAATATTCCAAATGTGGCATCATCAACATCTTGTACAACTGTATGTTAACATCCCAACGTCAATATTCAATACCCTGGCCAATGTACCAAAAGCCTTCATGACCACCCTACCTACCTGTGATGCCACCTACAGGGAATAGTATAATCCAGGATCCCTCTGCTCGACAATACTCCCCAGGCCCTTACTATTCACTGTGAAGGTCCTGTTCTGGTTTGACTTTACAAAATCCAACACCTCACATTTATCTGCATTAAACTGTATTAGCCATTCTTCAGCCCACTTGCCCAACTGATCAAGATCCTGCTGTAATTTTTGATAATCATCTTCACCTTCTACTTTAGAGGTTACGCAGTATTTGGAAGTTCACGATAATATAGTCCAAAGTCAGCTTGGTTTTGTGAAGGGAAGATCTTGCCTGACAAATCTGCTGGAGTTCTTTGAGGAAGTTAATAGCAGGACAGACAGTGGGGATGCCGTAGATGTTGTGTACATAGATTTTCAGAAGGCCTTCGATAAGGTGCCGCACATCAGGCTGCGAGGGAAGATGAGAGCCCATAGTATTAAAGGGAAGTTACTTGCATGGATAGCGAGTTGGCTAGATGGCAGAAGGCAAAGAGTTGCAATAGAAGGCAAAGAGTTGCCTTTTTCAGGTTGGCTGCTGGTGACTAGTGGAGTTCCGCAAGGGTCGGTGCTGGGGCCGCTTCTCTTCATGTTGTATATTAATGATTTGCATCAGGGGATTGAAGGCTTTGTGGCTAAGTTTGCAGATGATGCTAAGATAGGTAGAGGGGCAGGCAGTGTATAGAAAGCGAAGACTCTGCAGAAGGACTTGGACCACTTCGGAGAGTGGGCAAAGAAGTGGCAGATGAAATACAGTATAGCAAAGTGCGGAGTCATGCATTTCCGTAATAAGAATAAACCATATAACAAACCATATAACAATTACAGCACGGAGACAGGCCCTCTCGGCCCTTCCAGTCCGTGCCGACCATTTGTTTTCCCCTAGTCCATCTACCTGCACTCAGACCATACCCCTCAATTCCCTTCACGTCCATATACCTATCCACTTTACTTTTAAATGTTAAAATCGATCCTGCCTCCACCACCTCTGCTGGAAGCTCATTCCACACAGCCACCACTCTCTGAGTAAAGAAGTTCCCCTCGCGTTACCCCTAAACTTCTGTCCCTTAATTCTCATGTCATGCCCTCTTGTTTGAATCTTCCCTACCCTCAATGGGAAAAGCTTATCCACGTCAACTCTGTCTATCCCTTTCATCATTTTAAAGACCTCAATCAAGTCACCCCTTAACCTTCTGCGCTCCAAAGAATAAAGACCTAACTTGTTCAACCTTTCTCTGTAACATAGCCACAAGTTGCTGGAACCCTGGCTGTGTGAGAAACATTCTAGTAAATCTCCTCTGTACTCTCTCTATTTTGTTGACATCCTTCCTATAACTAGGCGACCAAAATTGTACACCATACTCCAGAATTGGTCTTACCAATGCCTTGTACAATTTTAAACATTACTTCCCTACTCCTATATTCAATGCTCTGATTTATAAAGGCCAGCACACCAAAGGCTTTCTTTACCACCCTATCTACATGCGATTCCACCTTCAGGGAACTATGCACAGTTATTCCTAGATCCCTCTGTTCCACAGCATTCCTCAATTCCCTACCATTTACCATGTACGTCCTATTTTGATTTGTCCTGCCAAGATGTAGCACTTCACACTTATCAGCATTAAACTCCATCTGCCATCTTTCAGCCCACTTTTCCAAATGGCCCAAATCTCTCTGTAGACTTTGAGAATCTACTTCATTATCCACAATACCACCTATCTTAGTATCATCTGCATACTTACTTATCCAATTTTCCACCCCATCATCCAGATCATTGATGTACATGACAAACAACAGTGGACCCAACACAGATCCCTGAGGCACCCCACTGGTCACCGGCTTCCAACTGACAAACAGCCATCCACCATTACTCTCTGACATCTCCCATTCAGCCACTGTTGAATCCATCTTGCTACTCCGCCATTAACACCCAAAGATTGAACCTTCTGAACCAACCTTCCATGGGGAACCTTGTCAAAGGCCTTACTGAAAATCCATATAGACAACATCCACTGCTTTACCCTCATCAATTTCCCTAGTTACCGCTTCAAAAAATTCAAGAAGGTTTGTCAAACATGACCTTCCAGGCACAAATCCATGTTGAGGCAATAAAGGCGTAGATTATTTTCTAAATGGAGAGAATCCAGAAATCGGAGGTGCAAAGGGACTTGGGAGTGCTGGTGCAGGAATCTAAAAAAGTTAATTTGCAAGTCGAATCGGTAGTAAGGAAGGCAAATTCAATGGTAGCATTTATATCAAGATGACTGGAATACAAAAACAAAGATGTAATGCCGAGGCTCTATAAGGCGCTGGTCAGGCCGCATTTGGAGTACTGTGCGCAAATATAGGCCCCATATCTGAGGATGAATGTGTTAGCTCTGGAGACGGCCCAGAGGAGGTTAACAAGAATTATTCCAGGAATTAGTAGGTTAGCATATGATGAGCGTTTGACAGCACTGGGCCTCTACTCGCTGGAGTTTATAAGGTTGAGGGGGGACCTTATTGAAAATTATAACCTCAAGAGAAAGCTTGATAGGGCTCTTAAAGATGGCGGATTCAGGGGATATGGGAAGAAGGTAGGAATGGGGTACTGATTGTGGATGAACAGCCATGATCACATTGAATGGCGGTGCTGGCTCGAAGGGCTGAATGGTCTACTCCTGCACTTATTGTGTATTGTCTATTGAAACTTACAGAGTATTGAAAGGCATAGATAGTGGCTGTGGAAGGGATGTTTCCACTGTTGGGAGAGTCTAGGGCCAGAGGTTATAGCCTCAGTATTAAAGTGCATTATTTTAGAAAGGAGATGAGGAGGAACTTCTTTAGTCAGAGGGTAGTTATTCTGTGGAACTCAATGCGGTGAAAGCCCAGTCAGTGGATATTTTTAAGGCAGAGATAGACTAATTTGTGATTAGAACAGGTGTCAAAGGTTATGGGGAGAAGGCAAAAAATGGGATTAGGAGGCAGAGATCAGCCACGATTGAATGGGTCGAATGGCCTAATTCTACTCCTATAACTTGTGAACTTGTGTAAACTCCTCCAATAATACACTTGAACCCAGCTGCCTATACCTGGCCCATGCCTCTTTTTTTCATGACCAGAGCCTCAATTTCACCTAGACTTCCTTATTCCCACCTTCCACCCTTCATGCTTCACCATCACTTTCAAAAGCATCCCACTTCCACATGTCCTTTGCTCGCAAACAACTTGCTCCAATCAACATTTTCATGTTCCTGTCTATTACCATCAAAGTTGGCCTTGCCCCAATTCAGAATGTTAACTTGTGGACCAGCCCTGCACTCATCCATAACTATTTATAGCTATTAGTTTGTGGTTATTGGCCCCAAAAGGCTCACCCACCTCCACTTCAGTCATTTGCTCTTCCAGTTTCTTAAGAGTAGGTCAAGCTTTGCCCTCTCCCTTGTCAGGTTCTCTACATATATGCTAAGGAAAATTTCCTTAACAAATCCCACCTCGTCTGTCAGGCCTCGCGTTTAATCTAGTTTCTGTTCTTTATTGGTTTTGAGTATTTGAGTTAGCATTCTTGTTTTATTTTGGTGCCTCACATCTCCTCTTGTTTCAGGTGCCATTTCCTGTCAGGTTGTTTACCCTCATGTGATTGTTGACCCCACCCTGATGTGTTTCACCTGTGTCTTGTTATCCCCTGTTAAGTCTGTATTTAAGCCTTTGTGTTTTAGGTTTCTTTGCCAGTTCGTTGTGTATGCTACCTGGTATCACCTTGTTCCAGCTCTAGAAATATTGTGACTTTGTGTACTTGACCACTACCTGTTTTTTGACCATTCTTTTTGCCTGCTCCTAGATGATACTGTTGCTTATCTGTGTACCGACTTGGACCGACTAAACTCTGAATACGGATCTGCCCTATGTCTGAGCCTGCATTTGTGTCCTCCTCCTCGTTCAGTTCTGACAGTATGAACTGGCCAACAATGGACTCAGCAGGCTCTGATCATTTTCGTGCAGAGCTCCAGAAGCAAGAGGAGCACATCTCGCATTATGAGGGTCAACTCACCTCGATCGTCGCTGGGTTCCGGGATCTCGGTGAGCGTCAGCAGGGGTTCCAGGTGGACATCAGTTCACAGGTGAACACTTTAAGTTTGCAGTTTGAACACCTGGTTACTCAGCTGAATTCTTTCTTTCCTGCTGCGGCTCCCGTGCCTGCGAAGTCTGTTTCCTTGTCTGTGTCTCCAGGGGCTCCGATGGCCACGGCTGCCACAGCGTCTCCATTCGTCCACCTGGCAAGACTGGAACGCTTTTCGGGGGAATCGGAGAAGTGTAGACCTTTCTTGATTCAGTGTGGGCTGCATTTTGAACTTCAAGCGGCTTCCTTTCCATCAGAACGCTCAAAGGTAGCCTTTATCATCACGCACCTGTCGGGTAGAGCAGAGGCTTGGGCCACGGCGGAATGGTCTTGGAATTCTCCTGGTTGCCAGATGTTGGTCCTGTTCATGGAAGCTCTGTCCCGCACGTTTGATCACTCCAATCCTGGCCGAGAGGCTTCACAGAACCTGGTCTCCATGAAACAAGGTAATCGCTCAGTTATGGATTTTGCTATTGAATTTCGAACTGTTGCTGCTAAGAGTGGATGGAATGAGTCTGCTTTGTTGGATGCTTTTTGCAATGGGCTATCTGAAGCTATCAAGAATCAGTTGGCTCTACTAAACCTGCCTTCCGACTTCGAGTCTATAATTTCCCTGGCTGTCCAAATTGACGCTAGGCTGAGAGCAAGAGAGGAGATCGGCGGCAGTTCTGTCCTCCTCCCAACAGTGGCTGCAGCATCGCCCTTCGCCTTCCAGTTGAGACTTCGTCCCTCTCGGCCGGTCCAGTCAGCCTACAGCGCCACCTGTCTCTCGGGAGGTGGGACGAGCCAAACTCAGCCCGGAGGAACGGCAGCGCTGCTTAAGGGAGGGGAGGTGTTTGTACTGTGGGGAACTGGGACATTTGTTGAACAGCTGTTCAGTAAAAGACTAGGTTCGCCAATGAAAGAGGACATTGGTGAGCTGTACCACTCCTGTGAGCCATTCCTCTCGTCAACTTACAACTGTACAATTGTTGGTGCATTCCCAGTGACACTCCCTGCAGGCTTTGGTTGATTCTGGGGCTGATGAGAACTTCATGGACATTCGCTTGGCTGATGAATTGAAGCTAGAACGTGAACAGCTTCAAGATCCTCTGGAGGCTAGTGAACTGGATGAGCGCCTAATGTACAGGGTGATTCACCGAACTCGACCCGTTCAATTCATCGTGGCAGGTAATCACTTGGAGACCATCAGTTTTCATCGCCTCGACTGTTCTTTTCATCCTCTGGTTTTGGGGCTCCCTTGGCTGTCTTACCATAATCCTCACATAAACTGGGGTACTGGGGAAGTAATTTCTTGGGGTAATAATTGTAAACTCATCTATCTACATGATTCCTCTCCTGAGTCTATGAAGGATCCATCAAGGAGCAGTTTGCTGGGATCTTCCAGGACCACCCTCCGGCAGCCTCCCCATTCAAAGGAGGGGGATTTTCCAG
Organism: Okamejei kenojei; assembly: GCA_035221665.1. Lineage (NCBI taxonomy): Eukaryota > Metazoa > Chordata > Chondrichthyes > Rajiformes > Rajidae > Okamejei > Okamejei kenojei. Next base: position 58,362,093 of record CM069137.1, read on the forward strand.
ATCTCGCCAGGGTTCTCTCGTGTTATCTAGACCTAAAGGAGGTGTTCAAGGCCAAGGCCACCTCTCTTCCGCTACATAGACCATACGACTGCTGCATTGACCATCTGCCAGGTACAGCCCCTCCTAAGGGTCGTCTTTATTCCTTGTCTTCACCTGAGCGACTCACCATGGAAAAGTACATTGACGACACCCTTGCTGCTGGGATCATCAGACCTTCCTCTTCACCTGCAGGAGCTGGATTCTTCTTTGTGGATAAGAAGGATGGAACACTTCGGCCCTGCATTGACTACAGAGGACTCAATGACATTACTGTTAAGAACAGATACCCTCTTCCTCTTATCTCCTCTGCATTTGAACTGTTAAAAGACACTAAAATATTCACCAAGTTAGATCTTAGGAGCGCTTGTCTGGTAAGGATAAGGGAGGGGATAAATGGAAGACTGCGTTTAACACACCCAGTGGTCATTATGAATATTGGGTCATGCCGTTTGGTCTTACTAATGCTCCAGCCGTTTTTCAAGGCATGGTTAATGATGTATTACGGGACATACTGAACAAATTTGTGTTTGTGGCCTTGATGACATTTTGATTTTTTTTCTCCAGATGAAACTTCCCATGTGCAGCATGTACACCAGGTGCTGGAACGTTTGCTCTCGAATGATCTGTTTGTGAAAGCTGAAAAATGTGAATTTCATGTTAACAGTAGCTTGTGTTCTGGGGTTGTCCCCATAAATTTTAAACATGCTGTAGTGCAACCACTACTTAAGAAACCAGGCCTGGATCAAACTGTTCTGGCCAACTTTAGGCCGATCTCCAAGTTGCCTTTTATCTCAAAGATCATGGAGAAAGTAGTTTATGCTCAGCTGAAACTCTTCCTGGATGAGCACAATATTCGGGAAGTTTTCCAGTCTGGATTCAAGGCTATGCATAGCACAGAGTCGGCTTTGCTAAGGGTCTTTAACGACATCCTCCTGGCAAACGACTCTGGTAATTATGTGGTCCTTGTCTTGCTGGACCTATCTGCTGCCTTCGATACAGTGGACCATGGAATTTTAATTTCCCGATTACAGCACCAAGTGGGCATTTGTGGCAGTGCCCTGGGATGGTTCAGGTCCTATCTGGCTGACAGAACCATGCGTGTAAGCCTTGCTGGCTTTGAATCCTCCTCCACTCCCTTGGTATATGGGGTTCCACAGGGCTCAATTCTAGGGCCCCTGCTCTTCTCTTTATACCTACTTCCTCTGGGCTCAATTTTAAGAAGGCATGGCATCTCCTTTCACTTTTACGCAGATGATAGCCAGTTATATATGCCACTCAGGAAAGAAGACGACTATTCTCTAAAATCACTTCTGTCTTGCCTTGAGGACATTAAGTCCTGGATGGCCTTAAACTTTCTGGGACTTAATGAAGGGAAGACAGAGGTGATTTTGTTTGGACCCAATGGCTGCCGTGATCCTCCCTTTGTTGATTTGGGCCCATTGGCATTGTCCGTAAGGCCAACCGTTTTGAACCTGGGTTTTAGGATGGACGGTGATTTTAAACTAGATAAACAAATAGGCGTGGTGGTTAAGTCCAGCTTCTTTCACCTAAGGAAGCTGGCAAAGGTGAAGCCCATTCTCGAGCGGCAGCATTTTGAAACAGTAATCCATGCCTTTATTACATCTAGGCTGGATTATTGTAACGCACTCTACTCTGGAGTCGCAAGAGCTTCATTGGCTCGTCTCCAGCTTGTCCAAAAATGCCGCCGCTCGCCTTTTGACCGGAGCTCGAAAGAGGGAGCACATTACGCCAATTTTGGCCTCCCTTCACTGGCTCCCAGTGCATTTTTGAGTTCACTTCAAAATTCTTTTGTTTGTTTTTAAATCGCTGAATGGGCTCGCCCCGTCTTGTCTCTCTGAGCTGCTCCACCTATATGCTCCTGCCCGGTGCCTCAGGTCAGCTGATCAGCTGCTCCTTGAGGTACCAAGGTCTAAGCGGAGGCTCAGAGGGGATAGAGCCTTTTCTGTTGCTGCTCCGGCACTCTGGAACACCTTGCCGCTGCACATCAGACAGGCCCCCTCACTGTCCATCTTCAAATCCTCCCTCAAGACTCATTTTTATTCCTTGGCTTTCGACACTGGCTGAGGCTTTTCTCCTGTTCTTAGTGCTTTTAATGTCTTTTAACTTTTAGAGTGTGTTTTTTATAGTCCTTCGTCTTACGGTTTTTAATGGTTTGTAATGCCTTGTCCATGAGTTCTCATGTACAGCACTTTGTGGCAACTGTAGTTGTTTAAAGCGCTTTATAAATAAATAAAGTTAAGTTAAAGTTAACACTGTTCAATTCCTTGGTTATGTTGTGTCACCTGATGGGATACAGATGGACCCGGGCAAGGTCAGTGCTGTGGCCACCTGGCCTACACCCTCCAGTCGTAAGCGACTTCAGGGGTTCCTTGGGTTTGCTAATTTTTATAGGAAGTTTATCCGGAACTTTAGTGTTATTGCTGCACCACTCCATGCTCTCACCTCACCCCACGTGCCTTTCTCTTGGTCCCCTCAAGCAGAAACTGCATTTATGAGACTCAAGAGGAGCTTCTCCTCAGCCCCCATCCTGGTTCACCCTGACCCGTCACTCCAGTTCGTGGTTGAGGTGGATGCCTCTGGTGTGGGCATCGGGGCCGTACTCTCCCAGAGATCCTCCACAGATGGTCGACTATATCCCTGCGCTTTCCTCTCAAGAAAGTTTTCTCCTGCTGAGAGAAATTATGATGTGGGTAACCGTGAACTGTTAGCGGTTAAAGCAGCCTTGGAGGAATGGAGACATTGGTTGGAGGGTACCAAGCAGACGTTTCTAGTTTGGACAGACCAAGAACCTGGAATACATCAAGTCGGCCAAACGCCTCAACTCGCGCCAAGCTAGGTGGGCTCTCTTCTTTAATCGATTTGATTTTGTACTGTCTTACTGCCCTGGTGCCAAGAATGGCAAACCTGATGCTCTCTCCAGACAGTTTGATCCTGACCCGTCCCCTAAGGTTTCAACTCCCATTCTGCCTGCTTCCTGTTTTGTTGGGGCAGTTACTTAGGAGATTGAGAGTTTCCGAGGCTACTGCTGGTGTTCAGTCTCCGTTAGGGTGTCCTTCTAATCGTCTGTTTGTTCCCGATTCTCTTCGTTCACAGGTCATTCACTGGGGCTCATATGTCTCGGATCTCCTGTCATCCCGGTGTCCATCGAACCCTGTTTGTGGCCAAACAGCGGTTTTGGTGGCCTTCCATGGAGAAGGGAATTAAGGAGTACGTCGCCGCCTGCAGTATTTGTGCTCAGAACAAGACCTCGCGTCGGCCCGCCTTTGGCCTCCTGAATCCGCTGCCTGTTCCCTCACGCCCCTGGTCAGAGATCTCCATGGACTTTGTCACGGGTCTGCCCTCTTCTGAAGGTAACACCACAGTCATGACTGTGGTGGACAGATTTTCTAAGATGGTCCATTTCATTCTGTTGCGCAAGCTTCCCTCCGCCAGGAAGACGGCGGAGGTCATGTTGTCTCATGTTTTTCGAATTCATGGATTTCCCAGAGACATTGTGTCTGACCGGGGGCCTCAGTTCATGTCCAGGTTTTGGAAGGAGTTTTGTTCTCTGTTGGACGCCACGGTCAGCCTTGCATCTGGTTATCACCCGGAATCCAATGGACAAACTGAGCGCCTTAACCAGGAATTGGAGACAGGACTGCGGTGCTTGGTGGCACAGAATCCTTCAACTTGGAGCAAACACCTTATTTGGATGGAGTATGTGCACAACACACTTCCTTGCTCATCTGGTCCTCTGGTCTCTCTCCATTCCAGTGTGCCTATGGTTATCAACTGCCATTGTTCCCTGCTGTGGAGAAGGAGTCCAGTGTGCCCTCCGCTCAGGCTCTCATCCGTCGCTGTCGCAAGGTTTGGAATGGGGCTCATCAGATGCTGTTGCGCAGTTCTGCGCTTTACAAGAGGATGGCTGATCATGGAAGAACGCTGGCTCCAGTACACTCGCCGGGCCAAAAGGTGTGGCTCGCCACTCGAGACTTACCTCTGAGGATGGAAACCTGGAAGCTGGCTCATTTTGTTGGTCCTTTCCTGATCTCGAAGGTCCTCAATTCTGTGGCGGTTTGTCTTAGACTCCCCGTGCCATGAGGGTCCACCCCACTTTCCATGTCTCCCGACTGAAGCCAGTTAAGGAGAGTTCTTTGGTCCCTGTCTCCACACCCCCTCCGCCCCGGTTCCTTGATGGGGGTCCAGTGTTTACAGTCAGATGGTTGCTGGGGATGCGCCATCATGGTTGTCAGTATCTTGTGGATTGGGAGAGTTATGGACCTGAGGAGCGGTCCCGGGTGCCGGCTTGCAACATATGCGACCCAGAACTTATCAGGGAATATCGGCGCCAACATCCTGACGATCCTAGGCCGTCAGGATCCGGCCGTGGAGGGGGGTGTACTGTCAGGTCTCGCGTTTAATCTAGTTTTTGTTCTTTATTGGTTTTGAGTATTTGAGTTTATTCTTGTTTTATTTTGGTGCCTCGCATCTCCTCTTGTTTCAGGTGCCATTTCCTGTCAGGTCGTTTACCCTCATGTGATTGTTGACCCCTGATGTGCTTCACCTGTGTCTCGTTATCCCCTGTTAAGTCTGTATTTAAGCCTTCGTTTTAGGTTTCTTTGTCAGTTTGTTGTGTATGCTACCTGGTATCACCTCGTTCCAGCTCTAGAAATATTGTGACTGTGTACTCGACCACTGCCTGTTTTTTGACCACTGTTTTTGACTGCTCCTAGATACTGTTGCTTCAGTGTTTGCTTACCTGTGTACCGACTTGGACCAACTAAACTCTGAATACGGATCTGCCCTATGTCTGAGCCTGCATTTGTGTCCTCATTCAGTTCTGACATCGTCTAAGCCCTTGACACTATGCTAGGTAGTATCAGTCTACATTGGCAAAGTTAAAATCCACAACTATCACAACCCTTTTAGTCTTGCAGCTGCCTGCAATCTCCGGGCATAATTGTTCTTTTAATTCCAGTTGACTATTTGTGGGCTATCATATACTCCTAGCAAGGTGGTCGTGTTTTCATTTCTGAACTCCATGTATATAGCTTCACCAGACAATCGGTAATATAATCTTGGACGGTTGCCATGACATTCTTGTTAATCAGTAAAGTAACTCCCTCTCCTCTTTACCCCTACCTCTATCTCACCTGCAGCAGTTGTGCACTGGAAGTTAAGGCTGCTAGCTCTGTCCCTCCCTTAACTATGTTTCCATAATGGTTATGTCCAGATCGCATGTATCTCTCTATGCTCTGAGTTAATTCTCCTTAACTGTGAGGCCTCTAGCATTGAAATAAATGCAGTTAATACAACAGTTATTCCTCCCTCCCTGATGTGCTCCTGCCTATTCTGTCTATGGAACTTGCTTTCATTGATTTCCAGCTCCTCACCTGATTTGGATCCCTTCCAATCCCCACCCCAGTCATCCTATCAGCCACTGCTTGCATCTTGTATCTCTCTTGTAATCACACCTTCCCCAGCAAACAATGGGCCATTATGGGCTCCACTCTTCCTAAGGTCATCTGTTGCTGGCCCTGATTTGTTCTGGCCTTTTCTCACCGCCAGTTTATTTCCCCCTCCCACCTCTATTTTCAGTCTGAAGAAAGGTTACAAGTCCAAACGTTACCATTTCTTTTTCTCCACAGATGCTGCCTGACCCGCTGAAAATTTTGAATTCCTGTCCCCTCGATCAATTTCTCAGCCACACATTCACCCGTCTTATCTTCCTGCTCTTACCCTCACCAGCACATGGTACCGGGGCAATCTGGAGATTTTCACCCTTGAGGTCTTGCTTTGCAACCTTTTGCCTAACTCCCAGTATTCACTCCGCAGGGCCCCATCTCCTTTTCACTTCTGACACTATTTTGTCTCCTTTTCACTTCTATCTGCTAATCACTTGCTGGGCGTTGAACTACCCCCAACACTATTTTACAGCTTTCCGCTCCCAACACTAATCAGTATGAAGGAAAGTCTTGACCAAAAATGTAGCCTGTCTATTCCCTCCCCAGATGGTCCCTGACATGCAGAGTTCCTCCAGCATCTCATCTTTTGCTCAAGATTGCAGTATCTGCAGTTTATTATGTGTACAAATGAAGTGGAATTCTGTTTTCCTATATAGCTTTACTTGAGTTCTTACTTTGATGAACTGCCACAGTATTGTCCCAGCTATACAGTAATTGGCCAACTCTGTGGATAGGCTGTAGATAGAATAGTGCTGTTCTAAGCACAGTGGAATAGCTTCATTTTTTTTTGGCATCGGTGTCAGAATATTAAAAAAAGTTCAGTCACATACTGTGTACCAAAAAGCAATTGTCAGGACTACAAATAGTGTTAATAACAACTTGTCAAATATACAAGCATTTGATAAATTTCATTAGTTGTATTAGCAGTCCTATGAATAGAACCAGTCAACTTTTAAGCCTTTGTTTGTGCGTGGCTGGAAATAGGTTAAACTGTGACACTATCAAAAATATCAATACATTTGGACAGTCTCAGTAGGCTGACACACTAAACAATAGCTCGGAGTACAAGAATGGAAGATAATATATCAAATATTTTACATCCATTATAATAATTCAGGTACCAGCTGCACCAATGTCTGAAGGAGCTAATGAGAAGGAAAATGAAGGCAAAAGGTGACATTCAAATTCACCAGGCTAGATCCCGACATAAAATGTATAAATCCTTGGATTTCCGACTCATGAGAGACAGCCCGTTGTCTTTTGACTCCAGGTACATCTACCATAACGAGTCGTTATCAGTAAATGCTGCTCAGCAAGTGAGCATGGATGATATGTCGAGAACAACTGTAACTGAATTCATGGCATCATGTTCTCAAGAGCCATTTCCAATAACGCTCTACTATGCTGATGTTCCCCCATTTTACACATGAAACAATAAGAGATGGCAAAGATGGATGGTTGCGAAGAATGTTAGATCTTCCAGGACTTTTTGAAGCCAATGTTCTGGGACGAGTGTATTCCGTGTCTCCAAGATGTGATGACCTCTACCACGAGACTGCTTCTCCATCACGCAAAAGGGCCAGTATCCTTTGATTCATTGAAGACACCATCAGAGAGATTCATCCTTCCTTCAAAGACATCTGCAGACAAAGAGGTTTGTTGCAGACTGATGATCATTGGCAACAATCAATAGAAGATGCTGAGAAGACAAAACTCCCCAGTGCAATGAGAGATTTGTTTGTTGTTTTGCTGATGTATACTGAGATCAACAATCAACAATTATGGGATCACTTCAAGAATTCAATGTTTGAAGATTACCTTGAAAAAGAATGGAGAACAATGAGTGATCCTAATATCATGATTGAAGTGAAGCATCATGACCAGACTCTGCTGTATATTCAAAACAAGCTTGAGAATTACAACAAAACAATGGAATGCTTTCATTTGTCACGACCAAGAAGTGGAAGAATTGCTGCAGGAATTGCAATACGATAGAACTGAACAACAGCAATTTGTTGAGGAGAATGAGCCTCTCCTGAATGCTGAGCAGAGAGCAGTGTATGACCAGGTGTGCAACTGCTTGAAAAGGAAGCTTCCTTCAATGTTTTTCACTGATTCACCAGGAGGAACCAGAAAAACATTTATCACCCATTTGATCCTCTCCAAAGTTAGAGGTCAAGGTGATGTGGCTATTGCTGTAGCATCCTCTGGGATAGCAGCTACAATAATGCCTGGTGGAAGAACTGCACATTCTCGATTCAAGATAGCCATCCAAATGACCGAGAATACATTCTGCAACGTTGACAAGAACTCTAACACTGCATGTTTGAGGCAAGTGAAACTCATTGTTTGGGATGAATGCCCAATGATTAGGGGAGAGCTTTGTAGCGTTAGACAGAACTCTTCAAGATGTACAGCAACACTAAGCCTTTTGGTGGCATTCTTACCATTTGTTGTGATTTTCGACAACTCCTTGCTGTATTCAAAACGGGAAATTATGTTAAATTTCTGCATCAAGAAATCCTATTTGTGGACACTTCGCCAAGTTTCAATTGCACACAAATATGCGATTGAGAGAGGGCGAAGGCGACTATTCTCAATTTTTGTTGAAAGTTGAAGACGACATTTTAAAGAAAGATGATGAAATTAAAATGCCACAAAACATGGTTCTATCAGCAAAAACACTGGAGGATTGTATTCATTTCATCTATCCCGCATTTGACAATCCTGCAGAATTATTCTCCGACAATTGTATCTTGAGTCTGCACAACGATACGATGAGAAGGATCAATTCTACATGTATCACATGCTTCCCTGGAATCTGAGTTGTACTTTTCTTTCAATGCAGTCACTGAGGGAACTAATGCTACTTGCTTCCCAACACCAGTTTCTTTGCAGCCGTTATCGGGCAAATGATTCATCCTACTACCAACTAAAGGGTGGTCTTGACCTCCCGTCTACCTCATTGGAGACCTTTGAACTATCTTTAATTGGACTTTATCTTGCACTAAATGTTATACCCTTTATCCTGTTTCTGAACACTGGGCGGCTTGATTGTAATCATGTATAGTCTTTTCGCCGACTGGATACCACACACCAAAAAAGCTTTTCACTGTACCTCAATTAATGTGACAATCATAAACTAAACTCCTTGTTGCTTTCCTTTTCTGCCAATTTAGGCTTCATACATTCTCGTGTTGTGGAACACTGTTGGCCAGGCAGTTCAAGAGGAGACATGCACCTGAGCAGACATATTTTTCACACCTTGGCCCTTTGATGAATTCTCTGTCCTTGGCTCTAGTCCATTATGAGATTTGCTTTTTGGGGGACACCCCAAGAATTTCAGGACTCAAAAGCAATAGGTTAGGTGTGAAGAAACCCATCTATTGGTTTAGGTTGAAAGTAGAGGGGAAGTATGATGGCAAGACCCTTAACAGCATTAATGTACAGAGGGATCTTGGGTCCAAGTCTTTGAAAGTGGCAACTCAAGTGGTTAGAATGGTAAAGAAGGCACATGCTTTGATTGCCTTGGTTGATTGTGGCATTGAGTGTGAGAGTCAGGAAGTCATATTGCAGCTTTATAGGACTTTGGTTAGGCCGTGCTTTGAGTATTGTGTGCAGTTCTGGTTGCTCCGTTAAAGGAGGGATGTGGAGGTTTAGGAAAGCGTGCAGAAGGGGTTTACCAGAATGCTGCCTGGATTAAAGAGTATTACCTACAAGGAGAGGTTGGATAAACTTGGATTATTTCCTCTGGAACATTAGAGGTTTAGTGGAGACCTTATAGATGTATATTAAATTATGATGCATATTTAGGCTAGACAGTCACAACTTTTTTACTAGGGTGGAAATGTCAAGGGCTAGATGGCATAGCTTTAAGATGAGAGGGGGCAAAATTTAAAGGAAATGCACAGGACAACATTTTTACATAGAGTGGTGGGTGCCTGGAATGCATTCAGGGTTGGTGGTCTTGGTGGCTGATACAATAGTGGCATTTAAGAGACTCTTGGATAGGCACATGGATATGCAGGAAATGGGAAGATATGGATCACATGCAGGCAGATGAGATTAGTTTAACTTGGCCTCATGTTCAGCATGGACATTGTGGGCCAAAGGGCTTGTTCCTTGTTATGTTCTATCTATATAAGCAGTCAGTATTCTCACCAGAATCCAGTGGGGACCAATTTACAACAATAATGGGGTTACACAGCACAGTAAAAATGCAATATGATTTGTCTGTCAATATTTTCTGTTAAATTCCTTAACTCACCAAAAATAACGGATGATGCATGTTGGGAGAGGTTCTTAAAAAGTTACTTAAAACATCTACAGACCTTTCAGTTTAACAACTGCTCAGGAATATTGTTAGAACAGGCAGGGTCAATGAACAGTTGAACAAGTACGACCAAATCAGATTCAACTGGGAAGAGCAGGTCACACCCATCTAATCAGCATAAATGTTTAACAGGACGCATGTTGTATGTCTGAAGTCCGCAAATCTTTTTACGGTATTTTCAAAAAAATTAAAATTTGGATGTTTGCTCATAATTGTTTCAGAGGTAGGAGAAATAGTAGAAACTAATGTTGATGGGGGTGTGTGGGGGCAGGGAGGGTGTATGTGGGAGGGGGGGTGGTGTGTGATAGGGAGTGTGTGGGCTCAGCCCCCGCTCGTGAACACAACACAGCCCCCGCTCGTGAACACAACACAGCCCCCGCTCGCACACTGCTCACTCCGCTGCTTCAGCTTTATTCTCGCCGCCGGTGATTGACAGCGGGTGCAGGAAGGGGTGTTGCCATCCCGGCAAATGACAGACAAATAACTTTTGTAATATTTAACCAATCGGAATAAAAGTTGATGCACTTGCAGCACAGGAGATTGGCAAAAAACTGTAGAGCTGTTGGATACCGTTTTTGTGCAAATTTAAAACAACGCAAACCAGAAGAGGACAAGATGAGAGTTTTATAAGTATACTAGACCAAGTGGGACCCGTTGTGTCCTGTCCCCTCAATGCACACGCTAACCACACCACACACACGCACGCACACTCTAACCACTTAATTACTGGATAAGTTAACTCGTTGTCAAGCAGATTGACTTTCTCTAAAATTAGAGCCAAAGAATAGATTTGAGGAGGAGAAAATTAGATTGAGGGAAAATGCAAGACATCCCAAGCATGGAGATAATGAGGAAAATATTTAATGGGATCTTTGAATGTTGGATCAGCCTAGAGTATTGGGAATGAATTGATATCATTTGTTGACCTAAAGCTCAGGAGATGATTGAATATTGTGGTCATGGAACAGAGAGGAAGGAATCAGAGTGGGTTCAGATTACAAGTGAAATGGTGGATATGGAGGACCTCCTTAAAAATGCAAGCCATGTAGAGAACTGGATGCCTTTGGATAGGTTAGGGGATAAGACAATTCAGATGATATATTATGGAACATAGTGGAGACGCAGGTTTGTGACAACTCAGTGGATAGCTATATTTGTGGTAGGTTCAGATTGCATTTTATTTGTTGTAGATTTTCACCATGTCAGCTCTAGGAGATTAAATAATCATCCAAATCATAGAATCATACAATCATATAGTGCCAAAACACATATTTTGGCTTGCCAAGTCACATTGATCATGAAGCAACCGAATGTGTCCATATTTTCAGAAATCAGTACATTGAAAATGTTCCTTTCTGTTACAATTTGTGAAAGCTAAGATAAACATGTTTTGCCCTGCTATGCCTGATGAGGTCAGTATATTTCATCATAAACTGAACACTAGGATCAGAGAAGAATATTTCTGCACTCAACCTATTTCATCCTCTTTTCAGCCCAGCGAAAAGGAAAGAGGACCTTTCATGTGCTCATTTGTTCTGTGGCTTTCTCTTCGTGTTATCTTTGTGTTATAGTCTGCCCATCTTCACTGAATAAAGTGACTATTTGTCAGAACTAAAGGACCATGTTCCTTTTAAGATTTGCTGGAAAAACGATCAACAGAATTTTCTGGCTTTCCATACCACTGCTATCTATATTCCTGACAGCTTACCTCCAGCATTTAAATGAGATATCTATCCTTCCATCTTGGGTGAAGATGGAAAAGCATTATCTTAATCAAACAACACCAACCAAAAGCCAACCTCATATCCGAACAAGAGGAATGTGACATTAAAAAAACCAAGGCATCTATTGATCAGCATGGATGGGTGCAGACCAAGAAAGCTGCTGAAATCTCATGTAAATACTGAAGGGCAGAGGCCTTGAAATCTATAAATTAGCCCGATTAGTGGTCCTGATAATTATTGTTGATAATAGTTATTAACTTTTATTTAGACTTTATCAGCTTTAATTCATTTTTTAGAGGAATGTATATATGGTACACCCTGTTTTGTCCGATAATCGAACTTATGTAAAGACTATATAAGTACACACAGAAAAAGATTGTGTATTGTCGCATTATTAAAAAATGTTCACATTTGTGCACCACAATGGACTGCTAATATACAGTGCATTCAGAAAGTATTCGGACCCCTTCACTTTTTCCACATTTTGTTACATTAAAGCCTTATTCTAAAATGGATTTAAATATTTTTTTCTATCATCAATCTACACGCAATACCCCATAATAAAAAAAGCAAAAACAGGTGTTGAGAAATTTTTGCAAAGTAATTAAAAAGAAATAACAGAAATATCACGTACATAAGTATTCAGATCCTTTACTCTGTACTTTGTTGAGGCACCTTTGGCAGCGATTACAGCCTCAAGTCTTCTTGGGTATGATGCTGCAAGCTTGGCACACCTGTATTTGGGTAATTTCTCCCATTCTTCTCTGCAGATCCTCGCCAGCTCTGTCAGGTTGGATGGGGAGCATCAATGCACAATTATTTTCAGGTCCCTCCAGAGGTGTTCGATCCGGTTCACGTCTGGGCTCTGGCTGGGCCACTCAAGGACATTCACAGACTTGTCATAAAGCCACTCCTGCATTGCCTTGGCTGTGTGCTTAGGGTTGTTGTTCTGTTGGAAAGTGAACCTCCGCCCCAGTCTGAGATCCAGAATGCTCTGAAGCAGGTTTTCATCAAGGATCTCTCTGTATATTGCTCCGTTCATCTTTCCCTCGATCCTGACTAGTCTCCCAGTTACTGCCACTGAAAAACTTCCCCACAGAATGATGCTGCCACCACCATGCTTCACCGTAGGTATGGTATTGGCCAGGTGATGAGCGGTGCCTGGTTTCCTCCAGACGTGACGCTTGGCATTCAGAGCAGAATTCAATCTTGGTTTCATCAGACCAGAGAATCGTGTTTCTCATGCCTTTTGTCAAACTCCAAGCGGGCTGTCATGTGCCTTATACTGAGGAGTGGCTTCCGTCTGGCTACTCTACCATAAAGGCCTGATTGGTGGAGTGCTGATATAGTTGTCTTTCTGGAAAGTTCTAACATCTCTACAGAGGAACTCTGGAGCTCTGTCAGAGTGACATCGGGTTCTTGGTCACCTCCATGACCAAGGCCTTTCTCTCCGGATTGCTCACTTTGGCCAGGTGGCCAGCTTTATGAAGAGTCCTGGTGGTTCCAAAGTTCTTCCATTTAAGGATGACGGAGGCTACTGTGCACTTCAGGACCTGCAATGCTGCAGAAATTGTTTTATACCATTCCCCAGATCTGTGTCTCGACACAATCCTGTCTTGGAGGTCTACGGACAATTCCTTCATCTTCGTGGCTTGGTATTTGCTCTGACATGCCCTGTCAACTGTGGGACCTTATATAGACAGGTGTGTGCCTTTCCAGACCATGTCCAATCAATTTAATTTACCACTGGTGGACTCCAATCAAGTTGTAGAAACATCTCAACGATAATCAATGGAAACAGGATGCACCTAAGCTCAATTTTGAGTGTCATAACAAAGGGTATGAATACTTATGTAAATGTGATATTTTAGTCATTTCTTTTTAATTACTTTGCAAAAATTTCTAAACACCTGTTTTTGCTTCTTCATTCTGGGGTATTGTGTGCAGATTGATGATAAAAAAAAATGTTTTTATCCATTTTAAAATAAGGCTGTAACGTAACAAAATGTGGAAAAAGTGAAGGGGTCTGAATACTTTCTGAATGCACTGTATAGAGCACATTTGGAAATGATTTGTTTTAACATCTTTGACTTTTTCACATGGTTGAAGTCCTAAATCCCTGTTAAGTGAGGGTGTTAGACAGGTAGACACAAAATGCTGGGTAACTCAGCGGGACAGGCAGCAACCTGAGAAAAGGAATGGGTAATGTTTTGGGTCAAGACCCTTCTTCAGACTGATGTCAGGGGAGTGGGCGGGACAAAGATAGAATGTAGTCAGGGACAGTAAGACTGGTAGGAAAACTGGGAAGGGGAGGGGATAGGGAGGGAAAGCAAGGGCTATTTGAAGTTAGAGAAGTCAATGTTCATACCGTTGGGATGTAAACTACCCAAGCGACATATCAGGTGCTGTTCCTCCAATTTGCACTGGGCCTCACTCTGACAATGGAGGAGGCCCAGGACAGAAAGGTCAGATTGGGAATGGGAGGGGGAGTTTATCTGCTGAGCAACCAGGAGATCAAGTAAAGTGCAGGTAGGGATAATTTAGGGATAATTAAATAAAGGGTCACTCTTGGTCTTACACTGCTTCATCAGTTTAGCACTTGGCAGCTTTAATTCCATGAAGAGGTTTGGCTCCTTAGCCATTCTCAGATGGCGACGGTAGCCTGCATGGAAAGGCTCAGAAGAGGATAAAGCTAGAGAACACATTGACGTAAACAGAAAGCATTGCATATTAACAAAAATGTACGTGGTAAATTCTTACTGCTTGCTTCCTTTTTTCGACCAACAGTGGCTGTTTGGTGAGCCTTTTACTGTCTATGGTGATGGTTCCATAATTTCTTTCTTCCTGATAGAACTGTTTGCTGAGATATTTTGTTAACTTTTCATAATGACTTTCTCCCAATGAATTGATATCCTCAAGCTGCAAGGGGAAAATAATATAAAATTAACAAGTGCACATTTAATCTTTGGAATACCCTTCTTAACCAGTATTCAGATACTAATCAAAATCCTTCAATTTTTCTCTGATGTTAAATTGCGACACAATGGTGTAGCAGGTGGAGCTGCTGCATCACAGCGCCAGAGGTCCAGGTTCGAACCTGACTTAGTGTGGAGTTTTGTGTTCTCCTTTGACTGCGTGGGTTTCCTCCCTGTACTCTGGATTTGCTCCTACATCCCAAAGATGTATTGGTTTGTAGGTTAATGGGTCTGTAAATTGCCCTGCTTAGGAAATGAATGCAAAAGTGAGATAACATTGCACTAGTGTGAATGGGTGATCAATGGTAATAATGGACTCTGTGGGCTGAAGGCCCTGTTTCCATGTTGCATCTTTAAAACTTAAAAACTAAAGCAAATCAATTGTTTGAAGTTACATTAAAAAATACACAAAACACTGAAATAATCTGCGGATTATGCAGCAGTTGTAAAGACAGAAACAGAATTATGGGAAAAAAAACACATTTTGAATGTACGTAAATTTGGGTGGAGATAAAAGGTAAAATCTACCAAATAAGCCTCATTGTGAGGCAGTTCAAATGCACTAATGCCTGTGCTTAACACAGAAGTTAAGCTGATTGAGCACTGTTAGGAAATGTGAATATTTGTATTTATTCATAGGAAGAGGGCAATGCTTACGTCAAGTATTTATTGTTCTTCTCTCACTCCCTAAAATATTCGCCACGGGACAGACTATTGACTGACATCTACTATAAACCCACTGACTCCCAGTTATCTGGACTACCACCTTCCACATCCAAACCTCATTCTCTGACATTTTCATCACCTTCAACGTGATCCCATCTTCCCATCCCCACAATTTTCTCCTTTCTACAGAGGCCACTCCCTCCGCAATCCCTTCCCATCCAAACCACCCACTTCCCAGGTAGTATTCCCTGCAAATGCAAGAGATATAACACCTGTCCCAATACTTCATCCATGTCTCCTCTGTGTCCCACAGTTCTGATCTCGCTCCCCGTGCTCCAAGGTGGAACAAGTATAAAAATCCCCGGGTCCTCACCTTTCACCCCATCAAAATCCACATCCAACACAATGTCCTCCGACATTTCCATCACCTCCAACGACCACCAGTCACATCTTCCCATCTCCACCTTTTCCAGCATTCTGCAGGGACCGCTCCCTCCGCATCTCCTTAGTTCATTCATGCCTTCACTCCCAAACGACCCCCTCCCCTGATGTAATATCTGTCCCTATACCTCCTCCCTCGCCTCCATCCTACAACCATAGCAGTTCTTTCAAGTGAGACAGAGGTTCATGTCCACCTCCTCTAACTTCATTCACTGTATCTCGTTTTCCAGATGTGGCCTCCTGTATAATTGGGGGCAAAGTGTAGACTCAGTGACTGTTTTGCCGAACCTTTGCTCAGTTGCCAAGGCCTACTGGATCTCCCGGTTGACAATCATTTTAACTCCCCTACCCATTCCCTTACTGACCTTTCTATCCTAGGCCTCCTCCTTTGTGGGGTGAGACCACATCTAAACTAGCGGTACAGCACCTCATACCGCAAGGGTAACTGACAACCCAACGGTATGAAATTTAATTCTCCAATTTTTAGTTATCTCTAACAACCCACCATTTCATTTCTCCCCTACACCCTTTCTTCCCCCCTGCCCCATAATAATAATAATAATAATAATAATAATAATAATAATAATAACTTTATTATGGACTCAAGGTCCAGACAAGGGGCAACATTACATTAAAAATGCCTTGCATATCAAATATCATAAATATATACAAAATCATGGTAAATCACATAAAAACATCATAATTTATATATATTAAAAACCCATAATACTTAAGTTAAAAATCCAGAGTAAAAGATGATGAATGTCGTACAACGAGACAACGATACCAGTGCTCCACAGCTGGGATTCGTAGCGTGTAGTGCTAACCCTTATGTTTGTCAAGGCCACAATAAGCACATTTTTAGAGTCATTTATCCTGCAAATGAATTTATACATGTGGTGTCTTAGGATAGCTTCTAAAGTATTGACTCCTGCAGCCACAAACATATTACTGGCACTACACCATCTTGTTTGCCTTAGCAGTGTTCTCATGGCATCGTTATATGCCACCTTTAGTCTCTGCATACTTGTCTTTAAATAGTTCGACCACAGGTGTGCAGTGTAGAGGGGTGTTTAATCCTTTATGGGCCTGTCCCACTTAGGCTATTTTTAGGTGACTGCCGGCGACAGTCATAGTCATAGCAGGTCGCTGAAAAACCGGCGACTGGACCCCCCCTTTGACATAGAATTTGAAATAGAATCATACTTTAACAACAAAAAAAAAACAAAGTCATCCTGCGACAACCTACGACAACACAGGTGTCAGAAGTCATGCTACGCACATTGGCGTCAAATGTTTTGAACATTTCAAAATCCAGCGGCGAGCAGAAAAACACTCCGATTCTTTGGGGGACTGAGAAGATTATTCACGACCATACAGGCGACATCCCGGCGAGCATGTGGCGACAGTCTAGTACCTGTAGTCGCCTAAAAAATTGCCGGGACAGGGACATAAGTCTCACACCTTTTTTCATCTCTGGTCTTTGTCCAACCATCTGCCTGTGTTCACCTGTTACCTGCCATACTTTGACCTACTCCTCCTCTCTTCTAGCTTTCTCCCCCCACCCCCCCTCCCTCCTGCAATCATTCTGAGGAAGGACAATCCAAAATGTCACCTATCCATATTCTCCATGCATGGTGCCTGACCCGCTGAGCTACCCCAGCACTTTGTGGCTCTTTTTAGAATAAGGCTTATGTAATTTAAAACAACTTTTGATTCTTAAAACAAAAGCTGCTGCAACCTTAAGATATTCAGAGATTCAGGCTATTACAGTTTCAAAATACTGAAGCGCTGAAAGTCATTGAGTGCTTCTGCATATTTAATCAACCTGAGACAAAACCGATTCCTTGCTAAACTGATGTATTTCACATGAATTTTAGTTGCTTGACAAGAATAAATCCTAGAAATGGTATTAACTGCAAAAGTCTATAACCTTTTCTGCATATTGTCATCAGAGTATTAAAAAGTTAATGGTTGCTTGTTAACGAAAAAGTGCAGATCATTTCTGCTTTTATACGATGCATGATTCTCCACTAACAAGCCATTAATTTTGGGACCAATTTATAGCAAGCCATCAATAGATCAACAGAAATAAAATCTGTGATTTTAAACCCAGTTTGTTCTACTGCACTGAATGTGTGCAATGAATTGTAAAAATATTAAAGTGGTTTGGAAGCATAATATTGAAATAACATGGAGACGAAGATCTAATCTGCAAAATGTAATGAATCTCCTATCTCATGGCGCTGTGATTATCATAGTAAGTACTGAATATGCTTCCCCCTACGGTTGTGAAGGATGGAGAATAATTGCTGATTTCTCCATGGATATTGGTAATTCCAGACTCAATGAATTAGGAATATAACAAGATATCTTAGAAATTGGTTTGCTCCATACTTTGAGTGCCAAAACACTATTGCATGCTGTGCCAACAACAAATCAGATCCCGTGAAAAGATCAGAGTGTTGTCTCCCACCAAATGCATTCTTACATGGCAATCAGCATAGGTATTTGATTCAAATGCCAACCATTTGCCATAGCAATCACAGCAGGCCTACAACTCTTAAAGGCACATTCCAATGAGCAGCCAGATGGTAGCGACACACAAGATGCTTGCCACTAAGAAGGCTGCAGGGAGAAGCTGGAAGTCAGCATGATTAGTACCAGAGACCAACTAGAGCAGCTGTACTCATTCTGGTACAGCTGCTATTGTGTCAATCTGCATTGACAATGGTTCCAACAATCAAAACTGTGATCTCATAATCCTGTTATTTTATAGTATAGTTGCTTATCATATAGATAAATTCTATGCGCGTAAAATGGTTGCAATTTTGTGTAGATTCCATCTTTGTACTTTCTTACGGGAAACATGTTATTTCAGCACTGAAACCTACAAACACATCTATTGCCTTCAGTTTTATTTTACTGCTATGTGTCCTTACAATTCAATAGAAGTGTCCATCAAGGGAGAACAAGTTGTGAGTGGTGAAAGGCCTACAGCAACACCTTTAAAAGAACAGTTGAATTGGCAATGACCACAAGTACATCTATAACAGTGACTCGTGCCACCGGTGGTCAAATGATGCTGCGTTTGTTCTGAAACTAAGGCTTTGCACATTATGCCTTGACTGTAGACCACCTTTACATTTATGTCGGGCACATGATAAAATTCCCTGACATTCTCAAATGTCATCTGTAAGGAAATTGTAATCCTATATATCAAAGCAACCATAAAGATTTTGTGCATAATAACTTCAACTGGATCATTTCATCATAGTCCACACAGTGATGTGTTTCTTAGAGAACTACTGGTGTATAAAAACTCTCCAGATCCCCCAGGTCTTTGAGTGCTATAATGTAATTGCTTGTGCTTTCTCGTAGATTTTTATTGGTGTTGCATATTTACAATGTTTGAGGTGGCATACAGTAGCTGCTACCTTAAACAACTGTAAGTTGAAATATTCTTTGAACCTCTGAGAGCTAGCTATGGAAATGAGACAGTTATAACTTTCTATGAAGCTGCTAAGATGGTAAGAGCACTATACACTTCAGAACCAATCACTGGACGTGATGTTGCTTTCTTCCATTCATAATAACAGCACCTATCAGCATTGTTTTTCACCTTATTATTGACCATAAAAACATTTAGCATCACCATCCCGTATATGAACGATTCAAAACTTGTATTATACATTCCCCAGGCTGTTCATGAAGTCTGCTGGTGCTTTGACAAGCAATTTTTATATTTTCCTTTCAAGGCACGGCTATGATACTCAGGTGTTTTGTGTGCTTGTATTTTTACTCCCAGCTTGTTCTACTATTTGCAGGCTAACACTTCCTTACTGAGAATCATTTCATAATTGGTTGTCAAAAATTGCAGCCAGATCTTGATCGGTTGGGCAAGTGGGTTGAGGAATGGTTGATGCAATTTATTGCAGAGAAATGCAGAATATTGCATTTTGGACAATCTAATAAGGGCAGGACCTGCACAGTGAATGGCAGGGCTCTGGGAAGTGTTACAAAGCAGAGTCATCTGGAAGTACAGGTGCATAGTTCTTTGAAAGTGGCATCACGGGTAGATAGGGTGGTCAAGGCGGCTTTTGGGACATCGGCCTTCATTAGTCAGCGTACTGAGTATAGAGGTTGGGAGGTCATGTCACAGTTATATAAGATTGGTGAAGTCACATTTAGAGTATTGTGTTCAGCTTTGGTCACGGTATTATAAGAAAGACGTAGACAAGCTGGAAAGGGTGCAGAGACAATTAACAAGGATGTTTGCAAGAGTCAGAGCTATAAAAGAGGTTGAGCAGACTAGGACTTTATTCCTTGGAGCGCAGGAGGTATGAGGGGTGATTTTATAGAGGTGTAGAAGATCAATAGATTGAGTAAATGCACAGAATCTTTTGCCCACAGTAGGGGAATTGAGAACAAGAAGACATAGGATTAAGGTGAGAGGATAAAGATTTAATAGGGACCTGAGGGGTAATTTTTTTACACAAAGGGCAGTAGTTGTATGGAACAAGCTGCCTTAGAAGGTCATTGAGGCAGGTGCTATCATTATGTTTAAGAGACATTTGGACAGATACATAGATAGGATAGGTTTAGAGAGTTATGGGTCAAGCATGGGTAGGTGGAACCAGAGTAAATTGGGCACATTGGCCAGCATAGGCTAGTTGGGCCGAAGGGGTTGTTTCCATGCAGTACGACTCTATGACTCTAATTATCCTGTTCAGCCTGAAGGTAAGTGCTGCTGCATCGCTGTGAAAGGCATCAACCAGTGGTGTAACTATGAAGGCCAACCATGAATACCCATAGAATGAGTATGATCATTTTATCTATTAATACATAAATCACAAATAACAATTTTACCTGGGTTAGATTACACCTACCAGAAATTTGGAATGGGCAAGGTATTTAATCCACATGAGAACACCTGCTAGTGCCTCCTCCTGCTAGTTCTACTACTTGCATCCATATATCCCTTCATTATCACCTCTTCCACAGCCAATAATGGGCCATTGTGGGCTCTACCATTCCTTGGTCATCAGTGCTGGCTGTTCTGAACATTTTCATACTTCTAGTTTCACTCTCCTCTTAACTCTCACTGTGAAAAAGAGTTTCCACCCAAAATGTCACCCATTCCTTTTCTCCAGAGATGCTGCCTGACCCCCTGAGTTACTCCAGCATTTTGTGTCTATCTACCATGAGAACACCTGATGGTTTCTGGCATCAGATGCAGAATTGATGATATCACTCGTTATGCGCTGTACACTTCCACCCATGCTAACAAAAACTGGAGCTTTTGGGTGCAAACTATAACTTCTGTTGAACATTCACAGCAGTTGGTTTGCTTGCATTTGTAGATATTAGACATTTTCTAAACTCACTGCAGGCTTAGATTACAGGTAATGTTTTCTTCCGGATTTAGCAATGAACATACTCATTTTACTTCGGAGTCACGTGAGTGACTACGTGAAGAACCCCGCCTGGCGCTGGAACGGCATTACGTCGACGGCAGAAGGAAGAGCTGCAGAGGCTAGCTCGTCGACAGCGGTAGGTACGGAACCGGCAGGTAAGTGCAGTTGAAAAACTTTTAGGGTCTGGAAAACTCCGTGCCTGGTGTATTGAACCAGGATTTGAAATGAATTAAAAAACAAAAATAAAATAAAAGAGTAAAATAGAACAAAAATACTCTGGATAATACAATGGAGTTTTAAAAAAGAACGTCCCGGGGGAATACCCAGCGATCGGGACGGGAGATTAATTACGGAGCCGGTTCCGATACTGGTGACCGTTAAAAATACGTTAGGGAGTTTTAGATGCTCCACAAACTTTTGGCGGGGGGGGGAATTTTAAATGTCAGAAAGGCCATATTTTAAAAAGTTAATAAAGGCCTTCAGGTGGAAAATAATGGAAATATTCCCTAACCTACCCTAAGGGGGTTTCACATATAAAAAGGAAAAAATATGATGAAATATGGTGGGAATATCTACCTCAGATATTTCTGAAGGTAGTCTCCTTGAGGGGAAAGAACTCAGGAGAAACAAGGGCAGTGAAAAATAAAATGGAAAACTGACCCTAAAAATGCACTGATAGTGGTGGGGAAAAGTCATGAAATTAAAAACTCACCAAAGCTGTAATGATTAAAACAGCAGAATATGATAAAACTTTTATGTTTTATAAAGATATCAACGGTGAATCCGTTTATGATATCCATGTCTCAAATTATGAGATATAAAGAAATACAACTTCAAAGTATTTCAAACTGGTGCATGGCATTACTATTCAAAAAGAAAAATAAAATAAAATAAAACGTTGTGCAAATAACTAATACTTTTAAAATAAAATAAATTGCCATCAGTTTGTGGAGCTCAATGGGAAGAAATATATATAATTTACCAAATCTGCACTCTAGATTCGCAGATCAATATAAATCAGGTTATGTTAAACTCCTGATTATTATGGAATAAACCTGCCTTATGATAAATCAAAGATATTGATTACAAAAGAACAAACTACTGATCTTTAAACTTTGGGGGAAAAACTATGATCCAATGAAAGATTTGATAATGGATCAAAACAAAGGCAAAGATCTTTAAACTTGGGGGAAAAACTATGATCCAATGAAAGATTTGATAATGGATCAAAACAAAGGCAGAAGTGGTATAATCCAACATAGCCTTATCCAAACCCATATAATTGGGAAAAGAAGGCTTGAAGTACGTTGAAGAGGTGCAAACATCTTGTTACAAAATAAGTTCATGAAATCTCCAATTGTGGGGGATTACAGGTGTATTATGATCATTAATTTAATATAACTAAGGAAGGATTGGTTCACCTGTATAAGAAAACCTTAAAAATTGATTTTAGGTTTGCACTCAAAAGTAACTCCAATAAAGAAGGGGTACGTACATATATATTATAAAATTACCTCAGTGTAAAGATTTGATGGTATAAACCATACAAAACATCATTTTATATACACTTTCACAGTGTAAGAACATTTATTAAAATGGAAACATCTAGAACATGGAAATACAGTTGCTATTAACAAATTGTTAATCAATATTACAGGTGCTTGAAATTAATTAAAATGGGTCAAGCTGTGCAAGTTAAAACATTGTCCAAAGGATTAAACCAGTTCAAGGCTGTTAAACAGAATACTGGAGGAACAATTATGCTGATAAAAGATCAGCACTTGCACTAATGAGGTCATGGTCATGGGTTATCTTGATTACATTTAAATTGGAAGGTTATAAGAGTCGGCTGCAAATTAGTGCTGCAATTACAAACCTGGTGGGAGGCAAGGACCTGACCCATTACATAAAGCGTATGCTTAGGCATTAATACAATATTCATAAATTACTATTCTGAATTTAGAAGTAATTCAGCACCATAAGAGGGGGAAAATTGTTCCATGATACAAATATGTCTCATTGTTGTTGACATACTTTGTCCCTCCATTAGGTTAGGTAAAGAGTAAATAAAGCTCCAAAAGAAGGAATACAGAAGCTTATAAGAAAATGTATGCCTTTGTGAGAGGCTTATGCAAATATCAAATGATACGTTATCATTATTAAAGTAATGTAAAAAAGGTTCACAAGCTGCTTCAACTATAAGCTTAACAGCTGTTGCAAACTGAAGCAAGTGTTACAGATGATGTACAGCTTCTGTGAATGTTTGGGTAAAGATAAGAATATTATCTATTCTTATAAGAATAATTGATACGTCTCTTGTTGGGACTGCGGACAATAATACCAGGTGAGCATTAATGGATTGTCCTAAGAAATTTTCCAAACATTTGTATTAATTATTGAAGTATAAGGAGTTATTGATTAAATATCGATTGTTTTATTATGGAAGTGTCCATGTCATATCAAGGTGAACAATACCACGGCTGTGGCATATGTTAAACCACACAAGATAAGTCAAATAACAATCATGGGATTATCTGAGTAAACAGATGTGGCATATTCTAAAAGTTTAGTCCAGCTGTTTATCTCTAAGGAAGAGACAATGGTATCGGAGACAACAAATTTGGGAGGAAAACACATTGTCATTAATATGGATTACTTACGATTAATCTGGTTGCATACAGATTAAATCACCGATCTTTCAAATGTTTCTTGTGGGTAAACCAAAAACAGGAAAGGTGGATGCTTTTCTCTCAATTACATGAGGAAAAATATGTTCTTTTGTGTTCCTCATTTTGTTTGATAGGGCAGTGTCTGATGAAAATGTAGCAGGACACTGCCAGAGGCATTTTGGTGGCCCAATACGGATCCTTCATGGTTTCATAAATATTAAGTGATGTTGAACCACTTGTGATGATTCATAGTTGCAGTAATTATTGAAGTCTGAGGAAGGGTCTCGACCCGAGGCGTTGCCTATCTCCTTTCGCTCTTTGGATGCTGCTGCACCCGCTGGGTTCTCCAGTTTTGTGTAACCCTGCAGTAATTTATTGTTGTACAAAGGCATCCATGACACGAAAATATGAATTTGACTATCTGCAGGTTGACCAGACCATTACAACAGCTGATGGTCAAAGAAGTCTATGAATGTTTAACTAATATAACAACATAACAATAAAATAATTATGTATAAAAGAAGTGTTATACCTGCAATTTGCAGAAATAAGTTTAAAAAACAATATTTTGTTATAAGAAATTGGAAGTCTGTGTATACAGTAAAGTTATTTTATCATATTAGATATATGTGAGTTCCTTGTGGATTGCATTTTTCTGAGTATCTAATTGATAGAGCCAATAATAGGGCTCAGAGTGTTACCGTCCTATTAACGGACAATATACTAACCAAGAAGTTATCAGGTGCATTCATAATATCCCGATATGGAAAGGGATATATATGTGGATATTAATATAAATATATATATGTGTATATATATATATATATATATAATCTGTCCAAAATTGTAATATATAAGTTGGGAGATAAATAATCCTGAATTGCCTTAGGCAATGGACTCTAACTCTATCAATGATTTAAAAAAAAAAGAAAAAAAAAAGAGTTAACATTGAAAATAATAATGCTGATGACTTTAGTATCAATATAAGAATGCAAACATTGCAAATGTTACGTTATAATTGGATACAGATTGCATTATCATATATGTTTATGAATTTACCAAACAAAGCACACCAAGAGGAGCTGAAACCAAGGTAAACCTATAAGCATATCCTGTCGGCCTTAAGTTGTGTGTGTGTGTGTGTGTGAACATTGATGAAATATGTTGAAGTAGGTAAGAGTCTCTGTGGTAATGAGACAGCACTACTTATTACACACAAAAACCACATTAGGTTCAGTAAAAACTGATGGTTCTAGAGGAATGTATTCTAGATGGTTAGAAATTGGATACACTCAGTGGAACTAGACACTGAAAGGTGGAAAATCACTCTGTTAATGAGGTAGATACATTCACAGGAATGGCACGGGATGAGCCGCTCGAGCAAAGATGCAAGGCCGCAGGAGGGTGTAAATTAATGTTAAAGTAAAAAGGAACCAGTCATGGTGTCAGGTTTGGACACGGAGTGTTGGGTTCTCTATAATTGTTGCTTTGTCATACCATCAAAATATATATATCAATTGATATTTTGTGATAAACTTGCCTTTAAATGGAAAGGGCATTACTTTTATTCTTTATAATGTGAAATAATTTATCACATAACTTGAGGCAATGTTTGGGGAAAAATGTGTTATTCGCTCGTCACTGTGTTGAATGAGCCGGACTGTCGTATGGAATAAATTCTACGACATGAAAAACACAGAAAGCTTCAAAATCTTCACGTAGTCACTCACGTGACTCCGAAGTAAAATAGTAAGATTAAACGAGAACTTACCAGTTTGAAGTTTGAGGAGTAACGATGAGGGATTACGTGCCCTCCACTCCCCACACTCATAAAATAAATGATCATCTGGTAGTTCTAAATCTATGAGAAGCCTTACTATCTTACTCCGGCTATTATGTTCTGTGTTTTTCATGCCGCTGCTTTGAAGTATGCCGTTCCAGCGCCAAGCGGGGTTCTTCACGTAATCCCTCATCGTTACTCCTCATAAAATAAAGATCAAACTTCAAACTGGTAAGTTCTCGTTTAATCTTACTATTCTATGGGTGTCTTCAAAGTTACACCACTGGTAACTGACATCATTATGGCCATAGCTGGGCACTCAGGCTGAGTTGTGCAACGTATCAGGAAGCAAACAATGCCCATCTGCATACAGCCCACTCCCACATCATATCCAGCACCTCTAAACATCAACATATCGTCTGTCTCATGTTTTCCAAATTGTCATCACTGAGAAAAGTGGGAACTATTGCAGACTGTCCCCTCCATGGAGGTCAAGGTCATGTGTAGGAAGGAACTAGAGATGCTGGTTTACACCGAAGATAGACACTAAATGCTGGAGTAACTCAGCGGAACAGGCAGCATCTCTGGATAGAAGGAATGGGTGACGTTTCAGGTCAAGACCCTTCTTCAGACCATCAGGGGAGAGGGAGATAGAGATAAGGAAGGGTAAGTAGTGAAAATTAGACATCAAAGGGGAAGGTCAATGAAATCATTGTTAGCTCGGAGAAGGTGACAACGAAGCATACAGAGATAACATTTAATCAAGTTTAAAGTTATCCATTAGCACGAGAAGAGAGGTGCATTATTACATTTCTTGAGCATTACAAGGGAGCGGCCTGTGCCACTGAATACATGAAAAATTTATGGCACACCCAAATTTATAAACGAGGGTTAAAACAACATAACAATGTGTGAGCATGAAGCAAGAACATTGGTAAGTTGTCCATTTATCCTTATAGAAATTTAAATTATGATTTTAAATTCTCAGGAAGTAATTCCATTACTGCAAACTGGAAGTCATGCAGGCACATTTAAATTATTCATGGTGGCACATAATATTAATAATAATCATTTGTGAAACACATTGAGGATTGAAGCATGATTCATGCATAACATCTCAATTATTCATTGCAATGATATTCTCTATTGGCAATTTCTAAGATTTTTACTTTAAACCTGTAAACAGATTAGTTAATAATTTGATTAGATGTACATATCTAAACTGTACAGTAATACTACCAACCAATAAATCAATTATAAACCACAACTTGTAATTTCAGGCAAACCTTATATCAGCTGTTAATTGTCTATCCCAAATGAGCTGGTTGGAGGCTGAGATACTTAGAAAACTATAGACAATGTTCAATACAAATGTTTTTCACAAATTCATAGAACACCACAGCAGGCAACTGAACTGGGTCCAACAAAATGGAGGAAAGGCAAGTTTGAACAGCAATTAAATCTCCTTTATCATACTACAGTTTGGTCCTTTAATCAGTAGCTGACTCCAATTTTGAAATGTTTTTTAATTAGGATATGATTTGTTTATATTGAGCATAGATGTAGCCTATTCAACCCCTCTGTGATTTATTGAGATCATGGTTGACAGGTAGTTTAATAGTACTGATGAAGAGTCTTCGATCTGAAATGTTGACAGTTTCTCTTATCATGGATGCTGCTTGACCTGTTGAGTATTTTCAGCACTTTCTAGTGTTATTCAGATTCCCAGCTTTGTAAATAAGCTCTTCTAAGCTTCCTCCCAGTCTAGTTCAGTCAATAAACCACTGATTCAAGCACTGGAACAACTAATCTTTATTTTTGGATAGCACGACAAATTACCTATACGATACCTAAACCACTGCAGTTTCGATCCTTGTATCTGCTTGGCCAAGCCCTTCAGCCTCGTTCAAGCAGAAACACTCCAAAAATTCACGCAGTCCCAAGCGCTCTTCCAGAAGATCGACAAAGGACCTCGTGGGGGCTGCCTTTTATAGGTCCCCGAACCTTGAGGGGCCGAACTATAGAAAGGTGGTCTATTTACAATCCAATCAAATATAACAAATTACAACAATACATTAATGACAGTTACACAGACCAATAACAGAATTCCCCCTACATTCGCCCTAACTTGAATAATGCAACATTTACCCTGGGATTCAAACAAACCAGACAGGTCTTAACATTTCAACCAATCAGCAATTAACAGGGTAATTGTCTCCCAACATTATTTACAATTTATACAAGGCTCTTGCAGAGATCCAATCAATTTTATGCATTTAAGTTTGTTTGCAGAGATTATATACATTTTATTAATTAAGGGGGAATGAGGAGAACACCTGGATCCTTCAGCCTTACATATCAATCTGATTCCCAGACTGGTAGACACCATCCGCAGCCTGTAAATTTCCACTGACAAAGGTTAAGCAGTTCTGACAAATAGACAATAGACAATAGACAATAGACAATAGGTGCAGGAGTAGGCCATTTGGCCCTTCGAGCCAGCAACGCAATTCAATGTGATCATGGCTGATCATCCCCAATCTGGACCCGTTGGCGTAGCTTCATGATTCCGTCTGTTGAGTCTTCACCTCCCGAGTTTTCATGGGCGAATCCCATTGATCTTGATAGTTCATTTGTGTGATCCATAATAACCTAAGAGAAACTGGGATGAAATGAGTTAACAATCTATACCTTCACTAATGCTTTTGCAATGATGGAGATGTACCCACCCGTTTCTTCCATCCACTTTCACCGCTGTTGGAGTCATTAGAAGAACCTGGTACAGTTCCTCCCAATGAACCTCCAACCCTTTCCTCACCCAATTGCTTTATTAGGACATAATCTCCAGGTTTTACTTTAATGGGAGTTTCTAACAAAGGCATATCACTATGGGCTGGTCTTACTCTACAATGTGAATCTCTTACGACTCTGGTCAATGCTAGAATATAGTCAGTCATCTCCGCAGTCATATAGTGGAAATTCATTATTTTCATCGCATTCTGATTCCAAGGTGTTCTCAAGGGTCTACCATAAATAATTTCAGCTGGGCTTAATCTAGATTTCCCTACAAGCGTGACACTCATCTGAAATAAAGCTATTGGGAGTAATTTAATCCATCCAAGTCCAGTCTCTGCTTTCAATCTGGCTAATTTAGATTTGCCATTTCTACAAGTCCAGCAGCCTGTGGTCGATTAGCACAGTTTAATTGTCAAAAATGCACAGCAACGACTGTTCTTCCCAGGAACATTGAAACGGACTGGTCTGCCCCAACAGTTGCTGATGACCTTCTACCGTTGCACAACAGAGAGCATACTAAAGTATGGCATCTATGTGTGGTATCTCAGCTGCACGGAGGCGGAGATGAGAGCTCTTCAGCGCGTCGTCCACAGAGCGCAAAAGATTATTGGGACACCGCTGCCAGCCTTGGAGGACATCTACCACACACAGTGCCTTAGGAAGGCCGTCAGCATGCATAAAGACCCCTCTTACCCTTGTAATGGACTGTTCGAACTATTCCTTTCCGGCAGACCCTACAAGGCCTTCTACGCCAGCACCTCCAGACTCAGGAACAGCTTCATTCCCAGGGCTATAGCAGCTCTGAACCGGCCCTGCTGAGTGCCCCCCACCCCCATGGACTGTCTCCCTCGGATGGTCACGTCTGCACTTTCGTCTGTTTTGGTTTTGACTTTTACTGTTCTAATGTTCTTTTCACAAACCTTGTTCTCGGGTATCTAAACCTAAATTTTATTAGTCGTTTAAGTTATGACATCGGATGGAAATTGCAAACCAAATCTCGTTGCACTTATGTGTAATGACAATAAAATATTTTATTATTATTATTGCTGCTGGATCCCCAGCTGTTCACAAAATTCTTTATTGATTTGTCCAAATATCTGATTATCTGAACTAAGTCGAATGGGGATACCGAATCTAGGGACAATTTCTCTCATTAACACCTTGACAACAGTAGCCTCCTTGTTATCAAGTGTTGGGTAAGCTTCGATCCACCGGCTGAATGCATCGACTATGACAAATACGTACTTATAGCCCTGGCATCTTTCTAATTCGATACAGTGCACCTCCAATGTCTCAAACGGACCCATAGCCAATGGTGTTTTTCCTCCTTCACAACCTATTCCTTTCCCTGGATTGTACTTCTGGCAGACCAAACAATTACATCTTGCCTTTTGAGCTAAGGTTTGTAGTTTTGGATGCCACCAAGTAGCCATTAGAGTGTCCCCTACTGCCCTTGCACCACAATGGGTTGCACAGTGCATGCACTCTATAACCCATACTGCCGATGAATCTGTTATGCAGGTCTGTCCTGCTGGAGTGGTCCACAGTCCAGTCATACAATCCAGTACACACCCAAGTTGTCTCCACCGTTCCTTATCTCCTTCAGTAGCCTCCTCCTGTAATCGAACAATTTCTTGGATGGTTGGCATCAGTTTCTCCCAGGGGGACTTGTTAATTATACTTTTAGTCTGCCTCATCATTTTGGGTACCACCACCTTATGTTCCCATGATAGTTTCTTGGCTACCAAATCAGCATTATGATACCTGATATCAACTGGAGTCTGGCCTCTAGTGTGGGCGCTACATTTCATAACAGAAATTTGTCTGGGTAGAATCAAGACCATCAATAAATCTGTCACCAGCTGTTTATTTGAGATTTGGAAGTTAGAAATCCCATATATTTCCACAATTGTCCAAAATCATGCACCACTCCAAATGCATGCCGAGAATCAGTGTAAATATTTACTTTTACATTTTCCCCAATAATACAAGCCAGAATTAAAGCAAATAATTCAGCTTGCTGTACTGAATAAGGTGACTCAAAGGCGGCTGCTTCTACAATTTCTGCTTTATGATTAACAACTGCAGACCCAGACAATCTCTCACCCCACGGACCAATAGATGCACTCCCATCCACATATAAGATGATGTCAGAGTCCTCTATGGGTGCATCCCTCAAGTCCTCTCTGACAGATGTTTCCTCCTCTATCACAAATAGACAGTCATGTCCTGCTTCTGATTGCTATTTTGGGGGTGAAATAAGAAAAGAGGCTGGGTTAATCAATGTACAATGTCTGAATTGCAGTTTTGGGTTGTTCAAAAGATAGATCTCATACTTATTTTGGCGGGCCTTTGTTAAGTGCTGGGTTTGAAGCTGCCCCAACAATGCCGATACCGAATGTGAACTGTACACTACAATCTCCTGCTGGAGTGTCGAATTAGCAGCTGATTGTAAACTATTATATACTGCAGTTAAAATTTGAGTGCAAAGTAGATGTCCCCTGGCTACCGGATATAATTCAGAGGAGTAATACGCAACTGGTCTATGTCTATCCCCATGTTTATGAGTCAGAATTTGAAGTTGCACATTCGGATAAAATAGTGCAATAGAGCTGGAAAGGTCGGATAATGGTCTTCCCAATGCCGGGGCTTGCATCAGTGATCTTTTTAAGTTCTCAAAGGCCTCTTGTGCTTTCTTTTTAATTTGAATTCACCCTCCTGGCTGGTATAGGGTGTTAGCTCCTTGGTTTCCAAAGCGATGTTAGGGATCCAAGGTCTACAATAATTGAACATGCCAAGCCATTGCCTCATTTGTTTGGCTTCTTTTGGAATTGGGAATTTGCAGATGGGTTCAAGTCTGCTTTTCTCGAGACTTAGAAACATAGAAACATAGAAAATAGGTGCAGGAGTAGGCCATTCGGCCCTTCGAGCCTGCACCTCCATACAATATGATCATGTCTGATCATCCAACTCAGTATCCCTTACCTGCCTTCTCTCCATACTCCCTGATCCCTTTAGCCACAAGGGCCACATCTAACTCCCTCGTAAATATAGCCAATGAACTGGCCTCAACTACCTTCTGTGGCAGAGAATTCCAGAGATTCACCACTCTCTGTGCAAAAAATGTTTTTCTCATCTCGATCCTAAAAGATTTCCCCCTCATCCTTAAATTGTGACCCCTTGTCCTAGACTTCCCCAACATCAGGAACAATCTTCCTGCATCTAGCCTGTCCAACTCCTTAAGAATTTTGTAAGTTTCTATAAGATCCCCCCTCAATCTTCTAAATTCTAGCGAGTACAAGCCGAGTCTATCCAGTCTTTCTTCATATGAAAGTCCTGACATCCCAGGAATCAGTCTGGTGAACCTTCTCTGTACTCCCTCGATGGCAAGAATGTATTTCCTCAGATATGGAGACCAAAACTGTACTCAATACTCCAGGAGTGGTCTCACCAAGACCCTGTACAACTGCAGTAGAACCTCCCTGCTCCTATAATCAAATCATTTTGCTATGAATGCTAACATACCATTCACTTTCTTCACTGCCTGCTGCACCTGCATGCCTACTTTCAATGACTGGTGTACCATGACACCCAGGTCTCGTTGCATCTCCCCTTTTCCTAATAGGCCACCTTTCAGATAATAGTCTACCTTCCTGTTTTTCCAAAGTGGATAACCTCACATTTATACACATTATACTGCATCTGCCATGCATTTGCCCACTCACCCAGCCTATCCAAGTCACCTTGCAGCCTCCTAGTATCCTCCTCACAGCTAACATTGCCCCCCAGCTTCATGTCATCCGCAAACTTGGAGATGTTGCATTCAATTCCCTCGTCCAAATCATTAATATATATTGTAAATAGCTGGGGTCCCAGCACTGAGTCTTGTGAAAAGGATCTGTTTACTCCTACTCTTTGCTTCCTGTTTGGCAGGCAGTTCTCTATCCATATAAATACTGAACCCCCAATACTGTATGCTTTAAGTTTGTATACTAATCTCTTATGTGGGACCTTGTCGAAAGCCTTCTGAAAGTCCAGATATAACACATCCACTGGTTTCTCCCTTATCCACTCTACTAGTTACATCCTTAAAAAATTCTATAAGATTCGTCAGACATGATTTACCTTTTGTAAATCCATGCTGACTTTGTCCAATGATTTCACCACTTTCCAAATGTGCTGCTATCCCACCTTTTAATAACTGACTCTAGCAGTTTCCCCACTACCGATGTTAGACTAACTGGTCTATAATTCGGTTGCCGAAATTATAATTCCCAAAAATGTTACTTTCTCCAGGGCCATCAGTACTTTTGACTGAGAGACTACATATCCCAAATCAGCAAAATGGTTTAGTAGTTGAGCAGTATCTTGCCGATTACTGGATTCATTTTTGCTGGCTGCTAATAAATCATCAACATATTGCACTAATGTTGCATTCATTTTGAACTTTAAAGTACTCAATTGGTCTTGTAGACACCTGGAAAATAAAGTAGGCGAATTGATAAATCCTTGAGGAAATCTGATCGAGGTGTATTGTTGGCCTCTATATCTGAAAGCAAACAAATATTGGCTGTCTTCGTGAAGAGGCAGAGAAAAGAATGCATGTTGCAATTCGACTATTGAGAAGATTTTTGCTTCAGCCGGTATTTGGATGAGGATATGGGCAGGGTTTGGCACTAGGGCATGGAGCGGTTCTACAACAGAGTTGATTTCTCTCAGATCTTGTACAAGTCTATATTGGCCCTACTTTCCCGGCTTTGGAACGGCAAGAATAGTGGTGTTACAAATTGATTGGCACTTCACCAATATTCCTTGTTCTAGCAAACCCCAAATTAATTTGTCAATGCTGCTGACCGCCAATAATTTTAATGGATATTGTTGAATTGAAGGAAGTGTTACCCCTTTCTGGAGAGTTACTTGGATGGGATTGATGTTCACGTATCCTACCTGAGCTGTGTCCTCCATCCTCAGTTCTTCTCCATAATTGTGCTGGTATTTTGGTGTATTCTGCAGCCCCCTTTCTTCCCTCAACTAGTGACAACACTTCCACTTCCCAATCTTTTCCCTCATACGTTTTAAAGAAAGCTTCCTGTTCTTTATCCTTCCCACACCTATCGTAAACCAGTGTAATGTGGAGTGGGGGTTCTTCGTCCAGATCTAAGGACCACCATTGAGGGGTCACTATGGAGTAACACTGCCGTAAGGGAGCCCAGGGGGTCACTATTATGCCTCTATCACCACATTTTATTTTTAATTGGAAAGCACAGAGCAAATCTCTAGCCATCAAATTGCAATCTAATCCGGTGGTTATCACAAATCTGTGTTTGATTGCCTTTTCTCCATATACTACTTCGACTGGCTTAGAGATGGGATACTGGAAGACTTGTCCTTGCAACCCGGACAGGTTCTGAACTTCATTTGATTCTGGAAGATTAAAAATTGATTGAGTGGATGACATTTATGCGCCTGAGACTACTAAGAAGGTACAGATTTTAGAGACAATATAGGTTCTTCGTCAGACTTACATCCAGTCACAACTTGCTGATCATAGGCGTGTGAATGGGTTATTCTGGGAAAAGGAGATTTGCCCCATTGTCTCTTGGTTTTCCTGCCAGTTCCCTCTGTGCTCTCTGGGATCCCGTTGATCTCCCCATTCTTGGAAATTTCTTCTGTGACCCCCTCTTTTGTTCTTTTCTCTATTTGGGCACTCCCTATGCCAGTGACCTATCCCTTCACAAGTATAACACTGGCCCACTCCTGATGACCGGTATCTCCTTAAACCTGGTCTTTGGGAGACTGGCTCTAAGGCAGGTATCTCTCTATGATATCGCTCCAAATATTACGGGACTCTAATTTCTCCCAATCCGTAATAACCATATAACCATATAACAATTACAGCATGGAAACAGGCCCTCTCGGCCCTTCCAGTCCGTGCCGACCATTTGTTTTCCCCTAGTCCCATCTACCTGCACTCAGACCATACCCCTCCATTCCCTTCACGTCCATATACCTATCCACTTTACTTTTAAATGTTAAAATCGATCCTGCCTCCACCACTTCTGCTGGAAGCTCATTCCACACAGCCACCACCCTCTGAGTAAAGAAGTTCCCCCTCACGTTAAACCTAAACTTCTGTCCCTTAATGCTCATGTCATGCCCTCTTGTTTGAATCTTCCCTACCCTCAATGGGAAAAACTTATCCACGTCAACTCTGTCTATCCCTTTCATCATTTTAAAGACCTCAATCAAGTCCCCCCTTAACCTTCTGCGCTCCAAAGAATAAAGACCTAACTTGTTCAACCTTTCTCTGTAACATAGTTGCTGGATCCCTGGCAACATTCTAGTAAATCTACTCTGTACTCTCTCTATTTTGTTGACATCCTTCCTATAATTAGGCGACCAAAATTGTACACCATACTCCAGAATTGGTCTTACCAATGCCTTGTACAATTTTTAACATTACTTCCCTACTCCTATATTCAATGCTCTGATTTATAAAGGCCAGCACACCAAAGGCTTTCTTTACCACCCTATCTACATGCGATTCCACCTTCAGGGAACTATGCACAGTTATTCCTAGATCCCTCTGTTCCACAGCATTCCTCAATTCCCTACCATTTACCATGTACGTCCTATTTTGATTTGTCCTGCCAAGATGTAGCACTTCACACTTAACAGCATTAAACTCCATCTGCCATCTTTCAGTCCCCACTTTTCCAAATGGCCCAAATCTCTCTGTAGACTTTGAAAACTACCCTAAAAGTGTTGCTACACCGTTCCCACTTCTCAGTTCCACCCAAATAGCCTCCCTAGATGAGCCCTCTAATCTATCCTGCCAAAGCACTGCTGTAATATCTTATCTGACAAGCAATGCAACATCTCCCCCTCTGGTCCCTCCAATTCTATCACACCTGAAGCAACGAAATCCTGGAATATTTAGTTTCCAATCACAGCCCTCCTGCAACCATGTTTCACTGATTGCCACAACATCATATTTCCAGGTGTCAATCCAGGCTCTAAGTTCATCCACCTTACTTACAATGCTCCTAGCATTAAAATATACACATTTTAGAAATCCACCATGCCTTATTCTCTGTCTATTATCTTTTTCGCCTACATTTTGGGTCCGAGTGCTTCCCTTCTCTGCCTCTTGCCCCACACCCTGACCTCTAGCCCCCTCTACCCGAGTCCCTCCCCCCAGCCTTTCTAGTTTAAAGTCTCCCCAGTAGCCTTTGCAAATCTCCCTGCCAGGATATTGGTCCCCCTCGGGTTCAAGTGCAACCTGTCCTTTTTGTACAGATCATGCCTTCCCCAAAAGAGGTCCCAGTGATCAAGAAACTTGAATGCCTGCCCACTGCACCTGTCCCTCAGCCACGCATTTATCCTCCACCTCATTTCATTCCTACTCTCACTGTCACGCGGCACAGGCAGTAATCCTGAAATCGTTACCCTTTTGGTCCTTCTCCTTAACTTTCCCCCCAACTCCCTAAATTCTCCCTTCAGGACCTTAATTTACTGATACTCTGGGGATCCATGGTTCAGAATAAGATTTTGACATTTCTTTTCTGATTACATATTCTGTCTTTTGTTTTACTACAGGCGGACTATCCTGCTTCCTTATATCCCTCCAGTGATACCTTACAGCCCTAGCCCATGGGGTATAGACTCTTATTGTATGGGGATTATTTGCTCTCACAGCATTGGCCGGATCAAAAGAAGGATTAGGCATTTCCCAAAGGGGAACTGCCTAAGGGTTGTTTGTTTAGTATTTGTACTTTCTGCCATATTAAGATCTATCTCTGTTTCTTCAATTGTTATCTCATCCCCAGATGTATCTTCCCCTTCACTGGGGGGTTCACGGTACCTCCTAAATGATTCCTTTTCTTCTCTTGCTACTCGTTCAACTCGTTTACGTTTAAGATCGCAAAAATACTCTGGTTTTTGTACCCGTCCTCTACCTTCTTTGTCCTTAACTACCTGAGCTCTCTTTTTAGTTTGGCTTCTCGTACCGTGAACTCTCAGTGTATTTACGATTAATGGAGCGGTTGGGTTTAAGGAATCCTATGCTACAGAATCTGATTGTCTATTCCATTCACAAGCTACATAGTGCGTATCTGAGGCATGGGGATCGTAAGATGAATAAGGTGGTGGGTGTGAATTCTTAATTTTAACATTCCCAATCTTCTAAATAATCATCATCATCATCCCCCTCACAACTAACGCAACCGTCTGATTCTCACGCTTGAAACTTATTGATACCAGTTTCCCTGTGGAAAATTTTCTTTTCCCCTTCTCTTTAAAACTCTCAGGCTCCTCTCTCAAGCTGCCTGGAGGTTCGTATACTTCAATATCTATTTCTATCCTCCACTTCAAAGTTGCTTCCTTCCAACTTGCCATTCTTTCAGCCGCTCTGTTTGCTTTCTGTTCTAGTTCCATAATAGTTTTTCCACAATCCGATTAATTCTCTTGCCTCTTCACTATCGCTACACTGCCATATAATCTGCTCAATATACTTCAATTCCTTCACTGTATCAACGCCATCTTCGGGCCATAATTCGCTCCCTAATTCTCTATTTATTACCCCAGAAAGAATTCTCAATCGGTCAGCTTTTTGTGGAAACTCGCTGCATATTTCTTGTAACGGCCGTCATATCCTAATCCCCTTGATTCCCCGTGTTTTTGGACAATAGAAGCCACTCACACCTCCTTATCTATTCAATTCAATTCACTCCTCCCTTTCAATCTTCAAGGCTACCAAGATTGCTCCCGAACAATGGCCAACAGCTCCGAAGCGCTGATGGTCTTGCACCTTTTTCACACAGTTGCACAATCAATCCTTCCAATCTTTTATTCAAATTCTTTTCTTGTCTCTCCCAAATTCACACAATTCCCACTCTACAATTTCAACAGTTCACAATCATCCAAAAATTAAGGTGCTCCAAGGAATAACCAACCACAATCTAAGTCTGAAGAAGGGTCTCGACCCGAAACGTCGCCTATCTCCTTCGCTCCTTAGATGCTGCTGCACCCGCTGAGTTTCTCCAGCTTTTTGTGTACCCTCGATTCTCCAGCATCTGCAGTTCCTTCTTTAAAACACAATCTAACACGTTCCCGCAGCCTGTTTCCTTTACCCAGATCCACCTTAATCTAAACACATGCAAATTAGCTCCACGCACACAAGCAAAATTGTATACAGGAAAGAAATTATACCACTTATTATTATACCCAACACTTTCCTGTATAAACCATAAGCATTAATCTAATATCGCATTTGTCAACCGTACAGTTTCAAAAACAATCACAGTATATTTTTAATCCCTCCTCGTGGTGTGCTCGGTCAATGAAACAATCCCCTCCCCGAAACAATCGATCAGAAGGACACGAACCCCTAGCCGAACAAGCACGAGTCAGACTCTGATTATAACAACAGTCCCGATCAAACTATAATTTTATATCAACGATTTAAAAGTGTATCTAACACTCGAAATTTGAATCAAAGACAATACATGGCAAACATAATGCATTAACAGTCAAAAACAAATCACACTTGATTTCAATTTTGCGTTGTGCTGTTATCAACCAGTGAATCTCTCCCTTGGATACAGAAGACTTTCCCCTTCCAAGGGTACTCTTTACTGAGGGGTACTACTTATTAGTTAGCTACCTTTCCCCTTCAGATACTTTTTCTCTCACTAAGTGCTCAGACTTCTATTGGGGGACCCTTCCCTCCACTCTAAGTTCTCAGATTTAGGGGTACTTTTTCCTGTCCGGTTACTTTTCACTAACAAATCAATTTCCCTTCTCTCAGTTACTCTTCACTATCAGGTACTAATCAACAATTGATGAAAGGGGTACTACTCCTGGTTGATCAGCCGCTATTCGGAATCGATCTCAAACACACTATACAAACTTCAAAGTTATATATCTTACACAGATTTCCAAAGTACGTGCCAGAACCTCAATATGAAATACTGTATTTAGATACTTTAATTAGAAAAATTTCAGTTCGCTCTGATCAGACCAATTAGCTTTTTGGCGTGTAACTCGACGTATGCAATATTCAAATTCAAATTTAGTTTGGGTAGACTTCTCAAATGATTAGAGTATTCTCAACCAATCTATACGCTAACCACCGAGTGCCCGATGCCTTTACGAGAGTCCTCCCCCGTCTTTTCAGAGATCCGGATATCTCAAACAGGCGTGGACTTTAACCAACATAGGCTCACCCTGTCAAAAAGGCTTCTTCCTTTCCACCTGCTTGACACCAGGTGTCAGCGCGTAACCTCTTCACGCTGGCAGTCGATGCCAATTTTTGGAGCGCACTTCCAATCTCTACCCCCAGCAACAACGCAGTGCTTAGCCGCTTAGCACTGTTACACCCAAACCATCTTGAAATACCCATTCAATTGGATACCTGGTCTGGATAGGGCCTCGTACCTCAAGTTTTTTTACAGAATTTTTTTTTTGGTTTTCGCTAGCAGCTGCAGCTACCAACTACGACCAAGTTTTATGGGCCAGAGGAGAGGGCCTTTAACCCAACCCTGATGTTATGTTATGGGCCTTTAACGCAGTTCTAGTAGGGCCTCTAGCCCCAAAGGCACTAACGCCCGCAGTGCTTGCTAGACTCTGTTCTATGATCTAGTTGGGACCCTTACCCAAGCCCGCGAATTATCGATCTGCTCCAACTAATGAGGTGCCGAAAATCAATGTGAAAACCGCACCGTGGCGCCGATTTCTGCACTCGCGATCGGGAACAGCTCAACATCCTTAATCGCAAGCTTGTGTTTGGGGGTCCGTTGAGATCCCGGACGAGCCCCCAAAATAAATAAGCTCTTCTATGCTTCCCCCCGGTCTCATTTAGTCAATAAACCACTGATTCAAGCACTGGAACAACTAATTTTTATTTTTGGATAACACAACAAATTACTCTAGATGATACCTAAACCACTGCAGGTTCGATTCTTGTATCTGCCTGGCCAAGCCCTTCAGCCTCATGCAAGCAGAAACACTCCAAAAGGTCACGCAGTCCCAAGCGTTCTTCCAGAAGATCGACAAAGGACTTCGTGGAGGCTGCCTTTTATAGGTCCCCGAACCTTGAGGGGCCGATCTACAGAAGGGTGGTCTACTTACAATCCAAAAATTACATTGTTGACAGTAACACAGACCAATAACAGGATTTCCCCTACATTGTTGCAGGAGAAGCTTCCAGAAGAAGCTAACAAAACTTGAATAATGCAATGGTAAACAAAAGTGCTGGCGAAACTCAGCGGGTGCATCAGCATCTATGGTGTGAAGGAAATAGGAAACGTTTTGGGCTGAAACCCTTCTTCAGACCCTTCTTCAGTAAATAATGCAACATTTACCCTGGGAATCAAACAAACCTGACAGGGTTTAACATTTCAACCAATCAATAATTAACAGGGTAACTGTCTTGCAACATTATATACAATATATACAAGGCTCTTGCAGAGATCCAATCAATTTTATGCATTTAAGTTTGTTTGCAGAGATTATATACATTTATCAATTGAGGGGAAATGAGGAGAACACCTGGATCCTTCAGCCTTACATAGCAATCTGATGCCCAGCCTGGTCGGCGCCATCCACAGCCTGCAAATTTCTACTGACAAATGTTAAGCAGTTCTGACATGCAGGGATCCTCCATTTTATGGTGTCTTTAATTTGGTCAATATTAACACTTCTGCCTGGTTCTGATTTTTATGGTTTTAACTTAATCTGTCTATTATCATGGTATAATCGTGAGTACTCTCACCGAACAAAATCTCCAAGCCACAGTTTTGAAAGCTTAAAATGATTCTTTGTCTCCAGAACCTTTGACCAAAGGAAATGCAGTAATAGACAACATAGGCTCCTCCAACAACAGGCCTGTAGGCATATTTTTAAACCAATGAATACATTTGTATTGATGGAGTAGGCATCTAGAAACCTCTGATTAATTTATTTCCTTGTTGAGATAATGAATTTATTTAATCAAAAAGATTG
Source organism: Okamejei kenojei (assembly GCA_035221665.1). Classification (NCBI taxonomy): domain Eukaryota; kingdom Metazoa; phylum Chordata; class Chondrichthyes; order Rajiformes; family Rajidae; genus Okamejei; species Okamejei kenojei. The sequence continues at coordinate 58,402,401 of CM069137.1, forward strand.
AAAACTAAAAAAACTGATTAGGAGGAACGTGAAAGAAAATCCATATTTCCATCATCTCATTAAAGCCATTAGTTCAAACTCCGAAAGGCTCTGTTCTCTTTTCACCAGGGAAATGTTAAAGTGTATGGGGTACACAAAATGCTGGAGAAACTCAACGGGTGCAGCAGCATCTATGGAGCGAAGGAGATAGGCAACGTTTCTGGCCGAAACCCTTCTTCAGACTGATGGGGTGTGGGGGGAGGCGGGGGGAAGAAAGGGAAAAGGAGGAGGAGGAGCCCGTGGGCTGAGGGAGAGGTAGGAAGGGGAGGAGACATTAAGGGTTAAGGGGGAATCACAGAGGGGGAGCAGTTAGAGAGGAGGTTGTGAAACTGTCTCCGGAGGGAGGAGGAGAACTTCTTCAAGGTAGGCATACCTTGTGGAGATTTCGCAGTAGAGTAGACAAAGTGTTAAAGAAGGAACCGCAGATGCCGGAAAATCGAGGGTACACAAAATGCCTACTTTGAAGAAATTCTCCTCCTCCGGAGACAGTTTCACAACCTCCTCTCTAACTGCTCCCCCTCTGTGATTCCCCCTTAACCCTTGCTGTCTTCTCCCCTTCCTACCTCTCCCTCAGCCCTTGGGCTCCTCCTCCTCCTTTTTCCTTTCTTCCCCCCGCCTCCCCCCACCCCCCATCAATCTGAAGAAGGGTTTCGGCCTGAAATGTTGCCTATCTCCTTCACTCCATAGATGCTGCTGCACCCACTGAGTTTCTCCAGCATTTTGTATACCCTCGATTTTCCAGCATCTGCAGTTCCTTCTTTAACAACATCTTAAAGTGTATAATTGGCAGAAGAACAGAACTTGAACACTAAGGTTGGAATTTCACTCAGAAATTTACGTGAAAAGTATGAACAATTGTTAACTTCCGATCTCCATGAACTGAACATTTTAGAAATGTTAGGAGCTGTTGTAAACAGTTAACAGGAACATAGTAAGTAAACAGATTTTTTGTCAAATGTTCCATTGTGAAAAGGATTTTAATTAAATAGTTGACCATAGATTTAAAATTGGTAGCTAATTAAATAATATTGACTTAATGATAGTGGCGTGATGGTTTCTTTTAAATTTGCATCTCAACAAAAGATCATGCAAGCAGCTTTTTATTAAAATCTCGGGATCAAAATTTTAATCTTGCTCTGTTACATCTCTATATACCTCATAACCTGCTATCCCTTGTATATCTTAAATTCTCTGACCTGTAATAGATCACTTGAGGTTTCCTCTGTTGCTTGGACTTCCTCTTCTTTTATGATGACTTTATCTACTGATTCAGTCCTGTAAGAGCACATGTACATCTTTGAACAAAACGGTTTAGAAAATAGTTAGAGACTGAATAAAGCCAAATACAGATATTTCTCCATCCTTTACTATGAGCAATATCAGGTATAACTTCAAATTATTGTGTAGGACGGAACTGCAAATGTTGGTTTACACCAAAAATAGACACAAAATGCTGGAATAACTCAATGGAACAGGCAGCATCTCTGAAGAAAAGGAATAGGTGACGTTTCGGGTCGAGACCCTTCTTCAGATTGAGAGTGAGGGGAGTGGGCAACTAGACGTAGAGAATACATCAGAGCAAGCACCGATGACCAAGGAAATGTGGAGCCCACAAAGATCCATTGTTGGGTGTGGAAAAGGTGATAACGAAGGAATACGAACAGTGAAATTAGCAGGACAGTTAGTCTGGGGGAGGACGGAAAGAGGGAGAATGCAAGGGTTATTTGAAATTAGACAAATCAATATTCATACCACTGGATTGTAAACTGCCCAAGCAAAATAATCGGTGTTGTTCCTCTAATTTGCATGTGGCCTCACTCTGACAGTGGAGGAGGCCCAAGACAGAGTTCAGTATAAATATGGGAAGGGAGTTAAAATGTTTGTCAACCGGGAGATTGCGTAGGCCAAATCAGACAGTGCGTAGGTGCTCAGCGAAACGATCGCCCAGTCTGCATTTGGTCTCGCCGATGTATACAGTAGTAGTCCACAACAAGAACAACGGATACAGCAGATGAGGTTGGAAGAAGTGAAAATTAACGTCTGCCTCACCTGAAACGACAATCGGGGTCCCTGGATGATGTTGAGGAAGGAGGTATAGGGCCAGGTGTTGCATTTCCTGCGGTTGCTGGGGAAAGTAACTGGGGGGGGGGGGGGGACACTGTTTTAGGTTAGAAGGGGTGAGTGACCAGGGAGTTGCAGAGGGAACGGTCTCTGCAGAATGCGGAAAAGGGTTGAGATGGGAAGATGTAACTGGTGGTGGGATCCCGTTGGAGGTGATGAACATGTCGAAGCATTATGTGCTGTATTCTGGGGTGATGGGGTGAAAGGTGAAATTATTCAAATTATTTCTTGTCCATGGGAACTGTTCTAAAAGTATGTGTTTTGATAAAGATCACCCTTTTCATAACATACTGCATTAAATGCATTTCAAAATTTCACAAAGAATTATCTGGAACCATCATTTTATAACTCAGTGCTTCAAGAAAAGGGCCACAGTAATAAACAGAAAATAACTACGCTTATTTTAATTAAATCACTATGGTTTGAAAACAGCCAAATTGACTATTGTAAAACATTCCAAAGTACATTACACCATTTATACAAGAAATTATACAAGAACAAGATTTATACATGAAATTTAGTAAAGATCTAGTTTAGTCTCATGTTAATTTAAATTATTAAGGCAGCTGATAAAATGGTGCCGTAGTTAATGCTGTTGCACAGTTCCAGTGATCTGTGTTCGATCTCAATCTTGGACACTGACTGTGTGGAGATCACACGTACACCCTGCAATTGCACTGATTTACTCTGAAGCCTTCAGTTTGATAGGTTTGGGGGAAGGGAGCGGTTGCGAGAATGGGTTACAGCTAAATACGTAGGCCAATGGAATTGCTCTGCGAACCATCATTGACTCAATGAACCAAATGGCCTATTTTATGTTGAGAAAATATGAAATAAAAATCAGTGTTCACCCACTAATTTGGAAACTTCAGTAGATCAGTGGCTCATGATGCAAAGCAGGAGGTACTAGCTGCATCTCTAGATTTTAACTGGGCGAGTTGAACTCGCACAAGGAATTATGAAATTTCTATAATTGTCACAAATACCCCAGGGCCTGAAAAAGGAAATATCAGCCAAGGGCTCTCCACCTCATTATGGTGATGCTTTAAATTTGGCCAAACAGATATCTAATTTGTAAATTCATCTCTAAACATGTAACATTTTGCACCTATTTAGTTTGTTCCTGTCGGATGCATATAAAGTCACAAGGCAGAATTAGGAATTTGGCTCAACTAGTCAATGATTACCTTCACTATGAGATATTAGTTGTAATCATCCTAAATCACCTTTTCATCCAGTCCTTCAAGCTATCTCCCCTCCAATCTATTAATCTTGAATTTTGACAGTTTCTGTTTCAATGATTGACCATGGTAATAATTTCCTCAACCTCACAATTCTTATTAAATGAAGTTTCTATTGCCCCATTCTAAATCTTTTGAAGTGGAGATCATTCTCTCCATTGTTGCACATTATGCTTAAGTGGGCAAATTCAAGGTTTACACACTCAATCCACCATCAACCCACCCTCATCCCTCTTCTCGTTCCCCCCTCCACCAATCCCTCTCCCCCAAGTAAAGGTAACCATTTTCTTTGAAATTAATGGAACATAAACAACTAAACTATGCAGCATTTGAAGAAAGGGCTTTAATAGCCTTCTTGCTCTTCATCCAGGTGAATCTGTTAGCATTGGTTGCTGCTTTATGTGAAACCAAATCGAGGAATGACCAGCCCTTCTGTTGATATTAAAATTCTCAATTTTCTCTCAATGAGCCAGACTGTCTACCTATTGACAGCAGTGTTCTAGAGTCCTGTAGAGTTGTGCTGTTTAACAAACAGATCACTAAGTTTACCCAAGAACTTCAAGTACCAAATGTATCACTTGGGAGATATCTTAGATCGCAAAGTGATCCTTCTTACTTTCCCACAAGAGATCATTCCATGATTTAAAGCAATAAATAAATTTTAAAATAAGATGTTGCATAACTGGGAGTTCATTAAGTTAATTGGCACCGTAGCAGACGCGTCCATGCCGCGGGGCTGGAAACTGGAAGTATCCTGAGTTAATTCTGCTACCACCATCATCTATTGCGTCAAGTGATGGCTGCCACTAATTGTTGTCGGAAGTTTGCGTCCTTTTCAGGACGGACGATGACAGTGAGGCCAACATTTGTAACAAGATGGACACGAAAAGAAGAAGATTAAGATCACTTAGCAAAGGAGTAATATAAGCGTGGGCATGGAGAGTCGAATTCTGAATAACCTCATATTTATGGAGGCGGGAAATGGGAAGTCAGCCATTGGAATAGTCAAGTCCACAGCGAGCAAAAGCACAAATGTTACAGTTGCAGATGAGCTTGACAAAAGATCATGTGATAGGAGCATTAGGCCATTCGGCCCATCAAGTAAGCACCACCATTCAGTCATGGCTGATCTATCTCTCCCTCCTAACTACATGCTCCTGCCTTCTCCCCATAACCTCTGACACCCATACTAATCAATACCTCTGCCTTGAATATATCCACTGACTTTGCCTCCACAGTCTTGTGTGGCAAAGAATTCCACAGATTCACACACTCTGACTAACAAAATTCCTCCTCATCTCCTTCCTAAAAGAACGTCCTTTAATTGTGAGGCTATGACCTCTAGTCCTAGACTCTCCAACTAGTGGACACATCCTCTCCACATCCACTCTTTCCAAGCCTCTCACTATTCTGTATGTTTCAATAAGGCCTCCCCCACCTTGCAAATTTCAGCAAATATAGGCTTAGTGTCATCAAACGCTCATTATATGTTAACCTACTCATTCCTGGGATTATTCTCGTAAATCTCCTCTGGACCCTCTCCAGAGCCAGCACATCCTTCCTCAGATATGGTTCGTAAATTTGCTCACAATATTCCAAATCCGTCAGCGTCTATAAGACCAGCGCCTTATAACGCCTCAGCATTACATCACTGTTTTTGTATATAAGCCCTCTCTTTACTACTGATTCGATTTGCAGACTAATGCCCCTGTCCCACTTTGGAAACCTCTGGAGACTTTGCGCCCCACCCAAGGTTTCCGTGCGGTTCCCGGAGGCTTTTGTCAGTCTCCCTAATGGTCGAAAGTGGTTTCCGTTTTAAAAATCGGTAATTTTTTAGTCAAAGCCGGTTGCGATGTTAGTTGAAGGTGGTTGCCGGAGGACAAAACCTCCAGGAACCTCAGGGAACGCACGGAAACGTTGGCTGGGGCGCAAGTCTACAGAGGTTTCCGTTCAGGTTTCCTAAGTGGGACAGGGGCATACCTTTTTGGGAATCCTGCACCAGCACTCTCAAGTCCTTTGCACCTCTGATTTCTGGATTGTCTCCCCATTTAGAAAATAATCTACGCTTTTATTCCAACTACCAAACTGCATGACTCCACACTTTGTTGCACTATATTTCATCTGCCACTTTTCTGCCCACTTTCCCAACCTATCGAAGACCTTCTGCAGAGTCCCTACTTTTTCTACACTACCTGCCCCTCCACTTACTGCCCCTCCACCTCTCCAAACGCAGAGCTGGATGGTACCACAGGTCGAAGGCAGGTAGTCCCAGCAGTCTGCGGATATGTGATGCAAAACTCAAATTGAGTAAAATATGACACAATGAGTTGAACTGGCTGATTCACTTTGGTATGCCAAAGGGATTATTGATCAAGGAACAAAATTCTTGGTGGTGAGTAAAGACCAAGATTCTGCAAAGGAACATTAGCATGTACCTGTTTAATATGCAATATTTCTATTTAATGTTCTATTAATACCTCAATAAATCTTTAATTCACATATTTTACTTATATAGTACTAGAATAATTTTTCCAGTGAAAAAGTCCTGTGGGAATCGGGGTCCAGTGAATTTAAAGAAAATGAATAACTGAAGACCCAATGAGTTGCAAAGGTGTGCAGTAACCAGGACCCCGGATAGTTGGAAGAGAGCATAGCAGCTGTGGCTCCAGTGGGTTGGAAGGGAGTGTGTGAACTGGGGCTCCAGTGAATTGGGAAAGAGAGTGGGAACAATGGCCCAGAGAGTTGGAAGGGAGCAGGAGAACCGGCACCAATGAGTTAGAAGGGAGTGTGGACGCCAGGCCCCCAATGGGTTGCATGAACCGGGTCCCCAGTAAACTGGAAGGAAGCACAGGAACTGAGGAAGGTTCGGCAACTGGCAGTGATTGTCCAGTCCGTGTTGCAGACACTGACTAAATGAATGAATGAATAGGTTTATTGGTCAAGTATTCACATACAAGGAATTTGCCTTGGTGCTCTGCCCACAAGTGACAACATGACATGCAGTGACAGTTAGGAATGACACATAAAATATTAAACATTAATAATAAAACATTATCAATTAAACATGTGAATTACATAAAATACCAGAGCAAAAGGAGGCTACAGATTTTTGGTTATTGAGTAGAGCTACTACTCGTGGAAAAAAGCTGTTTTTATGTCTGGCTGTGGCACTTTGACAGTACAGAGTCGCCTTCCAGAGGGAAGTGATTCAAAGAGTTTGTGGCCAGGATGAGAGGGGTCAGAGATTATCTTATCCGCTCGCTTCCTTGCTTGCAATGTACAGTTCGTCAATGGAGAGAAGGTTGCAGACAATATCCTTCTCAGCTGATCGGATGATTCGCTGCAGCCTCAAGATGCGTGCTTGGTGGCTGAGCCAAACCAGACCATGATGGAGAGACTCTACGATGGCCGATAGAATTGGACCATCATTGCCTGTGGCAGATTGTGCTGCCATAGGAAGTGCATCCTCTGTTGTGCCTTTTTGACTGTGGAGTCGATGGACTTCCGGTGACGCCATGACAGTGAAGGCTGTGTAATCGACCTGCTCTCCGGGAGGCCCTCTTCAAACCAGTCATAAGAAAGATAAATACTGTGATTTACGAGGAGAAAGGAGTGCTAACAGCTGTCTGAACATGATGGGTCGACATAAGGCGTCTGAGCGAGGAGGAAAAGGAAAGAATGAAGGTCAGAAACTAACAGACTCCCTGCAAGATGCCGAGGCTGATAAGGAAGGCCCGTTAATTCTCTCCGAGTTGAGAGAGTTGAGAAAAGAACACAAAGAAGCCTCAGAAGATACCAAACAGATTAACGAGAGTGGAGGATAAAATGAAGGATTTAACAGCTCGAATGGAAAAGCTGGAAGGAAAATTGTAGGAAATGGAGGTCAGAGTAAGTTCAACAGAAGATAAGGAAATGAGACACGAGAGAGTGATTAACCACCTGTTACAGAGAGAAGCTAAATTAACAGAGAAATGTCTGGACCTGGAAAATCGAGCGAGGCGTAAAAATGTGCGGATATATGGAGTCACAGAGGGAAAGGAAAAAAAGGACGTTCCAGTTTGTAAATGAACTGTTGAGTCATTCCCGGAACTCCCGGAAGATTTAACTATTAATATAGAGAGAGCACATAGGTCCCTCACAGTTAGACCAAGTGCAGAGCTAGCCCCACCAAGATTAATAATGGATTTTTAGACTATATATGAAAGATCTCATGTTGCAACAGGCTTGGAAGCAGCGTAAGATAATATATGATGGGGACAGAGTGTATTTTGATCAAGACTACTCGCCAGAAGTCCAGAGAAAGCGTAAGGCGGTACGACAGGTGATTAAGCAACTGCAGGAGAAAAATATTAAAGCCAAGTCTCCATTCCCGGCACAGCTCAAGATCTTCCTAGATTCTGGAGTTAAATCCTTCAGGACATTGACTGAGGCAGTACCTACACTTGAGAAGATGGGGATTTACATCAGATTGGAGTCCAGAGATGTGTTGAATAGAGAACTGCTGTGAGACCACTGGTCAGGGGGGACGAATAAAGCAGGCAGCCAGAGAGGAAGATCTTTGCACCATACTGGGTATCATAGGAGATGGACTATAGACAGGTTTGAAATAAGCACAGAAACGTGGGTCATATGTGCAAATGGTAAAATGTCTGAAAGAGACCATTGAGTTAATGAAGTGAACAATTAACATCTATACGATCAGATAATAGTATAAGATGAGACAAATAATATGTAAATAGTTTGTACTCTCTGGTTCTGTTTTGTTTTCTTGACGAATGGTAATTATGCCATGTTTTACAGCACATACGGCTGGTTTTGTAATGTATTATATTTTCTAATTGATTTAAATGTACTATCAAAGAGAGGGATTGAGGGGGGCTCTCTCGGGTGGGGGGGGGGTAGATACCTGCCATTTATTTTTTTTTATAATTGTAATTCAAAAGTCCCAAAGTGGGATTTAGAGTAACCTTACTGTAGTTGCAACCACACATAAGTGGGCTACCCAGGAGAGACCTAGTCACATCTCTTCGCCTTTTTACGAGGAGCTGGTTTAGGGTGTCCAGATGGGTTTGTTAGGGAGGAAGTCCCTTTTTTCTTTATTGTTTTTTGGTCCTATGTATAAAGTTTAATTGTATATTGATTTAATGATTTGTTTATTGTTTATTGAATTGTTAGTTTGGTAAATGTTTTTCATTGTTACATTGCACCCTAGTAAATTGTATTTTGGGTACAGCGGATATTCACAGGCTAACCAGAGCAAGAAGCAAAAATGGTATACAAAACAGAAATGGGAATTGGAAATCAACATTATTATTACAGATAAAATATAGGAAAGGACATGTCTCTTGTGCCATAGGCTGACAAGCAGCCCCTCTTGGAGGGAGTTCGACTGGAAAATTAAAATGAGAGTATTTAGGACCCCTGTAGTGTTGGCAAGATACAGTAACACCTCAAATTTATGCTGGAGACAATGTGGGAAGATCGGTGATCACACACATTTTTTGGGATTGTCCCAAATTGTACCAATACTGGAGAGACATCCAGGTAGAGATTAAATTAATTCTGGGAGTGGATCTACCTTTGGAACCGGATTGTGTTATATTAGGAGATACTCCAGCAGCAACAGATATTCAAAATCAGAAATATTTGCTTGGGGTGATGCTGTTGATGCTAAAAAGATGAGTCTCTTTGTTTTGTCTGTATGTGTATTTTGTTATGTCAATAAATGTTGAGTTCAAAAAAAAAGAATTGGACCATCATTGCCTGTGGCAGATTTGCTTCCTCAGCTGCCACAGGAACTAAATCCTCTGTTGTGCCTTTTTGACTTGTGGAGTCGATGGTGGCCATTGGAGATGATGGTTCCCAGGAACTTAAAAGACTCCACAGATGTGAACGTGGTTTTGATGATGGTGAGTGGGGTGAGGGGAGGGGAAGCTCTTTTAAAGTCTACAATCAATTCCACTGTCTTGAGCATTGAGCTCCAGGTTGTTATGATGGCACCAGGACGCCAGCTGTGTCACTTCCTGTCTGTAGTTTGACGGGGGTAGACAAAAAGCTGGAGAAACTAAGCGGGTGAGGGAGCATCTATGGAGTTTGACGGAGGTAGACAAAAAGCTGGAGAAACTCAGCGGGTGAGGGAGCATCTATGGAGCGAAGAAATGGGTAATGTTTCGGGTCGTGACCCTTCTTCAGACTGATGTGGAGGGGGAGGCATGAATAAGAAAGGAAGAGACGGAAACAGTAGGCTGTGGGAGAGCTGGGAAGGGGAAGGGGGGAAAGGAGGGAGAAAGCAAGGACTATCTGAAATTGGAGGTCAATATTCATACCGCTGGGGTGTAAACTGCCCAAGCGAAATATGAGGTGCTGCTTCTCCAATTTGGAACTCACTCTGACCATGGAGGAGGCCCAGGACCGAAAGGTCGGATTCGGAATGCGACGGGGAGTTGAAGTGCTGAGCCACCGGGAGATCAGGTTGGTTAATGCGAACTGAGCGGAGGTGTTAGGCAAAGCGATAGCCAAGTTGACTAGGTGTCAACTGCTCTACATCGGTGAGACCAAGTACAGGCTCGGCACTTGGTCTCCAACCCTTCCAAACTGAAGAAGAATCACTAGCTGAGAACTTGCTCCTCAACTTCTCAGAGTACCTTTCCTTGACAGCTCTGATTCCCCTTCTCAGCTTGTATTTTGCCTGCTTGTAAAGGTCTGCATCCACGATCCTTGCTCTTTAGACTGTCAGAGCTGTCTGAGTTCTGCAGTAAGCCAGGGCTTATCGTTATTGAACCAGGTCCAGGTCCTAGTTGGAATGCAACTGTTCTCACAAAAGTTGATATATGATGATACAGTGTCTGTATACTCATCGAGGATTGTGGTTGCTTCCCTGAACACATACCAATCCGTGCAGTCAAAGCAGGATTGTAGGTTCTCAATGCCCTCGCTTGGGCACCTTTTTGTTGTTCTGACCACAGGCTTAGCAGATTTTAGTTTCTGCCTGTAGGTCGGAATAAGGTGAACTAGACAATGATCAGAGAGACTCAGACCTGGGGGCCTGGGGGGGGGGTTGGGGGAAACTTTGAGAGAGCCCAGACATGCCCAGTCCATCACAGGCACTGATCTCCCCACCAGTGAATAAATCTACGGGAGGAGTTAATTTAAAAATGCAGCAATATCATCAAAGACGCACACCACCCTGACCACATTCTCATTTCATTACTACCATTGGCAGATGAAAAACTGTAACAATTGGGTTCAAGAACGGCTACTTCCCACCAACTATCAAACTCTTGAACGCTATATCTCACATACTTCAGTAACTACAATCGTCTATGGACGGTGTCTTTGCTTGCAATTTGAATTTTGTATTCTTTGTGCACTATGGTGGTTACATAGTGTTATGGTTTATAGATTAGGTTCAAAGGTTCAAAGGTCAGTTTATTGTCACACGTACCAATTAAGGTGGTGAAACTCAAATTACCATACAGCCATACTAAAAAAAAGCAGTCACGGCGATCGAAGATTCCGCATCGGGGTGATCGAAACTCCTGTGGCTAGGAACTCCCGAAGTAGGTCTCTAACCAGTGAATGCAAGCTCCACAATGTTAAAGTCCGCAGGTCCCCGTGGTTGGAGCTCCAAGGTCGATCCCCAACAGGGACCACAAGCTCCACGATGTTAAGTCCACAGGCTCCTACGGTTGGAGCTCCCGAAGTCGGTCTCCAGCAGTGGCCGCCAACTCCGCGATGTTAGGCCACAGTGCGGACGGAGATATGATACGGAAAAAAATTGCATCTCCATTGAGGTAAGAGATTAAAAAACGTTTCCCCCACCCCCCACAAGAAAACAAGCTACAGAACACTAAAACATACATTTAACACATACTATAAAACAACAAAGAAGGAAGGGACAGACAGATTGTTGGCGAGGCAGCCATTGCTGGCGCCACCCGATTAGACACAAGGATCTGCAGGTTCTGCTTTACAAAAAATAAATAAAGTACTGGAGTAACTTAGTGGGTCAGGCAACATGCCTGGAGAACATGGAAGTGCTAGAATAACTGTAAAGACACAAAATGCTGGAGTAACTCTAAAGACAAAGTGCTGAGGTAACTACAAAGGTCTGAAGAAGTGTCCCAACCCGAAACGTCATCTATCCATGGTCTCCAGAGCTGCTACCTAACCCACAGTTGATCCAGCACTACGGTTATTAGTTTATTGTATGTTTAGATATTATATATTATCTGAGCATTATTGCCATTAGGGGCAAGTTAAGTTGCATTGTTCTGTTGTCAGTATGTGACAATAAAACACTCTTGACTGTGTTAAGTACAAACTGTTTGGAAATTCACATTGAGTTTAGAAATACTCACCAATTATGTCAAATCCTGACCCAATAACTATAGTAGTCACAATATTTAGAAGGACAAATTCCATGTCATTCACTATTGCATATCAGATAAGAAATCTGGGTTGAGGAATCAAGAGAGGTTCACTAGAGCTGGATTTTGCCAATACTGACTTTGATAACCTTTGCAGATAATATTCCCATGGACAGTACCTAAATTAAGCAAGATGAAACTCTTCGGGAATAACAGAGATGATAAGGGGGGGTGTTGAATGTTGACATAACCAGGTGACATACAGTAAGGATTTCTTGCCTCACCTAGTCCAATGTTTCAGCATGTGGGACAAATGAGGAAGAGGCACTCTTGATTACAATTTCTGTCCTTATAGAAGTTGAAGCGGGATTTCATGTTTTTTAGCTTTCCAACTTCCTAGCCAATTAATGAATATCACAGTATGTAGCGGCAGATTTTTATTTTCAAGAGATTACTCCCTCTAGCCACTAAGTGGACTACATGATTAAGGAGAATGTCGTTATACACATTCCGTCAGAGACCTTCAGAGCTTCTTCACAGATAAATCTTCATAACACAGTCTTTTGATTAATAGATTCTTTATTGTTGATGAAAAACAATAAGGTACGTCCAAACTTCTTCCGACATACACTATAATGTTCATCGAACTCCAGCATATTGTTTTAAAGGTTAGAAAACTCCTTGCGTCTCCGTTACGCTTCGCCTGGTCAAAGGGTATGCCTTACCCATGCTGGTCCAAAGCTAAACTAAAAACTAAGCTTCTGCGCAAGAAACTTAGCACCAAATACGCCCTAGAATACGTCACAAATCCCACCCACAATATAACGGGCAGTCTAAAATTTATAGATACATGCCATAATTAATGACACACAAAACAAGCCAAATGGCCACTAAACAGTATACAGGGAGATGTAAACACTTTTGGAATATAATTTAAGCTTTCAGTGATGGCTCCTAAATCTACTAATGCTTAACTGTAACCCATTTCTTTCAGGCTTCCTGCTGGAAGATCATATGTTTTAGGGTCATATAAAAAGAAGGCTGCTTGCACTAGCGACCAGAGCAAGAAATCAAAAATTTAAGAGAAGAAAAGAAAATCTTGCCTGAGAAAATTGTCTGATAAGTAAATCAATCAAAAAGCCCAGAAACCTGGATGTATCCCTAAAACCCTCCAATTGTTCCCACTCCATTGTGGAAACGCACACCATCGTCAATCACTACCCCATATGGCCCACTATTATTTAGACATCACAACCACATTGAGAACTCCACCATTATGAAATATACCCATCATCAGCAGCATCCCACCATCATTAAAGTCCCTTTTTATCAATGACCCTCTCTATCTCTGAGATTCTGACAAGTGAGCGGCACAGTGGCACAGCGGTAGTTGCTGCCTTACAGCACCAAAGACATGGGTTTGATCCTGACTATGGGTCTGTATGGAGTTTGTACATTCTCTCTGTGACTACGTGGATTTTCCCCGGTTGCTCTGGTTTCCTCCCATGTTCCAAAGACATGCAGGTTTGTAGGTTAATTGGTTTCAATAAATTGTCCCTAGCGTGTAGGATAGTTAGTGCCTTGTGGCGATCGCTGGTCAGTGCGGATTCAGTGGATCAAAGAGCCTGTTTCCACGCTGTATATCTGATCTAAAGTAAAGTAAACTAAACACATATATGCCACCAATGCTGAGATCGCATTCTCTTACTCGGTGCCCCATTATTTTTTTCTCATGCTGATCAATTGGTAATCCTTCATTGTGACTGAAACCCCTACCATCATTGAAATCCCTATTATCCAGCTACTCAAGTCCATATGTTGAAAGTCACCACAGTGCAATAACTTGAGTGGTGGACCAGCTATGTTTGCTTCTAGAGGCTTACTTAGTGAAACTTGGCCTCTTAAAGTTTCTATGAAGTTCTAATCAAAGATAATCTGAAATCACAACTCTTGGACAGTGTAGATGGTTTATATGCAACCAATAATATAGTTACCTCACTCCCATTAACCCCGCCCAGTTAACATCAATCATAACGCCTTCCCCTTCCTGGGCACGGCAGTAGAAGAATGTAGCCTGTGCTTGAAGGTGTATGTAATACCCAGTGCTATCATTAAAAGATGTTGCACACTTAAGAGCTTGTAAAGTTTTCATTTACAAGGAGACATCCGTACGCGCTCGGCCAAAACCTGTAGCTGCTTGGTGGGAATAAAGTTAACGCCCAGTACGAGCAAGTCCTCTGTTTCGTAGGGGTGGCGAGCGCAGGAGGTACGCGGGGCGCGCGACAGGGTGTCCGCAATGTGCATCTCGGTGCCCTTCTTGTAGATTATATCAAAGTCGAAGCGCTGGAGCTGCAGCATCATACGCTGCAGTCTGGCAGGGGCAGCGTGAATCGGCTTGTTCAGGATTGTCACCAGTGGCTGGTGGTCGGTTTCGACCGTAAATCTGCTGCCGAACAGGAAGTCTCTGAACTTGGAGCAGGCGAACACCACCGCGAGCAGCTCTTTCTCGATCTGAGCGTACCGCTGCTCGGTGTCCGTCATGGTGCGGGAGGCATAGGAGACAGGATGCAGCGATCCATCAACAGACTGAAGGCAGGCCGCACCCAGGCCGAACTTGGAAGCGTCACAGGTGACGGTGATGGGGCGACCCACGTCGAAGAACCGCAACGTCGGAGTGCTAATCAGTTTCGACTTGAGGCGGTCAAAGGCCTGCTGGTGATATGGGAGCCAGGCCCAGGCGATATCCTTTTTTGTCAGCTGCCGCAGGGGAGCACTCAGCTCACTGGCGTTATCGTCAAGGGACATAAAGTTGTGGTCCCGTCCTCCCTGTTTGACTTTTACTTTTGTGCAGCCCACAGCGGACACCTTGGGGTCGATGCAACACTCGCCCACGCTCAGTGCCAATTCTATTGGCCTGGAATGGCCAAATATATCCGAGACCGAGTTTCTGCCTGCTCCACGTGCAACAGTCTTGCGCCACACCAGCAGCGACAGCCCTTGCTGCAACAGCCCGCCCCTGCTTTGGCCTGGTCCTCGCTGGCTGCCGACATATTCGAGTGGCGTGGTAACCACTACCTTGTCCTGGTCGACTCGTACTCCAACTGGTTCGAAGTGGATTTGCTGACATCCCTCACGTCGGAGATGGTGATCCGCAAGCTGCGGAAACACTTCTCCACTTTTGGGACCCCTGTCAGGCTGCAGACTGACAACGGCAGGCAGTTTACCAGCCGAGAATTCAAAAGTTTTGCCGACAAGTGGAACTTCGTGCATTTCACCAGCAGCCCAGAGTACCCACAGAGCAACGGCCTTGCAGAACGGGCCGTCCGCAGCGCCAAGCTTCTGATGGAACAGGCGCGACTATCCAATTCGGATTTGTATTTGGATCTCCTGAACCTCAGGAATGTTTCCAGGGATCCGGCCATGGGGTCACCTGCTCAGCGTCTGATGTCCAGAACTACCAGATCCACCGTCCCGATTGCCCAGCGCCAGCTGAAACCTCGGGTGCTGGAGCCCGCCTCCGTGCAGAGGCGAATTCAAGAGAAACATGACAGCCAGCGGCGTTCCCACGATCGGTCGTGCAGACCACTCGATCCTCTGTTGCCCGGACAGGTTGTTCGATTGCAGACCGCCAGTGGTCACTACCGTCTGGCCACCGTGGTTGGGGTGGCCGACTCACCTCGTTCGTATCTGGTCGACTGTGAGGGTTCCATCTACCGAAGAAGCCGACAACACCTGCTTGCGGTTAATGAGCCACAGCCGCAGCCCCCTGGGCCCTATGCCCCTCCACTCTCCTATCAGCAGCCGGCTGCCGCCCCGGCTGGTGTTCCCTGCATGCCTCGGTCCCCGTCGCGGGCGCCTGGTTCCCCTCTGCGCGGGTCCCCTGTTGCCGGTCGCGGTTCTCCCTCTCCTGTTTCTCCCGCCCCAATGCCCTTCCCTGGTTCCCCAGCTGCCTCGCGTCCTCCTGTTTCTTCTGCTCTTTCGGGGGGAGGGGGAGACATCCGTACGCGCTCGGGCAGGATCAGTAAGCCGCCTGTTCGCTACGGCGATTTTGTTTAATTCTGCTGTTTAATTCTGTTGTCGTGACAACAATCTGTTTTTTGATTTCTAAGGGGAAGGATGTAGATGGTTTATATGCAACCAATAATATAGTTACCTCACTCCCATTAACCCCGCCCAGTTAACATCAATCATAACGCCTTCCCCTTCCTGGGCACGGCAGTAGAAGAATGTAGCCTGTGCTTGAAGGTGTATGTAATACCCAGTGCTATCATTAAAAGATGTTGCACACTTAAGAGCTTGTAAAGTTTTCATTTACAGACAGGATCAAAGAACATTCAAGAATTCCAGCACTATCCAGGATAAAACTATTTGGTGCCACTGGACTTAACATTCATTCTTCCATCAACAACACTTGTGGTTGCTAACTTAGATAGGATGGTTGACTAATCAAAATTGTTTCAACAATGTGAGCTTTTGACCATTAATAGGTAAACCTAATTCCTCATCAAGGCATATATCTTCCTGACTTGGGCATGTATCACCATGTATTTATTCGAATGAGATCAATGTTATGTAACTCCCTGCCAACAGCATCACAAAGTTTAAGGAAGAGATTTAGGGTCACTGGAACATGCAAACCTGCCAGGATTGCCTCATATTCTAACTATTTCTTTATAATCAAGGAAGTAAAAGCTATTCAGCAATGAGAAAAAAAGGAAATTGAAAAAGACAAATGCTAAGTTGTTCTAAAAGGATGTAAACAGGCATTTAGCAGTATGGAATTGCATTATAAATAATGTAATACACAATTCCATTAGTGTCTTAATAACACAAAATATGACAGCAACAGACTCTCTAATGACTGTTTAATCAGTTTTAAAAGAACATTTTTTAACTGCTGTCTGGTGGCATTTGATATAAATTATATTGCACTGTAATCCATATGGCTGTGATATTTTCCTGCAAAACAAAATTCATTCATGTCGCACAATGTTTTTGTTGATTTGTCACACAAACATGGATATTTTTGTGAGAATTGTGAACCCCATGAAATTGTACTGGGCCTTTTTGTTTCTGTAACCTTCAGATATTATGGAAAAATGTAGCAATGGCAATTATTATAAACTATCTCCATGACAAAACAGCTGACCATTGTAGCAAAAACCTAAATAAGGTGCATACAAGGGAATACCAAATTATTTTTCGATATGCTTGTTGAGGATCCTGAGCATTGGAATGCTTGTTCTCTTGAATCTAATATTAGGTGATGACATTTTTTCTTGTACACACTATTTTAAAACCATTTCAACCATGGTAGTAAGGTAATACTTCTGTTCTTACATCAGCTCTTCACTTAATGGACTCACTTTTGTGTATGGAGTATGCTGCGGGAAATATGGAAACGGCATTAGGGAATGACTAGAAGTACTCACAATCACTATGTATATGTGTGAAATAAGTTTGTGTCTCTTGTAATTGTCACCCATTATTTTGTGTAGATCTACAACAACAGGTGCTGAGGCTGAGAAGAAAGATGATGAAGAGAAAGAGAAGGAACAAATCGAACTACTTGCACATCAACTGTAAGGATGCTAAAAATGAAGGTGGTGATAATTAACTTTTTTCGTTAATAGTGGAGCAAATCTATACAATTTCTAGTTGAAGAAAAAACAAGTATTTAAAAACATCAGTACAATAATTCTATTGGTCTCTGCAATAGGCCTCCATTTCAATGGATATACAGGATTAAACTTTGGTGGCAGTCAACAATATGGCATTGCAGTGTGACACCATCAAAGTTAATTATTAATTACTTTTGATGTGCAAAAAGTTCAGTTTATTTCTTCTTCTCATCATCTTTCTTCTCAACCTCAGCACCTGTTGTTGTAGATCTACACAAAAGAATGGGAGACCATTATAAGAGACAAGAGCTTATTTCACACAAATACATAGTGATTATGAGTGAAGGTGAACACTTTGTTTACTGTGACTTTATTAATCAGGCAGCTACATAGGATTTGATAGTATTAGGTGGAGAATGGACAAGCATTTATGAGATGTTCAACATGCCTTTCAAGTAAACTGGGAAAACATTCAATTTGGACTCAAGACAAATATTAGCAAGATAGGTCCATCCACTTCAGTGGGGTTATTGGCTTTTCCAATGGTCAAGGTGCAATGAAGGGAAGCAATTTGTTTGCACAGGAGATGTGCATCACCCACCATGGGCACCCAGAAGACTGTATTTCTTAATAGCAGGAATCTCAGGAGGAAATGACATTTTGGGCTGAAATTGGCCTTTTGCTGTCCTCTTCTGACACATTTATTATTTTAAAGGAAGATCCATCATCTTGCAGTAGCCACCCCTGCAACACTGTGAATCTCAACAATGGTATATATGACTTTTGCCCAAGCATTGGGATTACAATGCTTCTGCCCCTGAAAAAATGTGCAGCTTAAATCAGGATGGGTTAGATGTTTAACCTGTGCCAGATCTGAGAAGTAGAATGCCACCAATGCGAAACCTTCAATTTCTCACTTCTTTGAATGTTAATGACAGCTTTTGTTTGCTGTGAAATTTATCCACTAGGAAAACCATTAAATCATCTCTTTTCTGATGAAAGCCTGAATGAAACTGAGGAAAGCCTTGCCACATGTCCTGCGCTGGATTCAAACCCAACTCCATAGGGTAAACGGTTCGTGATTACAATATGGTCATTGAGAACTCAGGATAAACATTTCAAATGGAAGGATTCAAAATCTAGTTTCCATTTAGTTTCCAATAATGGTCTTAACCATATTTAAACAGGAAGAATATACTGTTCTTTCCCATTTATTGTGTGTCATTTCAGCATGTTCATTTGTAGGCAAGTGTTAGAAACAGTTTTTAAACATTGCAACTCTCAGGTACAAATATATCCTTGCCCTCACATGCTACATTAAAAATTCCATTATCACCAATGAGGTGCAATTTGTAAAGTTTAAATTATGGTTTTACGATTTGTTACTTTGTAAAGTTCATTTATAGGTTTTAACATAAAAAAACAAAGTGATCTGACATTCCAATATATTTTCAACCGACCTATTGCCTTAAGCAAACCCTTTGATGTGGTGTATTTAATGAAGTGGCATTGGTGATCTTTTTCAAAGGTATTTAATATCTTAAACAACCTACCAAATAAACCGGTGAGTTAATTTACAATCAGTGTAAGTTCACTGTATTGAGCAGAGATAGCACACAGAACAGATTACCCTAATGCAAGAATCCCCACCTTGTAATGCATTTTCCTCAGTAACTACATAGTAATAATGCTTCTGGATTACTCTTTTTGCCCTTGTCAAACATATAACTAGTTATTGTGCACTTGCTAGATTTAAATAATATTTAATACATACACCAAAGAAATTGTGATAAAACATATCAAACAATAAACATTGTTTAATCTAATTAAAATGGAAGCACAATAAATAAAATAGAATGCCATATGCTGATAGGATCACGCCATTTATGGAAGATCCTCTGTGAGATTTGGTAATATTAGTAAATGATGTAGATGAAAAGTTCAGATCCTGAAGCATTCTTGATTAGCTTTATAACTTAAAGAGAAATATTACAGAGTTTATGATGTGTCTTATTAATCCAAAAAAGATTGGAACAAATATTTTTTAAATTACATTAAAATCTCACAGGTTTTCCCATTTAGAGGGGGTATAAATTTATGGTAGTTCAAGCTCCAATATAAATTGTTCACTCCATGCTCCTCCTATACTGAAGACATTCTTCACAACCATGTTGGAAATAACTATTTGAATGAAGCAGTTTTAATTATAATTATTAAAGTTAGGAATTGTAGCCTGTTTGTTATTTTCTGGTATTATGCAAAACAAATTTAGTCTGACTGAATTTAGTTCAAAGATATCTTAAATGCGTAATAAACCACCAGGAGGTGCCAGTAATTGCTGCCTCGCCAGCAGTCTGTCACGTCCCTTCTCTGTTTTTATTACTTTAAGTATGTTCTAAAGGTGTGTTTTCAATGTTTCTTGGTTAGTTTATGTGGGGGGATGGGGGGGGGGGGGGGAATAGGGGGAAACTTTATTTCAGTCGCTTTCCTAGATGGAGATGTGACTTTCTCAGTGTCTCGTCTCCGCTGCCCCCCCCCCCCCCCCCCCCCCCCCCCCGCCCATCCCACAGCCAAACAACTGGATTACTGGATTGGTGCGGCCTTTCCTGGAGACTGGCCTGGAGCTTCAATCCTATGCCGAGGATCGCCAGAAAAAGTGCTCCGACTGCGGGGTCTGTGGACCTTTAACACCGTGAAGCCGGGCCGACTTGGGAACTCCATGCCACACGGAGTGTTCTGATCCGTCCCGATGTCGAAGTTTTGATCATCCTGACGAGAGGGCCTGAACATCGGACCGTCTGTAGCGGCAAACTGCGGAGGGTTCAAAGATCCCGACCACAGGTGAAGAAAGGAGGAAGATGACTGAACTTTATTGCTTTCCATCACAGTGAGGAATGGTGATTCCACTGTGGTAGTGTTTATGTTAAATTTTACTTCGGAGTCACGTGAGTGATTCCGTGAAGAAGCCCGCCAGCCCGCATGCGCGTCATTACGTCTAAAGCATGGCGCAACAACTGGCTGGCAGGCACGTTGCTGCTCCAGCGGTAAGTTTAAAACCCTCAGGTAAGTGTTTAAAACTTAGTCTGAGGTCGTTTTCTTGGGTCGATAATTCTAGTTACAGGACAAGTACGAGCTGATGGAGAAAATGTCTGAGGTGAAATCCAGGCGGGCCACCGGGGGAGCAGCTACGGAAGACCGCGAGAGTGCGGGTAGCGGGTGGCCGTCTATCTCGCGTTCAGAGTCGCTGGCAGCGCAGTCAGTGGCTTCAGACTTGGTGCCGCTTGAGAGCACCCTGGCTACTCCGTTGGGACGGAAAGCCACAAAGAAGTCTGTGAGGCCCGTTGACTCGGACGAGTCGGGCCAGGAGGGGTCACCTCCTACAATGGATAGCATCTTCGGACGTTTGTCCAGGATGGAGCTCCTGATGGAGAGGATGATCCATCATGATATGCTCCAACAAGAGGAGTCATATCAGCGCGGGTCTCCTCGGGGGCCTGCGGCAGCGACACCTGTTTCAGGGCTGCATAATGTCTCCCTCTTGGAGGAGGAGAGTATTCGGGGTCAGTTTTATTCTGACTCCGAGTTCGGAGGTATAGCCGGGGAGCATACCTCAAGGCACGAAGGGCACGAAGGGCACAAACCAGAGGTGCCAGTTATGGCATCAAAATGTGCAATCCCAACCAAAACAGGGGAACCACTAGATGAAGACTTGGTCATGGCTATAAATTACCTGGCCTCACACCAGCTCCAAGAGAAGACAATGGAAGAAACTTCCAGGAAATATGAAACACCTGCTAACTGTGTCTCGTTGAAAGTGCCGGCTGTTAACCACTCCATCAGGGATTACATGGGTGGGGGTATCAGAGCCCAGGAGGTGAAGCTCCAGAAGATACTGAAGTTGCTCGCCTCAGGCATCACAGCTTTCATCAGGTCGGTGGATGGAGGGCCCCTATCTGATGTGCAGCAGGATGCCCTGGCCCAAATGTGCAATGCACATTTTGAAATAAACTGCCTACGAAAAAATGCCATCCATCCTACTCTGAACCCCAAGTTTGCGGCACTGTGCAAATCCAGCAATGTACAACCACCCAATCTTTTGGGAACTGGACGACAAGGCAAAAACGATCGGGCTCATGAAAGTCCCGTCGACTAGCAAAACTTCACTTCGGCGGCAGCACCCCTGCAAAAGGTTCGCTGAAACAGGTTCAGGCCAAGGCCCAAGCCGGCCCTTGCCAAACATGCGCAGTTGGCGCACTCCAACAGTCCTACCTCCCAAAACTCGGGGGCGGAAATATCCACCGGTAACCATGGAGGTAGGTGGGTCTGGTTCTTTTCGGAACATATCATGTATGGATCAGTTACAAGTTGGTGGGAGATTACACTTGTTTTTGAATGAATGGTGTTGGATAACATCAGATCCGTTTATACTGCACAGTATACAAGGGTTCCAAATCGAATTCCTTCTCAATTTGCGTCCACCCACACAGCAAACACCGAGCCGGACATTGTTTTTTTCACAGAGTGTTTGGATGTACAAGCTGAAATTGAAACGTTATACAAAAAAAGGGGTAATTGAGAAGTTGTTTCATCAATCACACCCATTTGTGTCCAATATATTTCCTAGGCAAAAGACGGATGGTGGATGCCGAATCATCCTTGATTTGACTAGACTTAACTCCTTTGTGCAGTTTAAACATTTCAAAATGGAAACTTTTGTTAATTCCAAACAACCGGTTTCCAAAGGATGTTATATGGCATGCATAGATCTTAAAGATGCATATTATTCAGTACACATTCATTGCGATCACCGGAGATATTTGAAGTTTAACTGAATGAGGCAACTATGGCAGTTTAAAGCATTGCCTAATGGGTTAACTTCGGCCCCTCGATTATTTACAAAATTGTTAAAACCGGTGTTGGGGCTACTCCGGGCTCAGAATCGTATTGTAATGGCTTAATCATAGGCAAAACTCTGAAATCAACTGAATCATCTGTTTCAGCTACTAAACTCATGTTTTAGAGATTGGGGTTTCTCATCCATCCAGTTAAATCCAAATTGATACCGTCTAGAGTTATTGATTATTTGCGATTCACCATTAACTCAACTCACATGTCTGTTACTCTGCCTAGGGGCAAGAGATTAGAATTAACAGAAGCCTGTAACAATCTCGTTGTTGAGGAGCAACCTTCTATTCAACACGTAGCTAGTATAATTGGCAAATTAGTGGCTGCTTTTCCAGATGCACAGTTTGGGCCTTTACATTATCAAAATTTACAATGTGCAAAGGAGCAGGCACTCAAAATACATGCAGACCCATGCGGTTACCAGTTGAAGCCATTGCTGAGTTACATTGAGGGATAGCGAATATTTGTCATTGCTCCAGTAAAATTCTGATTGATAAATCTGTTATTTTACAAACTGATGTTAGTGCTCTAGGATGGGGAGCTACTGATACCATCTCTAGCTGCAGTAGCAGATGGAATATGCATGAGGCGTTAATTCTTCAATCACATGGTATTAACTATTTAGAGTTGTTGGGAGCACTCTATGGCCTAAAGACTTATTGTACTAGTATGCATCACTTGCATGTTCATCTTCAGATTGACAACACTACAGTGGTGGAATACGTTAATCACATGGGAGGAATCAAGTCGGTATCCTGTGATAAATTGGCTGACCTTATTTGGCACTGGCGTATTACAAGAAACATCTGGGTTTCAGCTATCTACTTACCAGGTAGATTCAACATGGTGGCGGACACCAGGTCACGAAAATTCAATGACAACACAGAATGGATGTTGAATCATGAAGTATTTAATGATAATGTCGCTCGGTATGGCATACCAGATATCAATTTGTTTGCATCCAGACTCAATCACCAGTTACCAAAGTATGTTTCATGGGAACCAGACCCAGGGGCAGTGGCGGTAGATGCATTCTCGCTACACTGGGGTGTAATGTTTTTATATGCATTTCCCCCATTTTGCCTCATCAGTCGGTGCTTGCTCAAGATCAAGCAAGAGTCCGCCTCAGGCATTTTCGTAGTACCCGAGTGGCCTACACTGCCATGGTTCCCACTCATTCTGGGAATAATAACACAGCCTCTTATGGCTGTCCCCAAAGACAGTAACCTGCTGGTTCACCCTGTGACTGGGGAGGACCATCCACTTCATGGGGCTCGGACTATCAGATCGTATGGTGGATGTGATCACTGCGGCCTGGAGGGACAGTACCAAAAAACAGTACATCTCTGATATCAAGAAATGGGAGGTGTTCTGCTTACAGTCAAACATATCATATCACACGGCACGCATATCGGATGTGTTGGAATTCCTCTCAACACTATATTTTGATGAACGACTGAGTTACAGTGCCATCAACAGTGCCAGGAGTGCCTTATCATCGTACTTATGGCTGGGATTGGGACAACACTCTGTTGGGTCTCACCCTTTAATATCCAGGTTCATGAATGGTATTTATAACTCTAATCCCCCTAGGCCCAGGTACTCAGAGATTTGGGATGTGAGTGTGGTACTCACGCTGCTTCGCCAGTGGGCTCCAGCTACATCCCTGTCTTTGCTCAAACTCACTCTCAAAGTGGTCATGCTCATGGTGCTGGTTTCAGCGAAACGGGTCCAGGCGTTGCATAAGCTACGACTGGACAGGATGGTTTCATCTGTAAATAACATAACGTTTTATGTTTATGATTTAATTAAGCAGAGCAGCCCAGGGGCGTCAGGGCTCAAACTTATTTTTATGGGATATCTTTGGTTGTGTGTAGTTACACACTTAGAGCAGTATATCAAGGTCACCAAGAGCCTCAGAGGCTCCAAATTAACGATCAGTCACAAAAAGCCTCATAAGAAGGTGCGGTACAAACCATTTCAAGGTGGCTGAAACAGGTTCTGGCTTGTGCGGGAAAGGACACTGACATTTTAAAATCTCACTTCACCAGGGTTGCATCAACGTCAGCAGCGAGGGTACTGGACGTCCCTCTCGATCATATCCTCGCGGCGGCAGGATGGTCAAATGAACTGACTTTTCAAAGGTTTTATAATAAACCTGTTGCCAGACCGGGGGTATTTGCCCACTCCATTTTAGATTCTGTTTTATAGCTTCCCCCTGGGAGAGAGGGGTCACTATTGTTTTCATTTTCTAATTAAAGCATCAACATGTTTTAATCTATGTCATGTTTGAATACATTATTTATTGTTCACTCATCCTTGGTCAACTGATGCAGTGTGTAAAGCATGGACTCGTATCCACGGCATGAAATCACAGAGCTTTGAAATCTTCATGGAATCACTCACGTGACTCCGAAGTAAAATAGCAAGATTAAATGGGAACTTACCAGTTTGAAGTTT
Source organism: Okamejei kenojei (assembly GCA_035221665.1). Classification (NCBI taxonomy): domain Eukaryota; kingdom Metazoa; phylum Chordata; class Chondrichthyes; order Rajiformes; family Rajidae; genus Okamejei; species Okamejei kenojei. The sequence continues at coordinate 58,427,157 of CM069137.1, forward strand.
GATCTTTATTTTATGAAGAGTTACGATGAGCGATTACGTGCCCTCCGCTCCCAACTCTCTTGTCATAAAGATCACCTGGTAGCTCTAGTTCTCTCCAATCTTACTATGTCACTTCAACTACTGTTATCTGTGATTTCACACCACTACTTTGAAGATTGATGCGCATGCGGGCTGGCCGGCTTCTTCACATAATCGCTCATCGTAACTCATAAAATAAAGATCAAACTTCAAACTGGTAAGTTCTCATTTAATCTTATGAAGTTTACGAATGTATTATGTTCTTTTCACTTAGTATGGCTGTATGATAACTCAAATATCACTGTACCTTAATTGGTTAAATGACAATAAATGCAAAATGTCTTATGCAATATACCTACCAATTCATATATAGCTTTGTCACATTTGCATATTTGAACATTGATATAAAAGGCAATAGCCAATTATATCATGTGAATTCTACTTTAATACTCTCTATGTCAAGTTATCGTACATGCAGATGTGGATCTGTTAATACCATATGTATATGGTACTTTATTCCTCCGAGGTTAAATATCATGAGGAAAGTTTGCAATAGGCAAAATTAATGATTTGCTGGAAGGAACAAGTAATCGTCGCTTCTCCATCAGTACTTGCTCATGTTATTTTTAAAGTAGTCAAAATTTCATTGCTGATATGTAACGTATTATTTGTTCATCACTGGCAATTTATAATAAAAATATTGGAAATGTTCTTATCACTTACTGAAAGGATCATTGTCAATTTTGTTGCCTTGAAATGCAACTCATCTATACATTTTAAAAAGCCAGACAAAATTTAAAAATGAAATGTAGATTCAGCTAATATGAACTTGAAATATATATTTGAAATTGTACTGGTCCTTCCAATCTCAACAAAACCAATTACCAGCATAATTAAAAATCTGCTCCTTATGTTGTGTTACTTTTTATTCTTACATCATGCCCTAATGTAATGAAAACTTGCATTAGCAGAGGTTTCCTCGCACCAAACAATATTCAAAGACATTGTTATATTGATGTGCAATATGCACATTTTAGAAACATTCATTTTGTTCATTCCCATTCCATTTTCTGAACAGCCTAGGATTCTTTCAGTCCTTAGTTAGTGGAAGGATTTATGGTAATTAAATAGAAATGACAGCCAAAAGCCCATTCTGCACATATGCCTAAGCTTTAAAATACTGCCAGCCAATTGTCCCACATACAACAGTAAAACTGAATTCATTAAACTTTGTGAAATGTCTGCAATACTGATTTTTTTAAAGTACTTCTCAGTGTTCAGTTTTATAGGTGTAACATTTATAAAAGTGGCATGTGATCATTATCGGGTTTACTGAGTTATTGTATTATTCATGAGTAAACGCGGTAGTTGTCATTCAATTTGTAAAACCCATGCCAGATAAAAGAAGATCGGCATACTGACTTCATAAGGACCAACCTGCCTTTGCAGTTTTAGAAATGTGGGCATGTCATGTGTAAGTCTGGCTCCTAATTTTGATCTGTTTTGTAAGCACACCAATGAAAGATATAGTAGAAAAATGTAATTGCTGAGTTGAAGCAATGGCAAGAAGCTGGAACATATTCTGCAAAGTGTGCTACATTATTCACACCTGCCCCCTGCTGCTCATATCTAAACTGCAGAGAAGCATCAGACATAATCAACAACAGAGGAATAGGTTTCCAGCCTTTCCAGCCTGGTTTGCCATTCAATGGCTAATCTTTTTTCTTATCACCAAATTCCTATTCTTTCCCCATACTTCCTCGATGTATTTTAAAACTAGAAATGGATCTTTTTTTAAAAATATTCAGTAACGTCCTCTACCGTGACCCATGGTAGAGAATTCTTTTGGTTCACCACCCTTATTTGAATCCAAAATCCTTCAATGTTTAACCCGCTGAGTTACTCCAGCTGTTTGGATCTATCTTCACTTTCATGTCATTGAGTTTGCTCAATCCTATTGTGCAATAGACGATGTTTGGTTAATCCATTAATATAGTTTTCAGTATTCTTTTCTCCCACCAATGTTTAACTACCGTGGGATGGTAGTTCTGTTTTCTTTCTATTGTCTTTTTTTAATAGTGTCATCAAATTTGGTATTCTCCAATCTACAGGAATGATTTTAGAATCTGGAAATTCTAAACAATGCATCCATGACCTATACAGCTACCTCTTTCAAAACTCTGAGATGTAGATCATCTTTGGGACCTGTCAGATTTTAGACTCACCAACATCTCCGGTTCTGTTTCAGTACTAATCCAAATTTCCTTCAGTTCCATATCCTCACTGGACTCTTAGCTCTTCATGTGAAGGTGAGGGATGGGTGGAAATTGGAGGGAAAACTAATAAAATATTCAGATCCAACTGTAATAGAAAGCAGTATAACCACAGTCACCACGTTTGCCGAACATTTCCTGCAATTTTTCAATACATTTCAGATTTCTAGCATCCACAGTGGTTTGCTTTTACTTTGTATCATTTTCTCTTGTGTTTTTTTTCCAACAAATGAACAAAAATATAAAAGTACATTTGCATTTCTCATGCCAATGCTAGCAACACATTTGCACAATTAACAGTGAACATTAATTATTCTGTTTTTATTTACTTATCAGAAATGTAATCACCCATATTTAGATTTCTAATTAGCCAGATGGAGCTAATGCTTTGCTCAATTCTGTTCATAACTAAACCTTTTCTAAACTAAACCGCGGGGTGGGAGGGTGGCACGGCAGTAGACAATAGACAATAGACAATAGATGCAGGAGTAGGCTATTCGGCCCTTTGTGCCAGCACCGCCATTCAATGTGATCATGGCTGATCATCCACAATCAGTACCCCATTCCTGCCTTCTCCCCATATCCCCATGACTTTGCTATCTATAAGAGCCCTATCTAGCTCTCTCTTGAAAGTATCCAGAGAACCGGCCTCCACCGCCCTCTGTGGCAGAGAATTCCACAGAATAACAACTCTATATGTGAAAAAGTGTTTCCTCATCTCCGTTCTAAATGCTTTACCCCTTATTCTTAAACTGTGGCCCCTGGTTCTGGACTCCCCCAACATCGGGAACATGTTTCCTGCCTCTAGCGTGTACAAACCCTTAATAATCTTATGTTTCAATAAGGTCCCCTCTCATACTTCTAAATTCCAGAGTATACAAGCCCAGCCGCTCCATTCTCTCAGCGTATGACAGTCCCGCCATCATGGGAATTAACCTTGTGAACCTACGCTGCACTCCTTCAATAGCAAGAATGTCCTTCCTCAAATTTGGAGACCAAAACTGCACACAATAGTCCAGGTGTGGTCTCACTAGAGCCCTGTACAGCTGCAGAAAGACCTCCGCTCCTATACTCAAATCCTCGTTATGAAGCCAACATGCCATTCTCTTTCTTCACTGCCTGCTGTACCTGCATGCTTACTTTCATTGACTGATGAACAAGGACCCCCAGTTTCCGTTGTACTTCCCCTTTTCCCAACTTGACACCATTTAGATAATAATGTGCCTTCCTGTTTTTGCTACCAAAGTGGATAACCTCACATTTATCCACATTAAACTGCATCTGCCATGCATCTGCCCACTCACCCAACCTGTCCAAGTCACCCTGCATTCTCATAGTATCCTCCTCACAGTTCACACTGCCACCCAGCTTTGTGTCATCTGCAAATTTTCTAATGTTACTTGTAATCCCTTCATCTAAATCATTAATATATAGTGCAATTAGCTGCGGGCCCAGCACCAAGCCTTGTGGTACCCCACAAGTCACTGCCTGCCATTCTGAAAGGGATCCATTAATCCCTACTATTTTTTCCTGTCAGCCAATCAATTTCCTATCCATGTCAGCACTATACCCCCAATACCATGTGCCCTAATTTTGCCCACTAATCTCCTACGTGGGTCCTTATCAAATGCTTTCTGAAAGTCCAGGTACACTACATCCACTGGCTCTCACTTGTCCATTTTCCTAGTTACATCCTCAAAATATTCCAGAAGATAAGTCAAGCATAATTTCCCCTTCGTAAATCCATGCTGACTCGGACCGATCCTGTTACTGCTTTCCAAATGTGCCGCTATTTCATCTTTTATGATTGACTCCGGCATCTTCCCCATCGATGTCAGGCTAACTGTTCTATAAATTGGTTAACAATTTAGGTCTTTATTCTTTGGAGCGCAGAAGGTTAAGGGGGGACTTGATTTAAAATGATGAAAGGGATAGACAGAGTTGACGTGGATAAGCTTTTCCCATTGAGGGTAGGGAAGATTCAAACAAGAGGGCATGACATGAGAATTAAGGGACAGAAGTTTAGGGGTAACGTGAGGGGGAACTTCTTAACTGAGAGGGTGGTGGCTGTGTGGAATGAGCTTCCAGCAGAAGTGGTGGAGGCAGGATTGATTTTAACATTTAAAAGTAAAGTGGATAGGTACATGGACGGGAAGGGAATGGAGGGGTATGGTCTGAGTGCAGGTAGATGGGACCAGGGGAAAACAAATGATCGGCGCGGACTGGAAGGGCCGAGAGGGCCTGTTTCCGTGCTGTAATTGTTATATGGTTATATGGTTATAATTCCCTGTTTTCTCTCTCCCGCCTTTCTTAAAAAGTGGGATAACATTAGCTACCCACCAATCCACAGGAACTGATCCTGAATCTATAGAACATTGGAAAATGATCACGAATGTGTCCACGATTTCTAGAGCCACTTCCTTAAGTACCCTGGGATGCAGACAATCAGGCCCTGGGGATTTATCAGTCATCAGTCCCATCAGTCTATCCAACAAGATTTCCTGACAATTTTCTTCAGTTCCTCCGTCACCCCAGATCCTCTGGCCACTAGTACTTCAGGAAGATTGTTTGTGTCCTCCTTCATGAAGACAGATCCAAAGTACCTGTTCATCTCATCTTCCATTTCCTTGTTCCCCATAATAAACTCACCCTTTTCAGTCTACAGTGTTACTGCCTTACAGAGCTTGCAGTGCCGGAGACCTGGGTTCGATCCTGACTACGGATGCTGGCTGTATGGAGTTTGTACATTCTCCCCATGACTGTCTGGGTTTTCTCTGAGATCTTCTGTTTCTTCCCACACTCCAAAGATGTATAGGTTTGTAGGTTAATTGGCTTGGTATAAATGTAAATTGTCCCTAGTGTGTGTAGGATTGTGTTAATGTGCAGGGATCCCTGGTCGGCGCGGACTCTGTGGGCTGAAGGGCCTGTTTCTCTAAACTAAACTTTTCATTATTTTCTGAACTGAACAACTAAAAACTGCTTCCTAGATTCAGATTCAGAGCCTTCAGCCTGAAAATGTCTTTCACGAGGAACCTTTTGCATAATAAAAATTACATTTGCATTTCATGGATGAGAAAGTAGCATGTGACCAGTATCTGTGAATTATGAGAGCCAGTGTCCATTTTCCTGCCAGTTACCATGGTATTTCAAGTCACAACAATTATACATTCCCTCCACTAACCCCATACATCAGCCTGTTTTGGAATATACTATTCCCTCCATACCCACTTCAGCATAGTAAAAAACTAGTAGAACAACTGTCTCATATTTCAAGAAATCTGGGTTCAATCCAGACTTTAACTGCAAATTGATGGGAATTTGCATAGTCTCTTGTGCTCTATGGATATCCCCCAGGTGCTCTAGTTTCCTCCCACATTTCAGTCATGTGGGTTGGTAGGTTAATTGGTTGCTGTAAAATTACCCCTAGTGTAGGTGAGTGGTAGAATCTAAGGTAACGGCACGGTGGTGCAGCAGTAGAGTTGCTGCCTTACAGCGCCAGAGAACCGGCTTTGATCCTGACTACAGATGCTGCCTGTGCGGAGTTTGTACATTCTCTCCATAATACCGTGGTTTTCCCGGGGTGCTCTAGTTTCCTCCCACACTCCAAAGATGTACAGATTTGTAGTATTAATTGGCTTTGGTAAAATTGTAAATTGTCCCTAGTGCATAGGATAGTTCGAGTGTATGGGGATCGCTGTTCAATGCGGACTCGGTGGGCTAAAGAGCCTGTTTCCGTGCTGTATCTCTAACCTAAATTAAACTAATGAAGCGAATAAAATGAAATCAATATAGTTATTGTAAAATGGATGGGTGAACGTCAGCTTGGACTCAGTTTTCCGAAACACCTGTTTTTATGCTGACTCTCTCTATGACTATTACCTGTGATTCATTACCTGAATTCACGTAGGGCAGTTCCACCAAGAATCAAGAGTGTTTAATTGTTATATGTACAGGGAACTGAACAATGAAATTTGCTACAGTGGCACGGGTATATTAACGCAACATTACAATGAAAAAATATGCAAAATATGCAAAAAAATAAATAAATGACCAGTAATACATGGCGACCAGACCATAATATTGCAAGCTGAAGTACATGGTGCAACCTATAAAAAGTTCATAGTAGTTCAATGCTGAGATAGAGTTGTGATTGGGGTTGTGAAGTGTGGTTCAAGAGTCCAATGTTGATGGAAAGCTGTTCATAAAAACTGGAGGACGGTTCTCAGCTCCTGCACCCACTTCCCAATGACAGCTGCCAGTTGAGGCCATGGCCACAGTGGTAGGGGTCTTTGATGATATTAGCTGCCTTTTTGAGGTAGCGCTTCCTGTTGATCCCTTTGTTGATGGGGAGCTCATACCTGTGATGGAGTCGGGAATGTCCACTACTTTCTGCAACCTCCTTTATTCTTTAGTTATCGTAAATGGCCATGATGCAACCAGACTGTGTGCTCTCTACCACACACCTGTAGAAATTCAACAGAGTATTCATCAACATGATGAATCTGCTCAAACTTCTGAACAAGTACAGGTGTTGATAAGCTTTCTTTATGATTGCATAAATGTGCTGTCTCCACGACAGTTCTTAAGAGATACGTACCATCGATGAACAAGGGTTCATGCATGCGTGACTTTCCTTTCCTGAAATCATCAACTGCTTGGTCTTGCTAAAGTTAAGAGTATGTTTGTTGCTCTGACACCATTCAATCAGATTATTGATCTCCCTCTTGTACGTAGACTCATTGCACCCGAAATTCATCCAACAAAGGTTGCATTGTTGGTGAATTTAAAGATGCCCCTGGACCTGCGTCTGCTACAAAGTCAGGGATTTGACAATTGAGGGGATGTTGCCATAACGCTCTTTGATGAAGCTATTAAAATCTTCAAATAAAAATTCCTCTGTCTGTTGGGTTTAGGTAGCCTCCTGCAATTCAACACAATTGTGGACTTTTAAGCTGTACTACATATCAGCGGTGTACTACTTTCCACTGACTTCTACTGGATGGAACATGGTTCGATCCTCTTGACCAGGGGATGGCGACAGGGTTGATGAGGAAAATTAAAGGCTCCAACAATTGTCTACAAATAGAATTATTGGTACCTGCTTTCTGAAGACTGCTATAACTAAATAATTCTTAAGCAATCTGGACCTGATTGCTTAGGACCATTTTGGCCCAGATTGCTTTCTATTAGCATAACATGAATCAATAGAATTATGGAATAGAGGAATGTTAGTGTGCAGTGGCAATGATGCTGATATGTTGTAATTGTGGGAGATTACAATTGTACATTGCCCTCTGACACTGGGTTGCAACTCTGCATTCCTACTGAACAGAAAGGGCAAAGTTGTAAGTCTTCTGTGGTTGAACTGAAGCTTCTATCATCCAGCCGATCCAAGGAAAAAGTCGGAGCACAAGCATGAGCATTTTACAGGGATTCAAATAACCATTTTAAGGCAACCTTAGCAAAGATTCTAATACAGCTTGAGCAAAAAACAAACTGCTGGAGGAACTCAGAGGGTCAGGGCCACATATTTGAAGGAAATGGCCAGATGACGTTTTGGATCTGGACCCTTTTTCAAAAGAATACATACAAGCAAGTTTACTTCATTTTTATTATTTTTCTTTTTGAAAGAAATTAGAAAATAAAATTTGACCAGAGGAGATAAAAAGTAGAAATCACACTTAATGCTCACTATGCAACACATCAACATTCAAATTAATTGATCATATGTGAGGTATTGTAGGCACCAGCTATAACTGTTTTATGTCTCAGCCCAAATCTTGAGTTATTGTACATGTGCCGTTAAATATGTGCCACTGTCCTTGTAGATGCACACCTTCAATTGTGTTGTAATATGCAGCATACATCGGAAGGTGCTCACTTCAGTTCCTACTTATGACAACTAATTGGATCAGAATAGAAAAATCAAGCATGATCTCTGCTTGTGATTGACATTGAGTTCCTTGAGTTGCAATGTGTGCATTTACAGATATTAGGAGGACACAAGGATCACCAACAGCTTCCCCAGATGTTGAATATCCTATCACATTTACACATTAAGAATAATGACATGTGAAGATACATCATTGGAAGATTATCAGGATGAAATAGCAAATAAATTCCTCATTATCAACTTAAATCAGCAATCAGCTCTACTCTCAAAGTATCCAAAGCCCATTTAGCTATGTTTTTTAGTTATTCCAGTCAATTTACATTTTCAAGGACTTACTTTTAAGTAAAATTTCAAAATCAGTTTTTCTACATATTTATCACAACATTTATTACAAAGAATGTTTTAGTCACTCAGCATTTTCCAAAGCCGGCTTATCTTCCCAAATTACTCTGCATAAATATTCAAATATTCAAATTTAAATATAAAATTATATTTTTATGACATCTAATAAAAGCATCGTACAACAGGTATATTCATGACCACACATAACAACCCATTACCACCTGTTTCACATGGTGCCATATTCCATTTGACATTTCAAATGGAGGACTACAATTTGAAGTCCTATGATATAAAGTCTCTTAAGGGGCTGTCCCACTTACGCGATTTTCTTCAGCGACTTGCCGGCACCTGTCATAGTCGCAAGCAGGGCTCCGAAAATTTTCAACTCCGACCAGAAAAAGGTACGACTCTTTGAGCGACTACTCACGACCATACAGGCGTCACCCCGCGACATTTATAAAGATACATTTATAGTAAGATGCCTAGCAAACACTTGAGAATTGCATCCACAAAGAATTTAACTTGGGATTAACGTCCCTATCTCCCAATCTCCTCTCTTATCTCCAACCAGGGAGTCCAGGTGAAACAGAGATTCACATGCACTCCCTGTAACCTCATCTACTGCATCCGGTGTACCTGATGTGGTCAGCTTTACATCGGCGAGACAAAGCAAACTGGTTTGCCGAACTCAGTCTCTCAGTCCGCCAAGGCCTAACGGTTCCAAATCATTTTAACTCCTTTTCCCAGTCCCATACTGACCTTTCTGTCCCAGGTCCCATCCATTGCCAGAGTGAGGCCACACACAAACTGGAGGAGCAACATCTCATATTCTGCTTGTGTAGCGTATAACCCAATAGAATGAACATTGAATTTTCCCATTCCAACCGTCCACCTCTCCCTAACCATCCATCTCTCACCTTAACCCCACCCCCTTTTCCTCTCTTCCGTTCTATGTGCCCCTCCTGGACTCACATCTATTTCTCCCACCCCCCCAGCCCCCCTCCGCTTTCACCTACATTCATCTCTCTAGCTTCACAATTTGCAAATCTTCAATCATATCACCTCACACCTTCTGCCTTTTCATCTGGCCTTCAGGTGGTGAATCTGCCTCTATCAACACCTATATCAACCTATTACCTGAATGGCTTTGACCTGCCCCTCTTCTCTTCAGGTTTCTCCCCCCACTCCCACACACACAATTAGCCTGAAGAATGGTCTTGACCTGAAACCAGGGCTGTGGAGTCGATACCCAAAACACCCGACTCCGTTTCTGACTCCGACTTCGACTACGATCCCAACCCCTCACCCCTGTTACTAACAGGCAGCATCTCTGGAGAGCAGGAAGAAGATAGATGGAGCCAAGTGGGGGAAGGGGAGGGTAAGGGTGGAGACAATGACTGGAGGGAGGGCAATAGCCGATATCTGAGAATCTGATAAGGATGGTAATAAATGGGAACTATTGAGGGAGAGAGGAAGGGTACATGGTGTCATATGAGGGAGGGGACACAGTGAGTAAAAATGAGAGATAGGCCATTTTGGACTAAGATGAGGAAAACATTTTTCACCCAGAGAATTATGAATCTTGGAATTCTCTGCCACAGAAGGCATTGCAGGCCAATTCACTGGATGTCGAGAGTTAGATATAGCTCTTAGGGCTAACGGAATTAAGGGATATGGGGAGAAAGCAGGAATGGGGTTCTGATTTTGGATGATCAGCTATGATCATATTGAATGACGGTGCTGGATCGAAGTGCTGAATGCCTACACCTGCACCTATTTTCTATGTTTCCATGTGGAGATTGTCAGTAATAGATGGATTAAAATTAGAGTTGGAGAGATAAGAAAATGTGTCATGAAGGTGAGGGGGGGGGGGGGGGTGATGGGGGTGTTTAATGGGAGTGGAAACAAAAATGAGAGGACCAAGAGGAGAGGAGAACAAGTGATGATGTTTACCTTACTCAATGTTTGTACTGTCGGGTTGTAGCTGACCTAATCTACTATGTTAGTCAGAGCCATGCAGCACAGGAACAGGCTCTTCGGTCCAACTCATTCATACTGACCAAGATGTTCCATATCCCTCTCAAACTTTTCCTATCCATATACCTTTTGAAATGTCCCTTAAATGTTGTTATTGGGCTTGCCTCATTTACCTCAACAGGCTAAAACATTCTCCTCTCACCTTAAACCATAACCTCTCCATCTCAATTTCTTCCAACAGGTTTTATTCTTTCAGTTTATGTTGAGCTTTACTCTGGTAGTGAAAAAGGCTGAAGACAGACAAGTCAGTGTGGAAATGAGAATGGAAGTTGAAATAACATGTAGCCGGGATCTCAGGATTGCTATTGTACTCAGATGCTCTGCAAACCAGTCGCCTCTTCTGCATTTGGAATGTTTGAGGAGCCTACATCAACAGCATTGGATGCAGTGCTCAAGGGTGAAGGAGATGCACGTGAATCTTTACCTAACCTGGAAGAGCAGCTTCGGTCCCTGAAAGGTGATGAGGGAAGATGCTTAGGAACAAGCGTTGCCCTCCAGCAGAGAAAGTGCCAACGGGATGTTGAGCAGGTCAAGCAGTTATGGAGAGAGCAGTCACTGCAGAAGGGTGCGCAGAAGGGTATAGCTGGTTGTGGGATCGTGTTGTAGTTAGCAGAAGAGATAAAGGGTATGCTGAATGTGGAAGCTAGTGGAATGAAAGGCAAGGACTAGGGAAACTATCATGTTTAAGAAGGAACTGGAGATGCTGGAAAATCGAAGGTAGACAAAAATGCTGGAGAAACTCAGCGGGTGAGGCAGCATCTATGGGGCGAAGGAAATGGGCAACGTTTCGGGTCGAGACCCTTCTTCAGCCTCATGTGTGAAGTCTATGATTATATTTTTGACAAAGGACACGTGGCCATAGCAGTGAGTCTAAGAAAGAAAGTGGTCAATGAGCAGTAGAAAACATGGGTGGGGGGGATGCTGTTTGATCTGACTAGTTACTCTGCAAGGCATGTCTTTTTTTTTCAAAAACATTCTGGTAAACCAATTATGCACCTTCTCTGAAATGTCTACATCTTGCCTATATTGTGGCAACAATTGGACAGAATACCACAAATGTAACAGAACCAAAAAGTTTTGCTGAATGTGAAAGCTAGTGGAATGAAACACAATTTGCCAAATTTTATACTCAATGCCCTGACCGATGAAGGTAAGCATGCCGCATACTTTACCTCATTATCTACTTGCGATTCTATTTTCAGAATGCTATGGACATGCACCCAAATATCCATTTGTACATCAACGTCCCAAGAGCCCAGCCATTTAATACATTCCTTGTATTTGATCTCCCAAAATGCAATACCCCACACTCTGATTAAACACCCTCTGCCATTTCTCCACCCATATCTGTAACTGATCTATATTCTGCTTTGTCCTTTGACCGCCCCTCAATCCAAAATCCACCAATTTCATTTCATGTCGGTATTGCAGCTGAACAAAGGGGACTACATGTGAAAGGAGCTGGCCAAAGTTGACTGGAAAGAGATGATGTGGAACAGCAATGGCAGGAATTTCTGGGAATAATTCAGAAGATGCAGGATCTTTTCATTCGAAAGAGGAAGAAAGATTCCAGGGGGAGAAAGAGATGTCCGTGGCTGTCAAGAAATGTCAATGACAGTATAAAACTAAAAGAGAAGGCATATAACATTGCAAATATTAGTGGGAAGCCAGAGGATTGGGAAGCTTCGGATGTGCAAAGGGACTTGGGAGTACAGGTGCAGGATTCCCAAAAAGTGAATCTGCAAGTCGAATCGATAGTAAAGAAAGCAAACACAATACTGGTATTTATTTTGAAAGGGCTTGTATCAAAACAGGGATGTAATGCTAAAGCTCTATAAGGCGCTGGGCAGGTCGCATTTTTAATATTGTGAGCAGTTTTGGGCACCATATCTGAGGAAGGATGTGCTGGCTCTAGAGAGGGTCCAGAGGAGGTTTACAAGAATGATCCCAGGAATGAGTAGGTTAACATATGATGAGTGTTTGGCGCCACTGGCCCTATACTCGCTGGAGTTTAGAAGAATGAGGAGGGGACCTCATTGAAACATACAGAATATTGAAGACTTGGATATAGTGGATGTGGAGAGAATGTTTCCACTAGTGTGAGAGTCTAGGACTAGAGGACATAGCCTCAGAATCAAAGGACATTCTTTTAGGAAGGAGATGAGGAATTTCTTTAGTCAGTGAGTGATTAATCTGTGGAATTCTTTGCCACAGAAGTCTATGGATGCAAAGTTAGTGGATATATTTAAGGCAGAGATAGATTCTTGATTAATAAGGGTGTCAGAGGTTATGGGGAGAAGGCAGGAGAATGGGGTTAGGAGGGAGAGATAGATCAGCCATGATTGAATGGCAGAGTAGACTTGATGGGCCAAATGACCTAATGCTGCTCCTATCACATGATCTTATGAACTAATTGAGAATGAGAATTAAGGGACAGAGGTTTCGGGGTAACGTGAGGGGGAACTTCTTTACTCAGAGGGTGGTGGCTGTGTGGAATCAGCTTCCAGCAGAAGTGGTGGAGGCAGGATCGATTTTAACATTTAAGAGTAAAGTGGATAGGTATATGGACATGAAGGGAATGGAGGGGTATGGTCCGAATGCAGGTAGATGGGACTAGGGGAAAACAAATGGTCGGCACGGACTGGAAGGGCCGAGAGGGCCTGTTTCCGTGCTGTAATTGTTATATGGTTATATGTTATATGGTTAATTAAACTATCTATATTTACATGCAAATCATACACTTGCAAACACAAATCACAAACCTACTGTAATAAAAATACCTTTGCCATTGCATCCTCTCCATGACTAAGTCAGTATTGGATCCAATTTACCAAGTTACTATGGAATCCATTTGAATTAATCTCGACCAGCCTAAACAGGTCTTATCTCCATTTTTATTCCTGGGGTTTGTCCTGTTTTGTCACCATGTTAACTCTAATTTATATTCTGCCAAGCCGCCTTCCTTCAGACCAAATTACAAATATCCAGCATGATACTTTTCCGTTTGAGCCAATTATTTATTTATACTGCCACTCTGTATTTCACTTGGTATGCTTAAAGCTTGCGTTCAACGCGCTTATTTGACACCTTAAATGTCCACACGCCACATCAAGTGCGCTCTTTAATCATCCATGACTTTGACTCTACTTTAAAGTGGCGCAGCACCAGAGACACAGGTTCAATCCTAACGTCAGATGTGGTGTGGAGTTTGCACGTTCTACATGTGAATGTGTGGGTTTCCTCTGGCTGCACGTGTTTTCTCTCTCATCCAAAAGATGTGTGGGATTATAGGACAATTGGCTTCTGAATCGCCTCTAGCACGTAGGATGGACACATAGGATAACAGAATAGTGTGATTGAGTAATCAATGATCGGCATGGACTCAGTGTCACGATGGGTCCATTTTCATGTTGTATCTCTAAATTAATCCAAATTTATCCCAGATAAAATGAACAGTAATTTGGACGATTACTAATAGCTTCCACAAAAAAGTTTAAAATGACTGGCCTGTTGTGGTTTGGTGCACAATGTACAATGTTTCTAGAAACTTTCTGTACAAAGTTCCTAGAAACAACTATCACCATAGAGGTCAACCATGATAGCAATTGTTCCACTCCTCGAGATGGAACAAAAGCAGACAAACAAAATAGTGGTCCAGAACAAAAGTGAAGAAACTGGAGCAGCCCCAGAGGCTGCATAGTGCTCGGCAAAGCTTAGTCAAAGACCTCTTTTCCCAGAACATAAAATAGTACAGCAAAGGAAAAAAGCTCTTTAGCCCACAATGTCTATGTCAAACATGATGTCAAGTTAAACAAATTTCTGCCTGCATGTGATTCATATCCCTCCGCCCCCTGCCTATCCATGTGTGTATCTGTAAGTCTCAAGTACCACCAAATGCCAGCCACCACTGGCAGTGCAAACTAGCACCCACTAAAAATTAATTGTCCCACTTGGTTCCTTCAAACTTTCCTGGTTTAATCTTATGCTTTTGTATTTGACACTTGTACCCTAGTAAAAAGGTTTGCCTATCTACCCTATCTATGCCTCTCAATATTTTGAGATCACCCTTCAACCTCTGACGCTCCAGAGAAAACAATCCAAGTTTGCCCAACCTCTCCTGATAGCTATAACTTTCTCTTCCAGGCAACAATCTGGTAAACCACTTCTGCACCCTCTTCAAAGCCTCACACCCTTACTGTAATGGGTGATCAGAACTGCAGGCAATACTTCAAATGTGGAGTAATTGAAATCTTATACATCTGCAATATGACTTCCCAACTTAAACTCAGTGCCCTGTCCAATGAAGGCGATTATGCCATATGCCTTCTTTACTAATCTACCTGGATTGCCACTTTCAAGAACCAAAGGACTTGGACCACAAGATCCCTCCATATATCAGTACTGTTAAGGATCTTATCATTAAGCCAGTCCCCTTACATTCCATCTCCTTACATGCAACACCTCACACTTGCTCAGATTATACTCTGCCATTTCTCCACCATTTTCAGCAGCTGATCCATGTCCCACTGTATACTTTGATGGCCTTCCCCACTTGACCAATTCATCAATTTTGGTGCCGTCTGCAAACTTACTAATCTACATTAATGTCCAAGTCCTTTGTATATTACAGAGGTCTTAATGCAAATCCCTGTGGAACTCCACTGGTCTCAAAACTCCAGCCTGAATATTGTTCTTCAACCACAACCTTTTATCTTCTATCAATAAGCCAGTTATGATTCCTTACAACCATGTCAGTGTGAATTTTATGCATCTTAATCTTCTAGATCAGTCTACCATGGGAAACCTTATCAAATGACTTAATAAAATCTATGCAGACACCATCCACTACCGCATTGATCACCTTCATCACCCGAAACGTCGCCTATTTCCTTCGCTCCATAGATGCTGCCTCACCCGCTGAGTTTCTCCAGCATTTTTGTCTATCTTCATCATTTAGTTTAGTTTATTGTCATATGTACCAAGGTACAGTGAAAAAGCTTTTGTTGAGTGCTAACCAATTAGCAGAAAGACAATACATGATTACAAATTGTAATTCTCTGAAATTTATGTTGAGATCAGTCGGAGTCGGGACTTTTTTACCAACTCCGACTCCAGCAGCACCAAAGTTGCTCCGACTACAATACGATGACTCCGTCTCCACAGCCCTGCCTGAAACAACACCTAATCATGCTCTCCAGAGAAGCTGCCTAACTAACTGTTACTCTAGCCCCAGTTTCCTTTTTTGTAAACAGCCTCTGCAGTCTCTCTTATCTACTTGGAAATTGTTGTATTGTAGCAGAGTGTTGTGGCCCTTACAGCACAACTTCTACTAAATATGTGTCACACGCTGAAGTCAAAACATAGAAAGCAATTTTACTTCGGAGTCACGTGAGTGATTCCGTGAAGAACCCCGCCAGTTCGCATGCGCGTCAGTTACGTCAGCCGCATTGGCGCAAGCACCGGACTGGCAGGGCAGCGCTCCTGCCGCCGGTAAGTTAAATCTAGAAGGTAAGTTTATTTTTACTTACCAGGGGTTTTGTTCAAGTAGGAGCCTCTCTTCACAGAGGTTTCCTGCCAGATTCAGAGCCCAAAGAGTGAGCCGGCTATGGACTGTGGGGGAACCCCGGTCCGACCGCGGAAGCGGATAGCCGGTAAAAGATCGGGTTTTGAAATAAGCAGCCGCTGAAAAGGCAGTCAGTGGCTTCCAGTCTGCGGGGATGCCATGGAGTGGCAAGTAAGTAACACCAGAGTCGTTGGCAGTGCGGTCAGCGGCTCACAGACGTTGGGCCCCAGGCAGGGAGTAAAATTGGTGGAAGAGAGGACTCGTTCAGCCCCATTGGACTCGGGTGAGTCAGGCTGCAAGGGTTTTTCTCTAATAATAAGGGTAGTTTTTGCATGTATGCTATAGTACTTTTTTACCCTTCACAGATAAGGCTTAACACTACAATTGTAAATTAGTGAGACTACACTGTAATAGCGTGGGCCAATGGGACAGGCTGCGTCAGCAGCGCCTGGGATAGGGCTGCTTCATGTGTGAAAGCGCCGGCCTACTGGAGAGCCGCGCCAGCAGCACCTGGGACAGGCCTGTTTCTTGTGTGACAGTGCTGGCTTATGGGAGAGCCATGCCAGCAGCACCTGGGACAGGGCTGTTTCATGTGAAAAAGCAACGGCCTCTACGAGAGGCAGCGCCGGCAACGCCTGGGACAGGGTTGCTCAAGGTAACACATAAATCTGCTAGGCCCACAGTCGGTGGAAGATTCCCCACCGGGGCTGGATAGCAAAATAATAGGCCCATGGAGTCGGGGGAAGATTCCTCACTGGGGCTGGATAGTGCATTTGAACGACTATCCTAAATGCAGCAATTATTGCATACAGTGCTCCAGCAGGGCACACTCCAGCAGGCGGAGTGTCAGCGCCACCCTGAACAAAAGGTGCCAGCACCCTCCTGGATGATGCTTGATAGCACCCTCCTGGACGATGACGTGCGCTTGATAGCACCCTCCTGGATGATGAGGTGCGTGCCATGGGTCATCTTAGTTCTGACCCCGACTCTGATGGTAAGGTTGAGCCAGATGTTCCATCTCTGCAGGCTGCACCAGCAGCGCCAGTTGACAGGGCTGCTTCATATCTCCCTCTTGGAGGCGGAGACCAGGACGGGTCAGTATCCTTTTTTTTTTTTTTTTTTTTTTTTTTAATTTATTTATTATAGAAACAAAATAACAACCAGTTACATTATATTTCAATAGTAAAAATACATAGTCTTAATAATTGATTCATACTAATAATATTATTTATACTGTATTA
Organism: Okamejei kenojei; assembly: GCA_035221665.1. Lineage (NCBI taxonomy): Eukaryota > Metazoa > Chordata > Chondrichthyes > Rajiformes > Rajidae > Okamejei > Okamejei kenojei. Next base: position 58,444,524 of record CM069137.1, read on the forward strand.
TCCTTAATTATAAATTTCAAAGTTGTATATTTTATATAATTAGAGATACATAATACTAATAATACATTCATAATATTAGCATTATACTTGTACTATTAGTAATTTTCATTTTATCTCTAATTTTTTAGGTATAAGGCCAAATTTTATGATATTATTGATACAAAAAGTTAGTAAAACTTATATAATTTCCATTATTTCTTCCTAATGTTAACAATATTTATCTTATCGCTAAATTTAAATTTAAAATTATTGTACCATTAAAAGTACATAATTTTATATAATTAAAAATATAAAATACTAAAAAATACTAATAATACTAATAATGTTCTCATAAATCTAATAATATTTATATTCGTACTAATATTAAGATAATGTGTTTCTATATTGTTTTTTAATTTTTTATATAGATATAAGAAAATAGAAAAGTTAAGAAATAGAATAAAGAATAAGAAAAGGTTTGATGGAGAATAAAATATTCGTCATTAATCCGTCCTTATAGATATATTCATGATTTATTATATGTATCTCTTCATCCATTCAAATATCCAGGCCTCAGTCAGGTTCTCGCGCCGAACCACTATGACCCTGTAAATATTCAATATATGGAGACCAAATCCATCTGAAGAGATCTAACCTATCCATAAGGACAAGCCTCAATCTCTCCAAATGGAGTGTCTCCGACATTTCTATATTCCACATTTTGATTGTTGGGAATGCAGGGCCTTTCCAAAATTTTAATATTAATTTTTTCCCAATTATTAAACCATAGTCAATAAAAGTTCTTTGATTCGTTGTTATTAATTGGTCAGTTTCAATTATTCCAAGTATAATTAACTTTGGGTCAGGGGTTATATTTATATTGATAACGGTCGAGATTATTTTAAATATTTCCTTCCAGTATTCTACAATTTTTATGCAGTTAGTAAATGAGTGTGTCAAATTTGCTTCTGAAATTTGACATTTGTCACATATTGGAGATATTTTTGGAAAAATATTATGTAATTTAGATTTAGAGTAATGTAATCTATGTAATATTTTAAACTGTATAAGAGAATGTTTAGCGTTTAATGAACAATAATGTATATGTTGTAAACGTTCATCCCATATTTCTGGTCTTATTATTTGGCCTAATTCCTTTTCCCAAGACTCTCTGTATATTTCTGTTGATGGGGTATCATTTTCCAATAAAATATTATATATATATGATATCATTTTTTCCATATTTGGATGTTTATTCAAACATTCATCTAAAATTTCTATTTTTCTATTTCTAAATTCATATATATTTGCAGAGGCATAGTTTCTAATTTGTAAATATCTGAAATATTCTTTATTATGTAGCCATAAATTTGTTGCAACTCTTGAAATGAAAGAAAAGTGTTTTCCTTATAAAGATCATCCATCTTAGAAATTCCTTTATTTTTCCATTGTAAAAAAGCCTTATCCAAAATTGAAGGTTTAAACATAAAATTATTAACAATCTTAAGACTTAGTGGTATAGATTTTAGTTTTAATGCTTTCTTTATTTGTTTCCATATGCGGATTCCATTTTCTATTATCGGATTTTCACTATAAACTTTCTTAGCTACATTAATATTAGCAAATATTATAGAGCTAATTTCTAATGGAGAACAATCTTCTTCTTCCATATTTAACCAATTTGGTTTATTGTCTATTTCTCCTAACCAAAAATTCATGTTTTTAATATTAACTGCCCAGTAATAAAAACATCAAGTTTGGTAACGCTAATCCTCCATTTATTTTAGATTTACATAAATGTTTTTTATTTATTCTATGGGTCTTATAATCCCAAATGAAATTCGTAATTAAAGAATCTACTTTTAAAAAAAAAATTTTTGGAAGATATATCGGGATTAATTGAAATAAATATAATAATTGTGGGAGAAAAAATCATTTTTATTGCATTAATTTTCCCTATCATCGAGATAGGTAAACTTTTCCAATATGAAATATTCTTATTTAATTTATTTAGTAATGGGGGGAAATTAGATTTAAATAGAGAATTAAATCTTTTTGTAACAAAAATCCCAAGATATTTAATATTTTCATTTGTTATATTAAAAGGAAATTGTTGTAATATATATAACTTATTCATTGTTATAGGCATAAGTTCACTTTTATTCCAATTAATACTGTATCCTGAAAGTGATCCGAATTCCGTTATTAGTTTTAACAAATTTCGAATACTTATTTCTGGTTGAGTGATATAAAGTAATACATCATCTGCATATAAGGAAATTTTATTCTTAGTATCTGCGGTATCATATCCATATATTTCCGGGTGTAGTCATAACCTCTGAGCAACTGGTTCTATTGCTAATGCAAACAATAAAGGTGATAAAGGGCAACCTTGCCTACAACCTCGTGATAAATTAAATTTAATTGATAACATTCGATTTGTTGTTATTCTAGCTATTGGATTTGCATATAATAATTTAATCCAAGTAATAAACTCCTCTCCTAGTTTAAAGGCTTCCATCACCGAAAATAAATAAGGCCATTCCACTTGGTCAAAAGCCTTTTCTGCATCAAGCGAAATAACTACTAAGTCTTTTTTTATCACTTCTTTTCGAATATATAATATTAAACAATCGTCTTAGATTATATGAAGAATATCTTTTTGGTATAAAATCCAGTTTGATCCGGATGTATTAATTCATTAACAACTGAACTCAATCTTTTTGCTAATATTGTTGTTAATATCTTTTGATCTGTATTTAATAGAGCTATTGGTCTATATGATCCTGGTTCGTCCAAGTCTTTATTTATTTTAGGTATGAGTGTTATAATAGATTCGTTCAATGTATCTGGAAGCTTCTGTTCTGTATATATCTGTTCATATAATGATTTTAGATATGGGACTATATATTCATGAAATGTTTTATAAAATTCCGAACCTATACCATCAGGTCCCGGTGTTTTACCGTTTTTTAATGATCTAATAGATTCTTTGATTTCATTTATTGAAATATCAGCATTTAATAATTTTCTATTTTGTAAATCCAGTCCTTTCAAGTTACATTTTTTTATAAATGCATCTATTTCTATTTTACTTACTGTTGTTTTAGCAGTGTATAAATTTTTATAATATTGCATAAATCTTTCATTAATATCTTTAGGTTGTATTAATAAGTCACCGTTTTGTGATTTAATCCTATGTATAATTTTTTCCGCTTCAATTTTCCTTAATTGTCGAGCCAGCAGTTTTTGGGGCTTATCCCCAAATTCAAACTGTAATTGTTTAGTATGTTGGTAAAATTTTATCACTTGATCTGTATATATTTTATTTAATTTATATTTCAATATAACAATTTTATTATGTAATATCGTATCTGGTTTTATTGCATTCTGTATATCTAATTCCTTAATCTCCTTTTCTAGATCTTGTTGTTCTTTCCGAATCTTTTTATTGTCAAATGCTGTGAAGAAATCATTATTCCTCGAAGATATGCCTTAAATGTTTCCCACAATAAGGAACGCGATATCTCTGGTTGATCATTTATTTCAAAAAAATTTTAATTTGAGTTATGATATATTCCTGAGTGGCTTTGTTTTTAAAATTTGTGGATTAAATTTCCACTGTCCTAAATTTTTTCTATTTTATTATTAATTTTAATTTTAAACGTTACTGGGGCATGATCTGAGATTATTATATTATCATATTTAGCTTCATAAGTAAGTGAAATAAGTTTTGCATCCACCAAAAAATAATCTATTCTTGAGTAAGTTTTATGCACTGGGGAGTAAAAAGAATATTCTCGTCCTGTAGGGTTTTCTGTTCTCCAAACATCTTTAATATTGGTCGTTTGCATATATGCATTTAGCAAATCACTAGAATGTGATTTGTTTTTTCTTTGTTTTGTAGATCTGTCTAAGTAAGGATCTAATGTACAGTTGAAATCTCCACCAATTATCAAATTATATTGCGTTAATTCCGGAATATTATTAAATACTTTTTTTAAAAACAATGGACTATCGAAATTTGGTCCATATATATTAACAAGAATCACTTTTTCTGTATTTAATTCTCCTATCACAATAATATATCTACCATCTTTATCATCTATGGTTGATATATGTTTAAATAAAGTACCTTTACGAAATAATATTGCTACGCCTCAGTATCAGTATCCTGCTGATCCCGAGTCTCAGGGTATGGCCGTGGGGCATACCCCAAGGGATGAAGAGCACGTGTCAGAGGTACCCTTTCCTGACAACAAAGTTGCCATCCCAGCAGAATGTTCCATCCTGGTACAGGTCCAATGGGGCCGTATCAGCGCAGGTATCCTGCGGCCTGTGGCAGCGCATCTTTAGGCTTGCCTACGAATCACCCTCTCTGAGAGGGGAGTGTGAAAGGTCACGATGAAACTGACTCCAGGCTCTAAAAAGGTCGATGGAACATACTGCAGCACATATGTGCCGGCAGTGAACAACGCCTACAATGGTATGTGAGAGCCAGCCGCCGAATCTGTTATTCAGGTAAGGCCTATTTCAACAGACAGAAAAACCTGGCAGACGGATCAACTAAGGCCAACGGCGGGCAAAGGTTAATTGTTTCAGAACGCACCCCAGGCGCTCATCGGCAGTAAGCGGTTCACTGGAGCTGGGGGCAGCATGACAGCTGGGCAGAAGTTCCACGCACCCTACCAGCCCTACTCAACAAGGTGGGTCTGGCACTTCTGAAACATGGGTAAGTGCACCACTCACAAGTTGTAATACTTGTTTGTACAACACGTAAAGGATAAAAACATCTGCTTAGAGGCACGGTACTAGCATTCCAAGCAAGTTTGGGATTATGGCCAAGGTTGTCTTTTAAGATAAGGCTCGGAAATCGGGCCAGAGTTTTCTTGCAAAGCACCCATGGAATAATGGCAGGAGTGGCCTGTTTATTATGAAAAATGGAGAGTGTCGGGCATATGAACTTTCCGAATATGAAAACTTCTTTTCCTGACTAACAATAGATTCATTCTATGCAGTTCCCATTACAGAGGTTATCAAAGACAATATAACTGTACTAATAACAGTAAAACATTGCGAAATGGGATAAACTGTTTGTTGGTCAATGGGATTTACCTTTAACTATTAATTAGCCTATGACTCTGCCCTGTGGCAAGAGATTGGAGTTAATAGCAACCTGTTATAAAACTGACTTCTATTTTCATCAAGAGTAATTGACGATATAGTAGCTGTGTTTCAGCTGTGCAAATGAAGGAACTGATATCGTGCAAAGTAGCGAACTCTCAAAGGACATGTAGATCATTGTTAACAACCTTGTGCTATTATCAGCTGAAGCTACCTCAGTCACAATGATGAACAAACAGTATTCAGCATTGCTCCAGTAGCTTGGTCGGTCGAATTCAGTTATTACAAACTGATGCTAAGAGCTCTAAGGTGAGAAGTTCCGAATACCATCTCTAGTTGGAGGTAGCGGAAGTTTGCATAAGTTGCCAATTCTTCAGTTGTTGGTATCAACTAAATATATACACTAGATGCACCCCATGGGTAAAGGGCTATTGAGCGAATATACATAATCTACATGCTCAACTTCAAGTTGCTACATTACGGTCGTGGCATATGTTAGTCACATGGCAATCAAGTAAAAGTATCCTGTAATAATTTACATAATCTGCTTTGCCACTGGCGTATCATCAAGTTCAGATCGATGACAACACTGAATAGGTATTGGATCTCAAAGTATTATGAAAGTATGGTTCAATGGTACATCGAATAGCGACATGGTGGTTTCATGTTTATTCATTGACTGCAAAAATATGTGGCAGAACAGTACGGAAAAATACATTCTCGCTACAAAAAGGTGGAATGTTCTTTTATGTCTTCCTCCATTTTGCCTCATTAGTCGGGTCTTGAAACAGTCAGCAACACTTCGCTATTGGTTTTCGTACTTTCTGACTGGCTAAGCAGCCGTGTTGCCTGCTTTCGTCAGGCATAATAATACAACCGTGTACGGTTATTCTAAAAAACAAAAACTTTGCTGGTTCAAACTGTGGTTCAGGAAACCAGCATCTGCATAATAAAACAATTATCGACTTACACATTCTGAATGGACTGCCTTACGGCTCAGGTTGTCACATCAATCCATGAATGTGCTCACTGCAGAGTGCAGGGATAGCACCAAAAAAGCAGTACATTCCTACTGAGGGGATCGGAAGCGGGTTTGTTTAACGTTAATGTTACATTTAATACGGTACAGATTATTGACATCTTCCAGTTCATTCTTAAATGGTCTTTGACAATAATTCAGTTATAGAGCCACTATAGCTGCAACAAACGGGAACCACTCTGTTGGGTTCAACCCAGGATATCGAGTTGTAAAAGAGATCTTGACACAAGTTCTCCCACCACAAGTGTATGCAGTTTGAATATTGAAAATGGGTTAACAATACTTCACCAGGGGGTTCCAGCTACATCCTTAGTCATGACACTAGTATCAGCACAACGAGGGCAAACATTGCAAACGCTGTGGCTAGATAGGATGGAATTGGCTGCAGGTGCCATTACATTTTACCTTTCTGATCTACACAAGCAGAGCAGACCAAGGGTGGCAGGATTTAAGATTATATTTTGGATACCCCACGGACTCACGTCTATGTAGTAGGGCTGGCTTGCTATATTATATCAAGGCCACCAGAATTCTAAGAAGTGTGGAATCAGCATTGTTTATTAAGTGACAAACAACCACACAAGGGAAGATCTGTTCAGACTATTTCAAGGTGGCTGCAGCAGGTTCTGGTTTATGCAGGTATTAACACTGACGATTGTACATCTCATTGCACCAGGGCAGCATCAACGTCAGCGGCCAGGGCAATTGACGTTCCCATCGACCATATCCTCGCGACCGCAGGATGGTCAACTGAATTGATTTTTAATTTTTTTTACCATAGGACGGTTACTGACCCGGGCTTTTTGCCCATTCTGTTTTGCGTCCACTTTAGCCTCCCCTGAGATACAGGGGTTGCTTTTGATTTTTTTATTAGCGTAAACCATTAATACATTTGAATCAATGTCATCCTTAATGCATTTTTGATTATTCACATCCTGAGTCAATCAATGCAGTGAGATGCTGAGATTTGGATCTGCGGCATGAAATCACAGGGCTTTGAACCGAAGTAAACGTGACTCCGAAGTAAAATAGTAAGATTAAATGAGAACTTATCAGTTTGAAGTTTGATCTTGATTTTATGAGGAGTTACGTTGGTGATTACGTGCCCTCCACGCCCAACCCTCTTTTATAAAGGTCATCTGGTAGTTCTCAGGTTGCTAATCTTACTATGTTAACTTCGATTTTTGTTATCTGTGATTTCATACCGCTGCTTTGAAAATTGATGCGCATGCGAACAGGCGGGTTCTCGTTTAATCTTACTATTAGGTCCTGATGTAGAATTTCAACACAAAAGTTTACCTTCCTTTCCAACCACAGATGCTTTTCAAACTCTGTATTCTTCCAGATTTCAGCCTAGAATGAGTGGATTATCTTATGAGAAAAGATTGGTCAGCCTCAGTTTGTTTCTACTGGAGTTTAGAAGAGTGGGAGAAGACTGATAGAAACGTATAAGATCCTGCAGAGATGTCAATGGTGACTGAGGGGGTGCTTGCTCTTATGGAAGACTATTGAAAAAAAAGGAGTCACCCATTTAAGACAGACCATGCAATTATTTATCTCCCAGGATTGGCATTGTACACAAGTAAAGGGAATAACAACTTAAAGGGAACAGTAGAAAAGCAGCAACTCAAGCAATAGGCAATGATAAAAGACTATTTAGACAAGGTGAGAGTTAGAGCCACAGACCAAAGTGCAAACAGAAGTTGCAGAAATGGGACAGTGGTGAAGTAATTCAAGTATCTTGTCTGAACTGGTATGCAGTAAGCACTACCTACAAGGTACTTTGTCCATCCTGATCATATGATTTCATAAAATAATTCCAAAATACATTAGACAACTGTAAAGAATTAACACTTTTGAAAACATTACTGTGCGGTGTCACCTGGTGTTCAGACCACTTATTGTCGAACCCTCGTCAGTAGTTACCAGAACTGTCACGTGACGTCATGGGTTAAGGGGAGTGTCCTGCTACATCAGCAGATCTTACCTAGAGATCATTAGTCAACATGTAGCTGAGCACGAGTCAACACCCTTGCTCAGCAGCAGCAACAATGACTCTTATGTTAGAGAGTCCCAAATGGTACATGTATATTAAACTTATCTTGCTAATAACGTAACCGTTTGATCACAAAGTTTGGTCTCACTACATTGGTGACCCGCGACGATCCAAATTGGGATTTTGGATTTTTCATGATGCAGCCATCCACCCACCTCTACAGTGATGACCCGACGTTCAAAAATGGTATTTAGGGGCCTTCGAACTATGGACCTGGCCGATGACATTGCGCTGCAACCTGATGTCGTTGACGATGCTTCCACGCATTCCAGTAATGTACCTTTGTGCCCCGCCGCCGCGATCGGGCCACTCGCCTCCTGCCTACGCCTGGTCTCGCTGATCAAAGGCCACCTTGGTCGCCTGCTCGCATCCCTGAACCTTGCATTCTCTCCCGCATGGCCCGCCCGGAGCCGTCCACCGACCACCGGCCGTCAGCTACCCGATACCCCACTGGCCACTGCCTACCTGGGCCATTGCACGAAGACGTCTTTCTGCTCCTCGCCGGCGGGGATTTCGCTGATCCCCAGCCTCTGGCTGCCCGTTCCGTTGAGCTGCGGCCAGCCCAGCAGCAGGGTGGAGCCTCGGTTGGTCGTGAGTTAGCGGACCCGCGACGGATCCCTCAGCCCCTTACAGGCTCCACCGGGGGCACGGTGGCGCAGCCAGTCTCGAGAGCGACCGGCGACGGTATGTGAAGTTCCTACCTGCAGTGGTGGGGCGAGGCCTGTCCATGCCGTCCGCCTCGCACGCATCCGGGAATCGCCTCAGTTGGCCACCAGTAATAGCCGCCAGTAAAGGCCGCCTCGGTCGGCTGCCAAAATAGCCGCTGCAGCCTACTACCACATGGCCACTGCGGCCGACTGCCAAAATGGCCACCGCGGACAGCCGGAAGCGACATTTCTACTTCCGGGTGTGGCGGTCCACATTTTTCCACGTCCGTGGGGGCCGACGCTCGACCTGCTCTGACTGCCGTCAACAGCGTCACCTTCTGGCCGGATGGTGTCTCTGCAGTCTGACCTCCATCACCAGCGCCACTTCAGGTTGGAAGGTGTCACTGCAATATCCAGTTTTCCAGCTTTCAGCGCAGCTTCTCATCGGACATGAGATTCCTGAGCCATCCTGCACCATTCGCACCATAGACATTGGACAATTTGAACCATTGAACTTTAAGATTCTTACCACTTTGCATTACGTTTGCTCACTGTAGTCTGTTTTTTGCTTTTTGCTTTTTGCTTTTTACACTGTAATGACCTCGCTGGGTTTAGATATTAGATTATTGTTATTTCTTTGTTGTGTTTTCTTCGGTTTGTATTGTCGACGACGACTTCCAGCTCGGCCCCCACAGTCCATGTCGGACTAGGCCAACGCGGTGCACCGACTGTGCCCACGGGCCCCGTGGTCCCGACTCGTGGCCGGGGGCCAATAACCCGTTGCAGGAGTCATCCTCGACCATGCTTGAGCACCTTCCGGTAGAATGTGAGCATGCTCTGTCCCTTTTTGCCTGTGAGTTGACGGGTTATGACTGCCGTGTTTCGTCGGACGGCTCGTTTTCCTTCCTCCGGTTCTGGGGGGGTCCTGTGGCGTCACCTGGTGGTCAGACCACTTACTGCCGAACCCATGTCAGTTGTTACAAGGACTCTCACATGATATCATTAGTTAAGGGGAGTGTCCTGCTACATTAGCAGATCTTACCCAGAGATCATTAGTCAAAATGTAGCTAAGCACAAGTCAACACCCTCGCTCAGCACCAGCAACAATAACTCTTATGTTAGAGAGTCCCAAACGCACATGTATGTTAAACATCTTGCTAATAAAGTAATCGTTTGATGACAAAGTTTGGACTCCCCCCCCCCCACCACCCCCACCCTCACATCAGTCTGAAGAACGGTTTCGATTCGAAATTATGCCTTTTTCCTTTGCTCCATAGATGCTGCCTCACCCGCTGAGATTCTCCAGCATTTTGTCCACATCAGATTAGTACCACTTGTTCTTACCTCAATGCAGGTAGATCAGAATAAGGTGTACAATCTGAGTTCCTTCCAACACAAACTTTCTATAAGATGTACATCATTGTTCTGAATCTCCTGAGCGCCCAACACTCCAAACCTTAGAAATATCGAAACATAGAAACATAGAAAATAGGTGCAGGAGGCCATTCGGCCCTTCGAGCCAGCACCGCGATTCATTGCGATCATGGCTGATCGTTCCCAACCAATAACACGTGCCTGCCTTCTCCCCATATCCCTTGATTCCACTAGCCCCATGAGCTCTATCTAACTCTCTCTTAAATCCATCCAATGATTTGGCCTCCAATGCCTCTGTGGCAGTGAATTCCACAAATTCTCACCTCAGTCTTAAATGGCCTGCCCTTTATTCTAAGACTGTGGCCCCTGGTTCTGGACTCGCCCAACATTGGGAACATTTTTCCTGCATCTAGCTTGTCCAGTCCTTTTATAATTTTATATGTTTCTATACCCCCCCTCATCCTTCTAAATTCCAGTGAATAGAAGCTTAGTCTTTTCAATCTTTCCTCATATGACAGTCCCGGGGATCAATCTTGTGAACTTACCCTGCACTGCTTCAATCATAAGGATGTCCTTCCTCAAATTAGGAGACCAAAACTGTACACAATACACAAATGTGGTTTTACCAGAGCCCTATACAACTGCAGAAGAACCTCTCTACTCCTATACTGAAAACCTCTTGTTATGAAGGCCAACATTCCATTGGCTTTCTTCACTGCCTGCTGTACCTGCACGCCAACTTTCAGTGACCGGTGAACAAGGACACCCAGGTCTCGCCGTACCTCCCCCTTACCTAACCTAACCCCATTGAGATAATAATCTGTCCCCTTGTTTTTGCCACCAAAGTGGATAACCTCACATTTATCTGTATAATACTGCATCTGCCACGCATCTGCCCACTCCCTCAACCTGTCCAGGTCACCCTGCAACCTCTTAACATCCCCTTCACAGTTCACACTGCCACCCAGCTTGGTCCTGCTTTCTCCCCATATCCCCTGACTCCGCTATTTTTAAGAGCCCTATCTAGCTCTCTCTTGAATGCATCGAGAGAACCTGCCTCCACCGCCCTCCGAGGTAGAGAATTCCACAGACCCACCACTCTCCGTTCTAATGGCTCACTCCTTATTTTTAAACTGGCCCCTGGTTCTGGACTCCCCCAACATCGGGAACATGTTTCCTGCCTCTAGTGTGTCCAAGCACTTAACAATCTTATACGTTTCAATGAGATCTCCTCTCATCCTTGTAAACTCCAGAGTGTACAAGCCCAGCTGCTCCATTCTCTCAACATATGACAGTCCCGCCATCCCGCAATTAACCTTGTAAACCTACGCTGAACTCCCTCAATAGCAGGAATGTCCTCCTCAAATTTGGGGACCAAAACTGCACACAATACTCCAGGTGTGGTCTCACTAGGGCTCTGTTCAACTGCAGAAAGACCTCTTTGTTCATATATTTGATTCCTCTTGTTATAAAGGCCAACATGCTTTTGCTTTTTTCACAGCCTGCTGTACCTGCATGCTTACTTTCATAGACTGATGTACAAGGACCCCCAGATCCCGTTGTACTTCCCCTTTTCCCAACTTGACGCCATTTAGATAGTAAATTAGGTAGTAAATGGTTAAGAGGACGTACAGCGAGACCTGGGTGTCCTTGTACATCAGTCACTGAACATTGGAGTGCAGGTACTGCAGGCAGTGAAGAAAGCCAATGGAATGTTGGCCTTCATAACAAGACGATTTCAGTATAGGAGTAGAGAGGTTCTTCTGCAGTTGTATAGGGCTCTGGTAAGACCACATCTGGAGTATTGCGTACAGCTTACGTCTCCTAATTTGAGGAAGGACATCCTTATGATTGACGCAGTGCAGCGTAGGTTCACGAGGTTGATCCCTGGGATGACAGGACTGTCATATGAGGAAAGATTGAAAAGACCAGGCTTGTATTCACTGGAGTTTAGGATGAGGGGATATAGATATAGATAGAGAGGATGTGGCCAAGATTGACTGGCAATTAATTCTAAAAGGGTTGACGGTGGATATACAATGGAAGACATTTAAAGACTGCATGGATGAACTACAAAAATTGTTCATCCCAGTTTGGCAAAAGAATAAATCGGGGAAGGTAGTGCATCCGTGGATAACAAGGGAAATCAGGGATAGTATCAAAGCAAAGGATGATGCGTACAAAGTAGCCAGAAAAAGCAGCATACCAGAGGACTGGGAGAAATTCAGAGACCAGCAGAGGAGGACAAAGGGCTTAATTAGGAAAGGAAAAATAGATTATGAAAGAAAACTGGCAGGGAACATAAAAACTGACTGCAAAAGTTTTTATAGATATGTGAAGAGAAAGAGGTTAGTTAAAACAAATGTAGGTCCCTTGCAGTCAGAAACAGGTGAGTTGATCATGGGGAACAAGGATATGGCGGACCAATTGAATAACTACTTTGGTTCCGTCTTCACTAAGGAAGACATAAATAATCTGCCGGAAATAGCAGGGGACTGTGGGTCAAAGGAGGAATTGAGTGAAATCCAGGTCAGTCGGGAAGTGGTGTTGGGTAAATTGAATAGATTAAAGGCCGATAAATCCCCAGGGCCAGATAGGCTGCATCCCAGAGTACTTAAGGAAGTAGCTCAGGAAATAGTGGATGCATTAGTGATAATCTTTCAAAACTCTTTAGATTCTGGAGTAGTTCCTGAGGATTGGCGGGTAGCAAATGTAACCCCTCTTTTTAAGAAGGGAGGGAGAGAGAAAACGGGGAATTACAGACCAGTTAGTCTAACATCGGTAGTGGGGAAACTGCTAGAGTCAGTTATTAAAGATGGGATAGCAGCACATTTGGAAAGTGGTGAAATCATTGGACAAAGTCAGCATGGATTTACGAAAGGTAAATCATGTCTGACGAATCTTGTGGAATTTTTCGAGGATGTAACTAGTAGCGTGGATAAGGGAGAACCAGTGGATGTGGTATATCTGGACTTCCAGAAGGCTTTCGACAAGGTCCCACATAAGAGATTAGTATACAAACTTAAAGCATACAGTATTAGGGGTTCAGTATTGATGTGGATAGAGAACTGGCTGGCAAACAGGAAGCAAAGAGTAGGAGTAAACGGGTCCTTTTCACAATGGCAGGCAGTGACTAGTGGGGTACCGCAGGGCTCAGTGCTGGGACCCCAGCTATTTACAATAATATTAATGATCTGGATGAGGGAATTGAAGGCAATATCTCCAAGTTTGCGGATGACACTAAGCTGGGGGGCAGTGTTAGCTGTGAGGAGGATGCTAGGAGACTGCAAGGTGACTTGGATAGGCTGGGTGAGTGGGCAAATGTTTGGCAGATGCAGTATAATGTGGATAAATGTGAGGTTATCCACTTTGGTGGCAAAAACAGGAAAGCAGACTATTATTTAAATGGTGGCCGATTAGGAAAAGGGGAGATGCAGCGAGACCTGGGTGTCATGGTACACCAGTCATTGAAAGTAGGCATGCAGGTGCAGCAGGCAGTGAAAAAAGCGAATGGTATGTTAGCTTTCATAGCAAAAGGATTTGAGTACAGGAGCAGGGAGGTTCTACTTCAGTTGTACAGGGTCTTGGTGAGACCACACCTGGAGTATTGCGTACAGTTTTGGTCTCCAAATCTGAGGAAGGACATTATTGCCATAGAGGGAGTGCAGAGAAGGTTCACCAGACTGATTCCTGGGATGTCAGGACTGTCTTATGAAGAAAGACTGGATAGACTCGGTTTATACTCTCTGGAATTTAGGAGATTGAGAGGGGATCTTATAGAAACTTACAAAATTCTTAAGGGGTTGGACAGGCTAGATGCAGGAAGATTGTTCCCGATGTTGGGGAAGTCCAGGACAAGGGGTCACAGCTTAAGGATAAGGGGGAAATCCTTTAAGACCGAGATGAGAAAGACTTTTTTCACACAGAGAGTGGTGAGTCTCTGGAACTCTCTGCCACAGAGGGTAGTTGAGGCCAGTTCATTGGCTATATTTAAGAGTGAGTTGGATGTGGCCCTTGTGGCTAAGGGGATCAGAGGGTATGGAGAGAAGGCAGGTACGGGATACTGAGTTGGATGATCAGCCATGATCATATTGAATGGCGGTGCAGGCTCGAAGGGCTGAATGGCCTACTCCTGCACCTAATTTCTATGTTTCTATGTTTCTATGATATCTTCCTGTTTGCTAACCAATTTTCTATCCACGTCAACACCCTACCCCCAATACCATGTGCTCGAATTTTAGTCACCAGTCTCCCATGCGGGACCATATCAAAGGCTTTCTGAAAGTCTAGATACACTACATCCACTGTCTCCCCTTCATCCATTTTGCTTGTCACATCCTCAAAAAATTCCAGAAGATTAGTCAAGCATGATTTTCCTTTCATAAATCCATGCTGACTTGGACTAATCCTTTTACTGCTATCCAAATGCCCCATTATTACCTCTTTAATAATTGACTCCAGCATCTTTCCCACCACCAAAGTCAGGCTAACTGGTCTGTAATTTCACATTTTCTCTCTCGCTCCTTTCTTGAAAAGTGGGATAACATTAGCTATCCTCCAATCCACAGGAATTAATCCTGAATCCATTGAACATTGGAAAATGATCACCAATGCGCCCACTATTTCTAGAGCCACCTCCCTGAGGACCCTGGGACGCAGTCCATCAGGCCCCGGGTATTTATCATCCTTCAGTCCCATTAGCCTACCCAATACTATTTCTCGCCCAATGAAAATTTATTTCAGTTCCTCGACCCCCTTAGATCCTCTGTCCTCCAGTGCTTCTGGGAGATTGTTTGTGTCTTCCTTAGTGAAGACAGATCCGAAGTACCTGTTCGACTCTTCGGCCATTTCCTTGTTCCCCATAATAATTTCACCCGTGTCTGCCTTCAATGGACCCACATTTGACTTTGCTACTCTTTTTCTCTTAACATATCTAAAGAAGCTTTTACTGTCCTTCTTTATATTCCTAGCCAGCTTCCCTTCATACTTCATCTTTTCAGCCCGTATTGCCCGTTTTGTTTCCTTCTGTTGTCCTATGAAAGTTTCCCAATCCTCTGGCTTCCGGCTACTTTTTGCTGTGTTATACATCTTTTCTTTTAGTTTTATTCTATCCCTAACTTTCAGCCATGGTTGCCTCCTACTCCCCTTAGAATCTTTCTTCCTTTTTGGAATGAAATGATCTTGTATCTTCCGTTTTAAGCCCAGAAATTCCTGCCATTGCTGTTTCATCATAATTCCTGCTAGGATCCCTTTCCAGTCTACCTTGTTCAGCTGCATCACTGCCACTTCCAATTTAACCTTCTCCTCAAATTGCAGATTAAAACTAATCATATTATGATCACTACCTCCAAGCAGTTCCTTTACCTCGAGTTCTCTTATCAAATTTGGTTCATTGGACAACACTAAATCCAGAATTGCCTTTTCTCTGGTCGGCTCCATTACAAGCTGCTCTAAGAATCCATCTTGGAGGCACTCTACAAACTCTCTTTCTTGGGGCCCTGAACCAACCTGATTTTCCCAGTCTACCTGCATATTGAAATCCCTCATCACCACAGTGGCATTACCTTTGTTACATGCCAGTTTTAACTCCTGCTGCAACTTACACCCTACATCCGGGTTACTATTTGGGGGTCTGTAGATAACACCAATTAGTGTCTTCTTGCCTTTGCAATTGTTTATTATCCAAGCTCAAATACATAACAAAGAAACCCTCATCCTTGTCTTGCTGTCTCAACACTTGCTTTTTTCAGTGCATGGGGGGGGGGGTGGATGCAAATTCTTATTTTGATATTGTCGTGATGGAGGCTTGTAGTTGGGGATTGGTTCAGAGATTGATGTGGTGGAGTTGGAACCAGGTGGCTTTTGTGACGATGTGGTGAGCAACCAGGAGATCGTTTTAGCAGTTAGAGAACAAAGAGATATTATGCTGGTGTGGAGTGGGGGGAAATACAGAAGATTGTTTGGAACCAGGAGATTGTTGTAGAGGGAAGAAGGTGAGAGAGCAGGAAGGAGGGGGGAAAGTGCAGGAACTAGGAGATTGTGTGTTGATGTACGGAGAGGAAATCATGAAGGACGTTAATTTGAAATAAGAGAGTATAGTGGGGGAAATTTTGGAAGCTGGATGTAGTTACAGTGCCAGGAGTGGGTGGGATAATTGGAACAAATTATTATCTTGTGGTGGTGTGACAAGATCAGTAAGATACATTTTTTGTAATGGGCTGGGGGTGGGGGAAGGTGGGTGGCAAATTATAACCAGGAGATTATCTGATGAGAGGGTTGAACAGGGAGATTGTGGTGTGTAGGAAGGAACTGCAGATGCTGGGTTACATCAATGATAGACACAAAATGCTGGAGTAACTCAGTGGGACAGGCAGCATCTCTGGAGAGTAGAAGGGAGGTTGTGGAGTGGTGATCAGAACAGGGGATTGTTGAGGTGGAGGGGTATTAATACCAGGAGATTGTGATGGAGGAAGGGGATTGGAACAAGGATATTATTGTGATGGGGGTGACCAGACCAGGAGAATATTGTCATTGAGGGGGATTTAAACAAGGAGATTGTTTTGTTGGTTATTCAAATACAGGAAGTTGCTGTGCTGGCAGTGGATGATAACCTGGAGAATGTTGTGGTGGATGGACTTGGAACCAGATTATTGTGGAAGAACAGTGTTGATACTAGCCGATTATTGTGGAAGATGGGGAGCAGCACTAGCAGATTGTTGTGGAGAATAGATAGTACAGCATAGGATCCAGAGATTGCTGTAGAAACGTGAAGCACAGGAATCAATAGAGAGACTATGGGAGTTGGCGGGTAGCTGTGGAAGGAGGGGCCATGAGAAAAAGCTGGAGACAGTCATGTCTCCAATGAATCTTACCAATTTCTACAGATGGTATCACAGTTTGGTACGGAAACTGTTCTACCTAAGGCCGCACGATATTGCAGAGAGCTGTGGATGCAGCCCAGCCCATCACATCTGTACCAAACTCCCAGCCCCCCTCCCCCAACCCGAGACAGGTGACACCCCAGTCAATCTCTTATATCACCAGATTCAGGCACAATCGATTCAATGAACCTATGCTAAGGATATATTTGGAATAGCTTCTTCCCCACTGTTATCAGACTTTTAAATGGACCTATGCGAAGGATGTATTCCAGTACTCTGAATTTACCAAATTGCGGGACTTGCACTTTTGTTTCATCTGCAATTTCTTTGGAGCTGTTATACTATACAATGCGTGCATCCCCTTTTTGTACTACCTGTTGTGCTCCTGTTGTATTATCTGCGTGGACAGCATGTAAAACAAAGTTTTTTTACTGTATCTCAGTACACATGACAATAATAAAACAATATCAATAATTGATTGTCCTAATCCTCATGAACACCTACTATATCTCACAAACATTTTTTGTGAAATCTTGTCAAATGTCTTTCTAAAAGAATACACAACACCACGTTCCCTTTTTACTATTTATGTTATCTATATAATTAAAAGTCTAAACTTGACCACTTCCTGTTTGCACTGTATATTGATTTTAGAAAAAATACGACGACTTACGGCTGTGATTTTTGGCCACCTTACTCAGAGTCCCCCTCTAGCTGTCAGGGCCAGAGGATTTTTCCCATCGATGAAAAATAAAAGACTTATTAATGTTTAAAAAATGTTGAGATTCTCTCTCCTGTCAATCACACCATGGCCACGCCCCTTCCAGTGGGAGGGGGAGGAGCTATACAACCCGGAAGTGTGGGCGTGGCTCAGTCTCTCCAAATGGGGGAGGGAAGAGGGTCATGACTCTCAGTCTGAGCTGGACACCGAGAATCCTTTTTGTGTTTTTAAACTGTGCCTTTTGCAACTGTATGGCTATTGAAATGTGTGCCTTTTGCAAGAGTGTGGCTTTTGCAACCGTGTGCCTTTTGCAACTGTGAAAAAAGATGAAAATGTCTAAAATTGATTGTGTACCTGCTCCCCCTTCTCTCTCACTCACCTGTTTACAGCAGAATAATGGCAGTTTCTGCGCTGCCGAGCCTGCCAGGCTTGAGTTACTGAGTTGCCAGACCTGAGCTGCCAGCCCAAGAATCCATTCGGCCCACAATGTCCATACTAGCCCTCTGGAAACCAGTCCCTTCGGCTCACAACGCCCATTATAGCACTCCAGAAAGCTCCCCCCCCCCCCCCCCCCCACACCGGCCAGCAATCTTGGAATTGGTGGAAAGGTGGAATATTGTGAAGGGGGACCACCCCACCCGTGTGAAGCTGGGACCCAACAAATCCAACTTAGTCTAGTATCTTCCTAAAGACACCACTAAATTGTTAAAAACTATTTATCTTTCATAAAACCATATTATCTCTGCTACATTACGGGACGGCTTCTCCAAGTTACACTTCCTTAATATTGGATTTCATTTGTTTTTAAATCAATGCCAAACTCAATGGTTCACAGTTTCCTGATATATCTCCCTCTGTTGAAAAGGAGTGTTTGAAATAGTTTGGTCCACTACGACTGATCCAGAATCTCAGGCATTTTTTAACTGAACCCTGTAATGAATTGATTTTATTCATCTGCTTCATTCAGGATCTTGGAATGGAAACGATTCTATCTAAGTCATTTGTTGATGGGCACCCGCTACTTTCTCCGATATGTCCTTGAATTAATAACAGTTACTTTAAATTTCTCACTTTCAAAGTTCCCCACCCTTTTTGGTTTGTGAATTGTGAATTCTGCAGTGATTACCTCAGCCATTTTGTTTGTACATGTACAAATTGTTCTGCTACAGCAGGGGTCAGCAACCTTGTTCTGCATAGGGGCCAGGACGCATGTCTGTGAGCAGATGGCGGGCCACATCTATCACGTGTACATATGATCCCGCCCCCATGCCGCCCCGGATGGCAGGCATCAAATCACGTTTCATATAGATCCGGCCCCTTCGAGGACGCCACCTGGATCACTGGCCCCTAGTTACGGGCGCTCATGAACATGGCCTTGGTTCAGTCCTAAAGGCGGTGGCTCAAATACTCATACTCACTCATCCCCGGCCTATTGACAACCCCGATCCCAACAGTGAAGCTCAGACACAGAAGGTGCGCAGCCGTGCCAATGGCTTTGCGCAGGATGCGGTACAGCCAGGCTCGGCGCTCGATCGTGCTCGGCGTTCGGCAGCTCCGCAATTGTGGCCGCCAGAGCAGGCCTCCTTACGCCCTTGCGTCACCGCGCCTGGGTGCCGCGGCCTCAGGCGCGGGAGGCACCGGAGATGAAGGAAGTCTGTGGGCCAGATGATTACGGGAAAAAAAATACACCTGCGGGCCGGATGATTTCGGGTTACGGGCTGCATTTAGCCCGGGGGCCTTTGGTTGCCGACCCCTGTGCTACAGCATTAAAGCAACCTATAGTTACTTTTGAAACTGTATTTGTTTTTATGTACTTAAAGGAGTAGTATTTCAACACTCACAGCAACAATAGGTCCATGAACTCATAAAATTGAATACGGTCCTTCACAGTGTATGTACTTTTCCAATGCTTGATTCTGTGCATCAGTTTCTCTGGAGCTACCACTCGAGAACACATCTGAAATGAGAAAGTTGTTTATTTGTTACTTTTACCAGAACGATCAACTGCTATGTATTATTCCACATAACCCTGTTAATATAATCAGTTGCATATTTGCTCATAATTGAGGATTATGTCAATATTCAGTTGGCAATAAGCGAGTTCAGTATTCTGAAAAACGCAAGAAATCATGGGATTTGTCAAAGGTCACTCGCTGTAAAGAAAAAGCGAACAAAGCACTGGCTGAAGAAACTGAGTATAATTCTTATCTTTATTCATGATTTATTTAATTAAAGTTGCCTTGCCTAATTAAAGTTGCCTTGCCTAATTAAAGTTGCCTTGCCTTCTATATAATTAAAATCTTGACCACTTCCTGTTTGCACTTTATATTGATTTTAGGAAAAACGATACCACGTACGGCTGTGATGTTTGGCCATGTTACTCAGCGTCCCCGTCCGCTCATCAGGTGCCGAGGATTTCTCCCATCGATGAAAAATAAAAGAGTTATTAGTGTTTTAAAAATGTTGCGATTCTCTCTCCTATCAATCACGCCATGAAGGCCACGCCCCTTCTGGTGGGAGGAGGGAAGGACTATAAAACCCAGAAGTGTGGGAGTGGCTCCGTCTCTGCAAGATGGAGGAGGGAGAGGTCACGACTCATTATCTTTAGTGGCCTTGCACCCTGCTTGAAATGGTATGAAACTGCACTTGAATGTGGTGCCTTGCACCCTGCTTGAAATGGAATTTCAAGGAATAGCCGTGAGTCAACTGCCAGTCCACCAGTCGTGATTGAGTGCCAGCACAACAGGCTTGAGCCGCCAGCCCAAGAATCCATCCGGCCCACAATGTCCATACTAGCCTTCTGGAAACCAGTCCCCTCAGCCCACAACACCCATACTAGCACTCCAGAAAGCACCCCCCCCCCCCCACTGGCCACCAATATTGGAATTGGTGGAAATGTGGAATATTGGGGGCGTTGGGGGTCCCACCTGGTAAGCCCTCCGCATTCTCAAACGTAAAATGATGCAAATGGGACTTTGTTGAGTGGTGCTGGGACCCACCAGGTCACACTTAGTCTGTGCCGTTTACCAGGGAGTACAAATACCTTGACGTGTACCTGGATTGTAATCTGGACTGGTCGAGGAATGCTGTGACCCTGTACAAGATGGGATAGAGCCGTCTGAATTTTTTGAGAAGGTTCCTTCAACGTCTGCAGTAAAATACTGCAGATGTTCTACCAATCGTTGGTTGCCAGTGCCATCTTCTTTGCTGTTATGTGTTGGGGCAGCAGGGCGAAGGCTGTGGACACCAATAAGATTAGCAAACTATTCAAGTAGGCTGGCTCCATCCTGGGGGCGGAGTTAGATTCATGGGAGGTGGTCTTCGAGGGGAGGATGCTCCTCAAACTGCAGAGCATCTTGGACAATACAGCTCACCCCCCTCCGTGACACACTGTCAACCTGAGGAGTACCTTCAGCAACAGACTGGTTCCACTAAGATGCAGTACACCACATAAGATCATTTCCTCCCTGTAGCTATCAAACTGTACAACACCTCCCCTTCTGTTGTGGGGTAGACTGACTCCACCACTAACTGACCCCCTCCTCCCCACCCCAATCTTTGCACATCCTCAATCCATTTCACTCGTCACTTTAATTTCATGTTTCAAATATTTTATGTTCTATGACTATTGGCAGATCAATTTCCCTCCTGGGATAAATAAAGTTCTATTGTATTCGTATCGTTAATATATTAACGCTGTTTTTGTTTGGGTTGAATACTTCTAAAATGAAGTAATCAAACTAGGAAAAGGAATAATCTAATCATGCACAATAATGTAATGCAGATAATAATAAATTGGTTTATTTCTATTAGAAACATAGAAACATAGAAAATAGGTGCAGGGGGAGGCCATTCAGCCCTTCGAGCCAGCACCGCCATTCATTGTGATCATGGCTGATTGTCCCCTATCAATAACCCGTGCCTGCCTTCTCCCCATATCCCTTGACTCCACTAGCCCCTAGAGCTCTAGCTAATTCTCGCTTAAATCCATCCAGTGACTTGGCGTCCACTGCCCTCTGTGGCAGGGAATTCCATAAATTCACAACTCTCTGGGTGAAAAAGTTTTTTCTCACCTCAGTCTTAAATGGCCTGCCCTTTATTCTAAGACTGTGGCCCCTGATTCTGGACTCACCCAACATTGGGAACATTTTTCCTGCATCTAGCTTGTCCAGTCCTTTTATAATTTTATATGTTTCTATAAGATTCCCCCTCATCCTTCTAAACTCCAGTGAATACAAGCTTAGTCTTTTCAACCTTTCCTCAAATGACAGTTCCGCCATCCCAGGGATCAAGCTCGTGAACCTACGCTGCACTGCCTCAATCACAAGGATGTCGTTCCTCAAATTAGGAGACCAAAACTATACACAATACTCCAGATGTGGTCTCACCAGAGCCCTATACAACTGCAGAAGAAGTATTAGCTTTTATAATCACGTGCTATTATAATCAAGATCTATTCCAGCAACTCAAAGGCAATTTCAAAGCATCCTGGCAGGGAAGGAATGATGCACATACTCTAGAGAGATTGGTGTAGCATATTTACCATATTTTCGATAATACCATATGAACACTGTATCACCTCACCCTACTTTTTTGGCAGCTCATTCATGCAAATCAGTGTCTTCAATATCCTAAATAATTTTAATGTAACATTTACTAAATATCACCTGCACCTAACCAACAAATAAAACCAATCCAGTTAAAACACAGCAAGAGGATTGGTTGAAACTAGTTTGACAAATGCAAATTGCACAAAAATCGATTCCTTCAAATTACTTCAAATTACTTAAGGGCTAATTACTGTCTGAAACAGTACCCAACGGGAAATTAAACCAAGCTGTTCTGAGCACTATTCACATTAGCATGCCTCGTGTTTTTCTGATATCAGGTGCACAGTTAATGATATAACTATTTCTGATACCTTCTGATACCTCTTGCTGACATAGTTTAGACCTTAAAGGTACAACTATGAACTTTATGGAATAGTCTCAACATAACTAGGACCACATTGCAATACTTTGTTGTTTTTTTGTTTATTAAAGGTAAGCCCTGCTGACATATCTGACCATATCTTCAGAGCTCAAACATCTTAGAAAGTTCACTGACAATTAATGCATTTTGAAGTACATAGTTACTAGCATACTCATTAAATAATGACATCACAGACAAAAGCACACTATTAGTCTTCAGCAGTACCATCAGGTGCCACATCAATGTCTATTATTTCTGCACAATGAAGGATACAATTTCCCATTTCATTCATGTTGGTGTAGAAATTATCCTGACAGATCAAGTCAGATCGTGACATTTCTTGCAGTATTGTTCTATATTCCAGAGAATCTTTTTTCAGGAGTTGATTACCAGAGCCATTGCTTACCAGGCTCCTCTCGTCGTAGAGTTGGCAGGTTTCCTCACTCCCAATGTCCAAGAAATCTATTCCATCATACATCTCACTAATGAGCACATCAATGCCCTTCTCCATGAATATGGAAGCCCATGGTCTTCCTTGCAACTCTGTCCTCATTGTGTGTTACTGGTTTTATGATGATGTGTCTTAAAGGGCTTACACATTCTTCCATGATTTGTGCACAGAAAGGTAGCAAATTTGTTTTAGTGTTTCATTCTGCATATAAACTATCCAAATGCTGTTTCAACTGCCTTTTGGCCAGATTCTTGATTTGTTGTTAAATTGGCTTTAGTATAAATGTAATAACAGTTTAGAGGATGAAATCCAATTTCTTCACATTAATTACTCAATCCACCAGATGCACCAATTAAAAGGGCATTCAGCTACAGACAATTAGACTTTGAGGATCTATTCACTGTTTGCTCGTACATTACTTTAGTATTAAAATTTGCTGATTTCTGAGATTTTGGCCTTCTTATTAGACTCTTGCGTCCATCAATGATGATTATTGGTACTTTAATTTGGATGGTGAAAGAGGAATTTCAAAGAACAGAAACAACCTCAGCAGTCAGTAGGTAAAGTGAGTGGATCTATAAGTAGATATTATGCAAAGTGGGAAGGGACGGTTGGTTCCTGTTCAATTACTGCTCAAAATTCAATAAGGCTGGGATAACCTTCCCATTTCTATCCGTTAAAGCCAAATAATCAACAATTCTTTCTATAAATTACTTGGATGTAAACAAATGGGTTGGATAGCAAGTTTGCAGATAACTCCAAGATTGCTAGAGTTGCGGAGTATGAGGACGACTGTTAAAGTATACACAGGAATATCGATCAGCCACAGAAATGTGCAGAGAAATGGCAGATGGAGTTTAGTCCGAGCAAGTGTGAGGTGAAACAGATATGATAGTAGCATTTAAGAGACTTTTGGATAGGCACATGGATATATAGGGACTAGAAGGATATGGATTATGTGCAGGCAGACTCGGTCTTAGCATCATGTTCAGCACAGACATTGTGGGCCATAGGGCTGTTCCTGTTTTTACTGTTCTATGATCTTCCACAGCTATAGAAGGCTAAAAATCAAGTGCTGGTCAATGAGTTTAGTATGGGTGGTTATTTGATGGTTGCCATGGACAAGGTGGGTCAAAAGTCCTGTTTCTGCTCTTCGTGACTCAGACCCCTGTGTATACATTGTTATCTCTGATATCCCCAAGGATCTATAACTGGGACCTTTCAATTTTTTAGCTTATGCTGCAATATCATATAAAAGGACACAAAGCACTGAAGTAACTCAGTAGATCAGGCAGCATCTGAGCATTTCTCAGGAGAATATGGATAGGCAACGTTTCAGGTCAAGACACATCTTCAGACTGATTGTGAAGGGGAGAGGAAAACTGGAAAAGGGGAGATGCAGGACAAAACATGGCAGGTAATAGGTTGACATAGCCAAGGGTAGTTTTTGATAAGTAAAAAAGTGGGGGGGGGGAGTAGTTAGAGATTAGCTAAAAGTAGAGAATTCAATGTTCAAATGACTACCCAATGTTATAAACTACCCAAGCAGAATATCAGGTGCTGTTCTTCCAGTTTGTGTGTAGCTTCCTTCTTGCAGGGCAGAAAGGTCAATATGGGAAAGGGGAGTTAAAACAGTTAGTAACCTGGTGGTCCAGTAGGTTTTGACGGATCGAATTCTTGGGTAGCTTACAACCCAATGGTATGAACATTGATTTATCTAATTTTAGGCAATCTCTAACTAATCCCACCCAATCTCCCCCTTTCTCCCCCACACGCCCTCTATTTCCCCATCTCTTTCCTGCCCTGTGTATTACAAACATCTGCAGTTCCTTTTTCTACAATATCATATGTAGGTTTCAACGTACCCTGATAACACCCAGCTCGATGAAACACTTCTCTTAACCTCCGCTTATATAAATGTTTACACTATCATAGATTCATGCAGCATGGAAACAGGCTTTTTGGCCCAATTCGCACATAGCAATCAAGATGTCCTTTCTGACAGACCTTTCAGAAAATACTGTAAAATACCTTGACAGAAAGAAGCAGTCTATAACTGATACTACACAGACGTGCATACTGCCTGAGATTGTAATGAGAAGTGACTTGATATTCAAGCAAGAATAATATCATTAGCTTGAACCCGCACACTATGTGATCTCGGAGGGAACAAACTATAAAATGGTGCATCTGCTGTACTCAGTCTGTACTGCCATGGCTTCATCCTCCAAACCCAGGGTTGCTCCTGCTGACAGACCTGGAATCAGTGTCTGGTTCCTGGTGTCATTATTATTCTCCTCAGAATTGCTCTCTGCACAATCTGAGTGGGATTTGTTCCTGATGAAGAGGTTTGTGAGTGAGAAAAGACATGTCTCCACTCGTGCGGAGAAGAGACGAGTTCCATCATATCATGTCTCTGCTTCAGTTGAAGAGTAATTTGTACATGTGTTGCATCTTTGTTTATGCAGAATTGCAATCTGTAAACTTGCAGGTTCACTTTACTCCTGAACAATGCAATATGTTCATCAGTGGCATCATTGAGATTATTGCAACTAATCACTCACAGAAGATACCTCTTTGGTCAATGAAAACAGCCATCAATGAGGATATAAAGCAGCTCCCAACTAACATGTAATTTTCCAATGAGTTTCTTGCAGAGATTAAACCTCCCACAGGATCATGGAACAACTGCAGAAAGAAGTGTGCATGGTCTCCTGAGTGAATAGCAGAGGCCTCTGGTTCCAAAGACTGTCCTGTGAGAGCATTGAGATGGACTCCTCAATAGTCCTTATGATTTCCTCCATTAACCCAGGAAGATTTGGCAATATGTTCACTATAACGGTGTGCACTCATGTTAGAAACATAGAAAATAGGTGCAGGAGTAGGCCATTCGAGCCAGCACTGCCATTCAATATGATCATGGCTGATCATCCAAAATCAGTACCCCGTTCCTCCTTTATCCTCGTATCCCTTGATTCAGTTAGCTTTGTCATGAGATCATTCCAATCATAGACCTCATCTTTTGGAATAGTTCAGATGTATGAACCTCCCCTCGTCTCTGGCAAGATCAGATTCCCTTTGGCTTAATGGCAGAAAACTGCCTGCTGGTGTCCATTATTTCTTCCTATGTTGCTGTGGGGTGTCAGGCATAATAAGAAAATGTGCTCATCACTGTCATTGTCCCCTTCCTACTACTCTCCGGCAATCTTACCCCCAGCTTCCTCTAATCTAATTGACAGTATTCTGGGGACCTATCCTCATATCTGCAGACAAATCAGAAGGCTGCACTTGTCCGATATACTCCAAATGCTTTCATAGTGATTAAACGCAGAGAAAAGAGGGTTTCACAATGAATTGAATTGAAGGCAATGGTATTAAACAGATAGTGAGCATATAAGGCAGATTTCTTATCACAGGAGGTGTTTGGATCTTTGAGAATTGTCTATCGATAAATTGCATGGTATTCTCCAGTTTGATGAGGTTGTCAGCTTCCATGGCCTCTCCCCATCCTGTTTGCGTGGCCATTCCACTTCTGCTGTCTTTGCTCAAATGAAAGTTTACCGATCAACCTTTTATTGTCCTAACTTCGGAGTCTTGACCTGTTTGATGGTTAGTGCATGAATCTTGAGAGGGTGGAGTGTGGCGTGGAAGAGGCTGGGGTATATAAAATGTAGATTGAGTAAGTGTGCGTAGGTGTACATGCAAATGTCTGCACACACATGCACTCATACATTTGTGTGTGTGTGTTTGCAAGATAATTGTATTTCGTAGACAAGCTTTTTTTTAGGAATGACTTCATGCTAAAGGTATTCTCATTCCTGAAGGGGATAATGCTTGTCATCTCTTCCCAGGTTGTATTGTATTGTATTGTATATCTTTATTATCATTTTTCTGAGTACTTACATACCCAGAGGAAAACGAAAAAGCGTTTCTCAACCAGTGTCCATTCAGTGTGTGGTAAAAAATAAATAGAAATAAAGAATAAAAGTACATATATCACGAGTTCCGATCGGCAGTGGCACGACAATGGCTCTGCTTCAGTGTGTCCAGGTTGGTGTTTGGTGCGCGATACTTTGGCAGGGGGCAAAGTCCCCTGACATCTGACAGGACATCTGACAGGTCATCTGACAGGTTCTTCTAACAGTTGCCCCAGAGGACCTCCTACCCCATTTTGCAATACAAGACCTCCATCTTCATTCAGTTGAGCTTTGCTATTCCTTTCTCTGAATATGACAGCTCTTTCACTCTTCCCTGCACCTTCAGCTGTCTGGTTGCTTTGGGGAATTTGCCTTTAAGGGCTGACACCTTTCAGCTGAGATAAATGTGCCCAATCATGTCAAGAGCCATGCAAGTCCTACTTTTGTGCATTTTTTGGGGAGAAAACTACCCTGACTGTTTTGTGTCCTCTTTTTCAGTAATTTTTCAATATTTTTTATCAGGATCAGACTTGGAGCTTTCATTATATTACAGCAATGTTTTAATGCATTACCACAGGCAGGGTACTTCAAAATCGTCAGTGATTCAAATTGAAAACAATGTAACGGAGTAAATCCATGCAAGGGTGAGGTGCTGCACTTAATGCGGTCAAATGTAAGGAGAAAGTACACATTTAAAGCCAGGATTTTTAACACCATTAATGTACAGATGGGTTCTTGGGGTCCAAGTCCTTGAAAGTGTTAACACCAGGCGATAGAGTGGTAAAGAAGGTGTATGTTATGCTTGCTTTCATTCAGTCGAGGCATTGAGTATAAGAATTAGGAGACATGTTGCAGTTTTATAAAAAGCTGGGCCTCATTTGGAACATTGTATGCCGTTCTTGTTGTTCCTTTACAGGAAAGATGCGGAAGATTTCGAGAGATTGCAGAAGATGTTTACCAGAATGCTGCCTGGATTAGTGGGAATTAGCTATAAGGAGAAGTTGGACAAACTTGGATTATTTTTTTCTGGAGCTTTGCGGGTCGAGGGAAGACCTGACAGAATTTTATAAAATTATGAAAGACTGTAATAAATAGGGTAGACGATCAGAATCTTTTTCCCAGGAAGGAAATGCCAAAGACTAGAGGGCACAGCTTTAAGGTGAGAGGGGGGAAATTTAAAAGAAATGTGTGTAGCTACGTTTTTTACAGTGAGTGGTAGGTGCCCGAAACATGCTGCCAGCGATAGTGTGGAAGCAGATATGATAGTGGTGTTTAAGAAGCTTTTCGATAGTCACATGAATATCGCAGGGAACGAAGGATATGGATTACGTGTAGGCTGAGGAGATTAGTTTAACTTGGATCCAGCATAGACATTATGGGTTGCAGGCTGACATGTTTTCTACTGTTCTGAGTACCATGAAAAAAAGGATTCTTAGCTAAATAAAGAAAAGGTTTACAAAAAGGCTAACATCCTATCTGTCATCTAGTGCCAGATAGGTAAATTATTTCTGCTCACTTAAACATTTATAATTACAGTGTGGTGAGCAGCTAGTCATAGTTAATTAAATGTTACAATTCATAAATAAATAAATAAGGGATAAACAATATTACATAATCCTCATGGTTATATCCCCCCTTTAATAAATAAAAACAAAAAGGGAAAATGCAAACATCCAAAAATAAACATCCAGTCTTTGCATATTTTGTTTTAATACAAATTTCACCAGATACTTCAGTAGACTGACTGTCTCCCTAGAAATGTCCCTGACTGATTGCAGTTATCTTGGACTGAGTTGTTGCTTGGCTATGCAAAACACAAAGTGTTGGAGGAACTCAGCACAGGACATGCAGCATCTGTGGAAGGATTGGACAAATGCGTTTCAGGTTTGAGCCATTCTTCAGACTCTGAAGAAGGTCTTGAGCCTGAAGAAGTGTCCCAACCCAAAATGTCATTCCCTCCACAGATGCTGTCTGCTGAGTTCCTCCAGCTTTCAAACATCTGCTGTTCCTTTTGTCTCTATGTTTCCAGGCTATGGTGTTCCATACTCTGCTGGATTAGTGTGTAGGAAAGAACTGCAGATGCTGGTTTACATCAAAAGGACACAAAATGCTGGAGTAACTCAGCGTGTTAGGCAGCATCTCTGGAGAAAATTAATACAGTGTAATTGATGTTTCGGGTCGAGACCCTTCTTCAGACTGGAGGATGGGTTAGTGTTGTATCCTCCTGTACTTTACATCTGCAGTTTCTTTGGTAGAATTCCTGAGGGTATTTGTTCCTCTGACTTCTAATACTATCCCGACTTTGGACAAAAAGAGGTATGGTATTTCTCAAGTAAACAATACCTCTTGCCATAGCCATGATGATATGATATGACTTTAACCCCACCAACTGTTAGTGGTGGGAGTTCTTTGGTACATCTGCTGAAGAGTGTGTAATTTCTCCTGACTGCCCCCCGCCCCCCCAAGTCCCAACCCCCCGGTTATCTTCCTACATGTTTTTGCACTTCTGGTTCTAGCAGTCTGTCTATTAGGTTTGGGTAAAGCAGTAGGCTGGAATGCTCCAGCAGGAGTCTGACTGTAATTATTTAATTTATTTAGTATTACCTTCATCACTTTTGCATTTCTCTGCCTTTCAATTAATCTGTGGTAAATAAGGCAATTCTGATAGATAAGTTAAGGTGTATTGACAGTGTAAGGTAGGATGATTGCCAGATTGCTTTAAAATAGTTCAGTCAAGAAACAGCTAAAAGATAAAGGTTTCAAACCGAGGCTGACCTACTCCAGCAAGGTTCATCGTACGTGTCACTGAGTGGATGAGGAAAGTCTTTTTCCTCAGTGTGACTACATAATGTAATGCATAAAGTTCCGGAGGTATTATAAGCTGCTATATATTATTGAATGAGTTCACCGAGATGGGATTGCATTTTTGTCTCAGTGCGGCATTCTTTACACTGCCAGCTGACTAAACATCAAGAGGAAATTGGATTTCAAGTCACAAATGAGCAAACTTTTCTGAAGAAGCTGAATAAAAAACACTCACAGCAAGTTGGAACCCAATAACTGACTTGGCCACTCAGCACAGTTCACTTTTATTGCTCTGATCCAGTTGTTATTTAAGTATCCTTTTCACAAATCAATACCACTGAAGAGAGATATTTGGTTTGTTTCATTTTTGCTGACATATATAATAATGCAATTCATTACAGGTGTTTCAGCATTATCCTTGCAATCTGTTGCCAATATTTTTACTATGTTACAGAAAAAGCTATAATTGGACGGACATCTTAGGATAGATTTTGCACTCGATTGTAGTGGTTAAACAAATATAAAATCGGTGCAGCATATTTTGTATGCAATTGTCTCTTGAGACTGAATTTTGGATGCAGAATCATGGGGTGGGGAATCACAATTAATTATTATGGAAAATCTTGCCCATCACACTTGCCCATATCGTCTAGATACGATACAAAATTAATACAAACAGATCTGCATGAACCGCTAACACAATTTGTGGACTATATGCTATTAGGATTACATATGCTGCCTTTTACGCTTATTTTAATGATAACTCCATTTGCAACTGAATTGCTTTTCACATTATGTACTTTTGGATGCTTTGACTTACCGAAACAAAAATGCATATCGAAAAGGCAGATAGAGACAGAATGAGCGCGGGACAATGGAGAAAGAGAGAATAAATAAGTATGTGAGCAAATGAGTGAATGAGTAAGTAAATTCAGCCAGTGCCTCCTCTTCAAGGCAAAGACTGAGCACCAGGACAAGCCTAAGACCACCAGTGCCTCCTCTTCAAGATCAAGGCTGAGCCACCAGAACTGCCAGCACCTCCTCTTTTGAGACTAGAATGAATTGCAGGGACAAGCCTGTGATCATCGTGCCTTCTCCTTCGAGACCAGGACTGAGCCTCAAGGATAAGCCCATGACAGCCAGCCTCTCCTTCGAGGCCACGATTGAGCTACCTGGTTAAGCCTGAGATTTCCAGTGCCTCCCATGCACATTGAAGATGTGGGACTGTACCCCATCCAGACCCAGACTTTCTCGTCACTTTTGTCATTCACTACCTATGACCACATCATTTGAGTTACCCCTACTGTGAGTGTAGGTATTGGCATTGTCGATCTGACGCCACAGTCAGTAAAATATAGGAACTCATCATCAACTTCAGGAAGCGGGGTTGAGTACACGCCCTAAAGTCTGCATCCATGTTGCTGAAATGGAGCTGGTCCAACGACATTGACACTACACCCAAGAAACCACACCAATGCTTTTACTTCCTCAAAAAACTAAGGAAATTTGGCATATCTTCAATATCTCTCACCAATTTTTACAGATGCACCATAGCAAGTCCAGGACCTCAAGAAATTGCATAGAGCTGTGAGTGTAGTGCAGTCCATCATGCAAACCAGCCTCCCCAACCCCACTTCTCCGCCTCATCCTGCACCCGCCTCCCCATCAACTCCATCTAAGGCAAGCTGCCTCAGAAACTTGAAAGCGCATTCCACCTAATTCAGTTTCTTACCCTTTGTTATCAGACGATTGAACGGACATCACAAGCTAAGGATGTTGGTCCGATCTCGCAATCTACCTCATTGCAATTTTTTGCACATTTTTTTCATGTGCACTTAGTCTGTAGATGGAACAAAATATTCTGCGCTCTGTTTCCTTTCTCTTTTTGCATTGTTGTACATGTATATTTGATTATACTCATGCATTGTATGATTTACCTGATTAACATGCAAAACAAAGTTTACACTATCTCTGTATACATGGCAATAATAAACCAATACCAATAATAAATTTGGGCCCTGAAATGATCATGTAGGTCTCTATGTCTGTAATAGTGCCTTGGGTGGTGACACACTGCACTTCTGGCAAATTCTATACATAAACACTAAGTCTTTTAAATCCTCAGTGACATCAGGCCAATTTTTGTTTTTTTTGTTTGTTTTTTTTGTTTGTTTATTTTTGTTAGAAGTAAGTACAGTAGTCTGGAACTTAAGTACCTAATACATAAATACATATTCTCATTCTTGTACAACTTCATACTTTTAGTTCAATAATGAAAGAACAGTGAGAGAAAAAAGAAATAAAGAGTGTCGGAATAGATAGACAAGCGAGTAGAAACAGAAAACAAAAAAAAAATAAAGGACAGAGGTGAGAACTTAAAAGATTGAAAGAGAAGGAAAAAATACAAAGAAAAAAGAGATTAGGAGAGATCTAACTATCTCTTATTTTTGCCCATCCGTCACCCAGTTCTAAACATTTAATTTCTAAGGTTATGTTATGTTGCACCATATGCTTGTATAAAGTTGATAAACGGAGACCAAATCTTTAAGAATTGGTCTACTTTGCCTAGTAAGAGGAATCTCATTTCTTCAAGATGTAGCGTTTCAGACGTGTTTGAGATCCACATTTTGAATGTTGGCGTAGGTGCGTTTTTCCAAAATTTAAGTATAGGTTTTTTCGCTGTTATTAGACTATAATTAAGAAAAGCTTCTTGGAATACAGTTAGTTTACTTCCCTCTTCCATTGATCCAAAGATAATCAATTCAGTATTGGGGTTCAATTTTGTGTTAAATAGTTTTGTAAAAATTCCAAAAATTTCATTCCAAATGTATACAGTTTTGTACAAGAGACAAAGGAATGTGCTATAGTGGCATTTTGAGTTAGACATTTGTCGCAGATGGGGGAAACATTTGAAAATATTTTATTCTGTCTTGTTTTCGAATAATATAATCTATGTAAAATTTTAAATTGAATTAGGTTATGTCTTACATTCATTGAACATTTGTTTACATATAATAAATTTTTATCCCATCTATCGTTCGGAATTTTTATCAATAACTCTTGTTCCCAGTCTCTTCTAATTGCTTCTGTTGTTGGTGTTTCTATATTTAGAATTATATATTATAAGTAAGATATTAAATTGCTTGATTCTGCCTTTCTATTCATTCCTTCCTCCAGTAGATCTGGGGTTAAAGTTTGATATCCTTGTATATACTTTTTCAAATAATCTTGAATTTGAAGGTATTTGAAATATTGATTAATTTTCAAATTATATTTTAGTTGTAATTGTTGGAATGATAAAAGTTTTCCCATTTCATACATATCTCCCATCATTTTAATTCCTATTCTTTCCCAATGAGTAAACGTTTTATCAATTATGGATGGTTTGAATGAGGGATTATTAGCTATTGGAGAAAGAAGCGATAATTTTCTTAATTTTAAAGTTAATTTTATTTGTTTTCAAATTCGTATTATACTATGAATAATTGGATTCTTCTTGTATATTACATTGTTCAGCTTTAGTGGAGAAAGAAGGATTGCTCCTATATTATAAGGGGAACAATCCTCTTTCTCCATTCTTATCCAATATACCTGTTGGGCAGAACTGTCCAACCAGTAGATCATATTTTTAATATTCACTGCCCAATAATAATACAATAAGTTAGGGAGTGTCAGTCCCCCTGATTCTTTAGATTTACACAAGTGGTTTTTTTTTAAATTCTGTGTGATTTATAATCCCATATGAAGTTTATAATATCAGAATCTAATTTTTTGAAGAATTTTTTAGGTATGTATATTGGTATTGATTGAAATAGGTACAATATTTGTGGTAAGAAGATCATTTTTATCGCGTTTATTCTGCCTATTAATGGCATCGGCAGTGTCTTCCAAAATTTAATCAGCCCATTTAATTTAGTTAATAAAGGCATATAGTTTGCGTTGAGTAATGATTTATAGTTCCTAGTAATTTGGATGCCCAAATATTTAAATTTTTCTGTTGTAATTCTAAAAGGGAATTTCAACAGATGTGTCGACTCTTGAGGTTTTATTGTCATAATTTCGCTTTTGTTCCAATTTATTCTATATCCTGAAAAAGAACCAAATTCTTCTATTAAATTTAGTATATTTGGTATGCTAGTTTGCGAATTTGTAATATATAATATGTCGTCTGCACATAATGAAATTTTATTATTTGAGTGTTTGGTAATATACCCATGAATGTTCGGATGGCTTCTTATACTTTCAGCTAAAGGCTCTATCACTAGTGCAAAAAGCAGGGGCGATAACGCGCACCTCTGCCTATTGCCCCTTGCTAAATAGAATTTCGGGGATAATATATTATTAGTCAGTATTCTAGCCGTCGGCTTATCATATAGTAGTTTTACCCATGAAATAAAATTATCTCCCATATTAAATTTTTCCAATACTTTGAATAAATATTGCCATGCTACTTGATCAAAAGCTTTTTCTGCATCCAATGAAATAATTGCTAGTTCTTCTTCAGTATTATGTGAGTACATTATATTAGACAACCGTCTCAAATTGTTAAATGAGTATCTCTTCGGTATGAACCCTGTTTGGTCCGTATTTATTAGTTTACTAACATATTTACTCAATCTTTTCTCTAGGGTCTTCGTTAATATTTTTTGGTCTGTATTTAGGAGTGCAATAGCTCTATATGAGCCTGGGTCTTCTAGATCTTTATCCTTTTTTGGTATAAGTGTAATAGTTGGTTCAGTTAGTGTTTCTGGGAGTTTATTTTCTTTAAAAATGTATATATATATAAATCTTGCAACCGTGGAGAAATTATTTCGTAGAATCCTTTATAGAATTCATTACTAAAGCCATCTGGTCCTGGGGTTTTGCCATTCTTCAATTAACTAATTGTTTCTTCTATTTCCTGTAGTGTAATCTGAGCTCCTAATGCCTCTTGCTCCACCATATTTAATTTTGGAAGCTTACAGTTATCTAAGAAATTTGCAATTTGAGTATTATTTGCAGATGTTTTCGATGTATATAAATGTTGATAAAATTGAGCAAATCTTTTATTAATATCTTTAGGTAGTGTTAGTAATTCCCCTTTGTCTGATTTAATTTTAGTAATTGTATTTTCTGTGTCCCTTTTTTTCAGTTGGCGTCCTAGGAGTTTATGAGGTTTATCACCAAATTCAAAAGTTTCTTGTTTTGTAATTTGAAATAATCTCATTATTCTGGCCGATAAAATTTTATTTTATTTATATTTTAGTATTATTATCTTATTATGTTTACCTATAGTTGATTCTTTGGCATTTTCCAAATCTAATTGTCTAATTTCTTGTTCTAACTGCAATTGTTCAGTATTATTCTTTTTATTTTGGAAAGCTTGGTATGAGATTATAATTCCTCTAATAAATGCCTTAAAAGTTTCCCATAATAAGGAGGGTGAAATATCTGGTGTATCATTTGTCTCAAAGGAGAATCTCATCTGCTCTTTTAAATACGTGCAACTTTGTGAGTTATTTAAAATTTGGGGGTTAAACCTCCAAAACGAATTTTTATCGGGCATTCCTTCTAATTTTAAAGAAAAAGTTAACGGGGAATGATCAGAAATGATACTATTATGATATTTAGAATTATATGTATATGGAATTAGTTTTGTGTCCACAAAGAAATAATCAATACGTGAATATGTTTTATGTACTGTTGAATAAAATGAATATTCCCTACTTACTGGGTTAGCGATTCTCCTTACATCTGTTATATTAGTATTTTTCATGTATGTATTTAGGAGTTCACTCGTTTTAGATTTTATGTTAGTCCTTTTTTGTTTTGCTGATTTATCCAAATATGGATCTAAAACACAATTCAAATCTCCCCCTATTATCACATTTTGATGATTAAGTTCTGAAATTATATCCAGATGTGTCTCTTGTAAAAAAATAATGTCACTTTTTAAGGCTTTTAATTGGGCAAAGATCTTACCCCTTTTAATTGGTTCATTAGCGCCCCTTATATTCCACTACAGAACGTGATTCCTCCAGTTTTCTTTTGTTTATCGTCTTGCATTATGAATCATCTTAATACCTTTACTTCATATGGTGCAACCAAGAACCTTATAACTCCAGATGAAGGATGATCATCCCCAGTTGTTAAGTTTTGTTGGCATCTCCCCTTCAGAATAAACCTTAAGAAAGACCAGAAAGTGTAGAGTCGTGAAAAGATAATTAACAAACAAAAAGTGATATTATAATATCCAAAAATAAAGATATTATAATTAAAAACAAGCCACCACCAGGTGGTAGAAAAATTCTTATTGACTTCCGTAGATGTTTTTATATGTTTCGCTCTGCCCCTTTGACCAATTATTATTAATTGGAAGAGAGAGCGATACAAAGTTCAAAATTATATATATATATATAATAAAACGTTCTCCAATAGCTAGATTAGAAATTTATCTTCCAGGAGGAAAAACAAAATAAAAAAGTAGTTTCCAACATTAATTATATACTTAGATATAACAGTAATTATGTTAATTATATATCCATATCTATCAATATGCCTAGATTTATTACAATTAAGTCTCAAACCTTTGTATCAGACAACAGCACGTCCCAAGGGGTTAACCAGATTCAGACCCTTGGATAACTTCCAAGTATCTGAGTCTCCTCCCCCCCTTTACGTGCAATCTAGACTAAGTCTACTGTATCCATAAAATGTGTTAATATGTTATCAATAATACCCAATTTTATTAATTATATTTTATGTTAGTATGTAATTATATATTTCTTAAATCATATTCTATATTACACTATATTCTCAATTTATTTTCCCCGCCACAGTTTCTCTTCTTTGTCAGTCCTTTGTTGAAATGAATCTTAAAATCCGACCTTGAATTAACATTCCAAAGATAAAATGCCTAGACAGTGCCTCGAGGAGGCTACGCCATTTTAACAAGAGCAGTCTTTTTTATATGTTAAAAAAAAAGAGACACAATCCTTTCTTTGTCGTTTCTCCTCGATGTTATTGTAGGAGACCAACTCCTAACGATCAGTAGTCCTCCTTTGTGATACTTTGTGCATATTTAAATGCCTCTTCTGGATCCGTGAATGCACGTTCAACATGGTTATAAGAAATTCTCAATTTAGCGGGGTACACTATCCCATATCTTACTCCCGATACCTCTTTCAGTAGCCTTCTCATGTTTGTAAACATATTCCTCTTTTCCACGACTTCAGCTGGAAAATCACGGAAGAATCTTAGTTTGTCTTCTCCAAACATCAAATTCACACCATGTGGAATCTTTTTCATAATTCCTTCCAGGGTTGGAATGTCATGGAATTTCAAAATAATCTGTCTTGGGGGGGCAGTTAAGCTTGCTTGAGCCTTACATCGGACCCGGTGAGCCATATCTATTCTCGGGGCTTCAGGCAGCTTAAGCACTTGTTTGAGTAAATTGGCAGCAAACTCCTGAAAATTCTGTCCAATCTCCTTTCCTTCTTTTAATCCAATTATCCTCAAATTTTGTCTCCTTGATCTTGCCTCCAAGTCCATACATTTATACTTCATTTTAGCAAGCTCCCTCCCAATACTTTCTTGTTCCTGTTTTAGTCTCTTTATCTCCTTAGCCATCTCAGTTATCGTATTGTCCTTTCCTTCCATAGCCACGTCAGTAGATTTTAGCATTGTATCCAGTTTTTTATTACAATCCTTATCAACCGGCTTAATTTTTTTGTTCAAATCCTCCTCAACTTCGACCACACGTTTGGTTAAGTCATCAATTTTCCCCATCAGCGTATCATTACCTTGTTTAAATTTTTCAGAGAGGCTTTTGTCCAGCACGAGGTTCTCCTCTCGTATCAGTTTTGAAATAACTTCAGTGACTGAAGCTAATACTGACTTTTCCAGATGTTCCATTTGTTCCTCCATTAAAGGCAATTCTGTAGAAGGATTTCGGGAATCAACTTCTTCTTCTGAATTTCCAGCTGACGTTTGAGGGGATTGAGGAGTTTCTTCAG
The DNA here is from genome assembly GCA_035221665.1 of Okamejei kenojei. NCBI lineage: Eukaryota > Metazoa > Chordata > Chondrichthyes > Rajiformes > Rajidae > Okamejei > Okamejei kenojei. The sequence continues at coordinate 58,482,483 of CM069137.1, forward strand.
TTTTTTTCAAATTGGTTCTTGTAGCAGGTCTTGAAGCGGCTTTTGCAGGCTTCTGGCGAGGTTTCTGTCTTTTCATTTAAAACTGCAATTATTCTCTGTTATCAGCAGGATTTCTGATAACACACAATTAAATAGCAGCTCCGGTAGTTATTTTCAGAACTCCCCCGTCTTCCAACTCATATTTTAGCACATTAAAACATTCTTCGGGAGCAGAGCGAAACAGCGACGTCTCTCACCCCACCATTGACTCCACCGGAAGTCGACATCAGGCCAATTTACCAAACCCTTGACAATGACTTTCATATCACAGTTATCTGCGTTCAACTCAATCAAAATATCAAACATTGTGATACCTAGAGCCAGGACTTTGCCATAAATTCCATGTGCCTTTTCATGCCTTTTTTTGATGATTTCACCACGATAATGCCTTTTTCACGTTCGAGTGCCTAAATCAGCCTTTTTTTTGCTGTTTTGCTAAAAGGTTGTGCTATTTTCTCTAGTTGTACCGTGATGACAATGACATTTTCTATGTTAGCACATTAATATTAATGTTATGATTAATGTGTTAACATAGTATAAATTACAAGAAAATTTCCACCACCGGGGCGAAACAGAGGGCGCCGCCGTCGGTCGTTCATTCATTCGTGCCGCTGCCCGCTGGTTCTGTCTTCTCCAAAATCTATTTATTGCCCCCAGTTTTGCAAACTTCCCACAAGCTACCACTTCCCTTGAGAAACGTGGTGAAACATTAGTGAATAATTTGCATTTTCAACAAAACAACTGACGATATTCGTAAAGTTCCTGGTGATGTAAGTAAAGCCATACAAGGAAAATGTGAGAGAGTGATTTTAGCTAACAAAGGTCTTGAAGAAATACAAAACATAGCTAAAGTTCTCAAAGGTAATTGTAATGCACAAGATATCGACATGAATATAGAGTCTGTAGCTTCTTTAGGCTATGTACCAGTGACCTCAGCTGAGGTAGAAATAAGTTTTTCACAACTGAAGCATATTCTGTCTGAGACAGCATAGTTTAACACCAGATAATTTGAAAAAAATGCTAGTAATTATGTGCAACCAGGCAACTTTGGTCATTGAATGTAGTATAACATTATATTATCATTTTTAACCATATTTTGGTGGTGAAAATACAAGTCTTTTTATGCCTTTTTTTGTCAATAATTGTCTTTTTCGTGCCTTTTTTGTAATTTTATTATGCATTTTTGCCTCCCTATTTCAGAGTTTTTCAGTGTCTAAACATCCTGGGTCTAGTGATAACTATTCTATGCTCCTACTTCAAATATCCCTGGTCAGTGATAACACAAACCGTCAGTTTTAGATTGGTTGCATTTCTATATTTATCCAAACCGGATCTGTCTTTAACTACATTTGTTCACTTAATTCAGGAGCATATGATATGCTCCTGAATTAAGTCGAAAAATTTAGTTACAGACGGATCCTGTTTCGATAAATATAGAAATGCAGCATATCTCATCACTAGAAGTTTTTTGCATCAGTGAGTAGGAAGCCATCTATCTATCTATCTATCTATATATATATATCTAAAACTCTCATCTTGTTTGTATTTATCTATCTATCTATCTATCTATCTATCTACGCATATCCATGTGATCCAGGAACTACGACAAAACGGTACAAGATAGCGCTAATATTTTCGCACCACCTTACTCACCATTGTTCTTTGATCGATTGTGTCAGGTTTCATTCAGATTGATGTTATATTTCACGTTATTGACATGTAAAATAATTTTTAAAAACACTTTGAGAACAATAACTTGGCAGTTGCTGTGCCAGCTGCTGGGAGAGGGGAGAGAGGAATGAGGGAGGGAGAGGGGAGAGGTATGAGGAATAGTGCCGAGGGATGGCGAAGTAATGGAGGAGGGGGATGATGGAGGAGGGGAGGGAGGGGGTGAGGGGAGGAAGCAGAGGAGGGTTGGTGGAGGGTGGGGGGGAGGGAGGATAATGGAGGAGGGGAATAGGGGACAAGATGGAGAGTGAGATGTGTTCACATTGATCTTATATTTTACAAGTTATTGCCATTTTAAACTTTAAAAACGTCAGCCGCAACTGCGCAGTTGAGGGCTATGGGCGAGTGGTGGAATATTTTGTTGGGGGAACGGGGTCATAGTTGGTCTAGTATATTACTAAAACTCTCATCTTGTACATGAGCATGTTAGTTTGACAGCTTTTCGGTATCTGAACTACGCCAAAACAGTACACGACAGTGCCACCTTACACACCATTGTCCTGTGTTGGTTTCGTTCAGATTGATGTTATATTTCACGTTACTGACATTTAAAAATTTGCACAAACCACACTTTGAGAACAATAACGACAGATGCTGTGACAGTTGCTGCGAGATTCTGGCAGTTTGCAGCTATGATGTCACAATGGGATCTCATTTGCATAAGCTGCCATGAACAGTCCTCCATCCAACAATGACATCACAATGGGATCTCATTTACATAAGCTGCCAATCAAGAGTGTTCCACCGATTGCAATTAGAGATTTGTAATATTGTTGTTAGGAGAGGGAGGGAGTGGGGGAGGGGAGGAGAGGAAATCTATACATAACTAAAACTCTGATCTTGTGCTCTTCCGGTGTGCAGGGTTTTTCTATTGCGATAGCGCTGCGATTTGTTTGCCCCCTTACTCACCATTCTCCTGTGCTGCAAGTGGAACACGTTTGGTTCCAATCGATGGTATATTGTAAAAGTTATCAAGGTTTAAAAATCGTAAAAACCGCGCATGCGCAGATTGGTGTCAGTCGCCGCACAAAAATTTGTCTCCTCTCCTGTCACTCAGGAAGGGGCGTCACCGTTTTATGGCACCATTTTATGGCTGCGTCCGCTGTCAATCGGCTGGAGGTCACCATGGTGAAGGAGTGGCGCCTCCGCCCGAGGAGCTACAGCCGAGCAGTACCTGGTGGGGAGCGTGGTGCCGCGGGCCGAGCCCGGGGCCAGGGCCTGGGCTGGAGCCATGGGCCGAGCCCGGGGACTGGGCCCATACTGGAGCCAAGGATGAGCCCGGGAACTGGACCTGGGTGGAGCCGCGGGCCGAGACCGGGGACTGGGCCTGGGCTGAAACCAAGGACGAGGCTGGGTCCGGGGTCATGAACGAGCCCGGAGATGAAGTCGGGGCCTGGACTGGAGCCCAGGTGGTGGCCGAGCTGAGGGTTGGAGTTGTGCCCAAGCGCAGGGCCTGGTCAAGGTGTACCTGCAACTCTGGCTTGGCCACCCGCCACCCTCACCATGTCCGGCACAGTGACCCCGGCTCCGTCGAGGCCCAGGTCCGCGAGTGCATCGGCCGCCTACAGCCAGGGCCGGGCCGAGTATGAAAACCAGGCCGAGTTCCAGGCCCTGGCGCTGCGACCTGTGTAGGTGCTGGGGCAGGGAATAGGAGGGGAGGAGGATGAGGGAAATGAGGAGGAGGGAGATGGGGGCGGGGCAGGCAATCTGTCATATTGCCTTCAGGATATGATTCTGTGAGTACAGGGAGATGGGGGCGGGGGGGCAGCGCTGTGTCCAACGGATCCCGGTACGGGCAATGCCTCAGCGGCGCCTGCCCACGAGCGCAGACACTGGGCGAAGCCCTAAACGCATCGCAGCGTTACACTGAGAGAGGGAGCGCCGCAACCCGGCACACAGCATGGGGGGGAGGTGAGAAGACAGAGGGAGGGGGAGAGAGGGTTGAGGGAGGGAGAGGAGAGGGTGAGACGAATGAGGAATGGGGAGAGAGGGATGAGGGAGCGAGGGGGGAGAGAGAAATGAAGGAGGGAGAGGGATGAGGGTGGGTGGGGGGGGAGAGGGATGAGGGAGGAAGGGGGGAGAGAGGGATGATGGATGGAGGGGGAGAGAGGGATGACGGAGGGAGGGGGCAGAGAGGGATGAGGGAGGGAGGGGGAGAGAGGGATGAGGGAGGGAGGGGGGAGAGGGGAGAGAAGAGGGAGGGTGAAGAGGAGGTGGAGGGAGTGTACGAGCCGCTCCCCGCAGTTGGGGGCTATGGGTGAGTGGTGGAACATTGCGTTGGGGAACGGGTTTAATTGGGGGAATGGGTGAGTGGTGGAAACGGGTTGCATTGGGGGAACGGGTGACTGCTGGAATATTACGTTGGGGGAACGCGGCCCAACGGGTCTCACTTGGTCTTGTTATCTACTAAATGTGATATAAGAAGTTCAATTTCATCAGCTGAGGAAGAACAGTAGATGGTAATCCCCAGTCGGTTACTTTGACCATGATTGCCTTGATGTCATAAAACCACTTAGTCACTGCAATTATTGTTGAGGGCTTCCAGCACTGATTCCTTTTGTACTACTACCTCTAGTTGGTTTGCCTTGCTCGAGGGCGAGGATTGTGATAGAGAAATCTGTCATATTGCCTTCAGGATATGATTCTGTGAGTGAGACTACATAAGAGTGTGATAAGGACTTTACAAAATATTGGGCTAGGAGACACTTTGCCATGCTCGAAATCTGTCCATCCATTTTGAATTCATTCCAAATTCTGGGTGGTTCATTGATTTTTATTTTTATTCTGTTTCTATGTTCTAACTGAATAGTTTATTTGATTATGTCTCACTCTTTATAACGGAGTCAAGGAAACACTTTTTCTCACAGAGAGTTGTGTGTGTGTGGAATTCTCTGTCTCAGAGGGCGTTGGAGGCAGGTTCCCTGGATGCTTTCAAGAGAGTTCTGGATAGGGCTCTTAAAGATAGCGGTGTCATGGGATATGGAGAAAACGCAGGAACGGGGTACTGATTGAGGATGATCAGCCATGATCACATTGAATGGCGGTGCTGGCTCGAAGGGCCGAATGGCCTACTGCACCTATTGTCTATTGTCTATTGTCTATTGTCTATTGTGGAAGAGCAATTTAAGAGTCAACCACTTTGCTATAGTTTTGGAAGTATACTAGTACAGATAAATACAACGCTTTTTGTTCTCTTAAGGACACTTGTGAAGCAAATAGGATTGTTATAAAATCCATGGTCAGTATAGAAAATAAATATTTTCTAATAGATGGGAACAGGAATGCATTAATTCATAAAGATTCAGTGGTGTTGATTATAATGAATATGAATATAGCCAAAAAAGAGAAGAAATGAAAACCAAATATACTTCAACCTTAACAAGACAAAACAGCAGTGTAAAGGTAATTAAATAGTATTCTTGTAGACAATAAACTCTTAAATCAAAATTACCTTACATGACAAGGTTAGATAGTTGGGAAGTTGCTATGGATACAGTAGTATAACAGAGAGTGCAGATATCTTAAAGACGATTTAATTGTTTGTGAAGGACTTAAGAGAATATTATCACCAGTAAAAACAACGTATTTATGCAAATATAATATAGCAAATGTTCTGCATGTACACAGGAGTACCATCAAACAGCTTTTGACACAGTGAAATCAATATTTGGGCAGAATATTGTAAAAGAGAAGGAAATGATTGAGTCATGAAGATGGAATTTCAGATATTGGATTGTTGGTAGTTGAAGGCACTACCGCAATAGTGGAACAATTAATAATGAAAATACTCAATGGCGTAGAAATGGAGGAATGCAAATATCACAGCAAAAATTGACGGGTTGGAGATTACAGAGATAGGGTGAAGCAAAGCCTTGGAAGGATTTGTAAACAACAGTGGATATTGAAAAAACAATGCATTAAATCAAGGGAAATGTCGGTCTGTCAACATGTGGATAGTCTGTTTACCTAATATTTGAAGGAAATTTCTGCTTATTCATTTCAGTGAGTATGGAGTGCATGAGAAAAATGGGTGCTGACATTGTACATGTACATGCATCGGAGAAGAGTACAGGATGAATCATGAGAAACAACAGCCACAGCCTTCTGTGAACAACATATTTTCAAAGAACCATAATATGTTTACAAAATTGGCCTCCACATATTGGATTGTTTCTCTTTGTTTTATCCATCCCACCCCCACCTTCTCTTCTAATGGAAAATAACTAATGTTCTCAGTCTGACAAAGAGACTTGGAACTAAAACATTAATTCATTGTTCTTCCACAGGTGCTGTCACCACGTCACACATACTATCACACAGATTAACCTCCTTTTCATTGATTATTTATACCTCACTATGCCTCGGCAAGTCCAGCAGCAATATCAAGGACGAGTCGCACCCTGGCCACTTCCTCTTCTACCCTCTCCCATTGGATAAAATAAATGAGAAAAAGGACAACTCCAGATTCAGGGAGAGTTTTTCCCAGCTGTTATCAGACAATGGAACCATCCTACCACAACTGGAGAGCAGTCCTGAACTACTATCTACCTCATTGGTGAACCTTGGACTATCATCGGACTTTACTGGCTTTACTTTGCACTAAATGTTGTTCACTTTTCATGTATCTGTACACTGTGAATGGTTCGATTGTAATCAAATATTGTGTTTCTGCTGACTGGTTAGCACACACAAAAGCTTTTCACTGTACCTCGGCACACGTGACAATAAACTAAACTGAAACTGAAACTGACTGATCTGCTGATTGTTTCCAGTAGTTTCTGTTTTATTTTACTTCGGAGTCACGTGCGTGACTACGTGAATAGAAGCCCGTACAGCCGTTGGTGCGTCATGACGTCAGACGTTGGTGCAGTCGGGCGGTTGGAGCAGCAGCGCTCCTCCGAGCGGTAAGTTTAAAAACGGAGGTAAGGTTGTTGAAATTTTTACCACAGGTCATTTCTGCGACGGTTTGAAGTTCTTGGAGATATGTTGCAGAAAGTAAAGAAGGTGTCGGCGAGGCGCTCCGCAGGTAGAAACGAGAGTGACCAGGAGAGTGTTGTGGAAGGAGGCCCGTCTAGTACACCTGGTCCGGTGCTGGCTACACAGCCAGTGGTTGCGGACCCACTGCCTGGGGGCAGTGAAGGCTTGCCAGTAGGGCGGAAGGCCACTGGCAAGTCTGTCAGGCCCGTAGGTGAGTCGGGCATGGAGGTTATACCCTCCATAGGAGAGTCCGTTTGCTTACGGCTCTCCCAAGTCGAGATTTTATTACAAAGAATGCTCGACAGGGACCAGCTCCGTGAGGAGGAGTGGTGCCCAAGCCAGGCTGATGGAGAGCTTGTGCTAGCAGCACCTGTTCCAGGGCTGCAGAACTATCCTGCCTGTGAGGAGGATGTTCCGTCAGTGCAGTTTGCTGACACTGATTCTATGCTGGGGGAGAGCAGTAAAGAAAGTTCGGTTGGAGGTAATTCCGAACATTGCTGGAAATTTGCTGAGCCTAGAGAGGCAGGAGAGGCGATTGATGGAGAATTGGCTGAAGCCATTCAGTACATGCTCTCCCACCAGTTACAGGAGCTAGCTATGGATGAAGCAGCAAAAAACTATAAAGCTCCTGTTAATTGTGATCTCCTGAAGGTACCGGTGGTTAATCACCAAATTTGGTCATAGATGGGTATGCCTGCTAGGGCCCAGGAGATGAAGTTTAAAAAAGTGCTTAAACTGTTGTCAGCAGGTATTACAGCTGTGGTGAAAGTTATTGATCCAAGCAATATGGTTGAAGCACACCAGGACGGACTGGGATTCCTTTGTAATGCATTTTTTGAAATCAATAACAGGAGGGCCGCTATTAGGCCAGTGCTTAATCCGAATTTGGCAAGTTTGTGCTAACCGACCAGTGTACCACCACAAAATCTGTTGTTTGGAGGTAACCTTGTAAAAAGGGCCAAAGAATGTCATGAAGATGTTAAAAGATGCCCTCATTAAGCCGGCTGGTAAGCAAGGCAAAAGGTTTTCTCCGTAGTGGAGAAGGAACGAGCCGTTCAGGTCTTCAATTTCGGAACTGGCAGGCTGCCAGCATGAAGGGGAAGGTGCCTTTCTCCACAAGAGGTCAAGGACAACAAGGTCCGCAAGGAAAGATGCAGGTAAGGAAAACATCGACAGACGATGAATTAATTGATGTTCCTGTTCAAATTGGGGGACGGTTAAAATTGTTTCTCAAACAATGGCAGCAGTTGACATCAGATTTGTTCATACTTATAAGACATTTGTTTGATCTCATACTCGATCCGGCAGTAAGTGAAAGAGTACGGGGTCGGGTGAGAAACCGCCAACTCCTAGACAATCCTTTTGAGATATTCGGTACTGCTTTAGGAGAATGTGCCACTGACCGAGATGTTTGCATAGGCGAGCTTTTGAAAAAGGCTGATCAAGGGGGAGAAATCTCCCGTAAATCGGCAGGAGTAATTCCAAAAAAGGAAAAAAAACGATCATCTGACACAACCACTCCCACCAGCCAAGCCACTCCTCAAAGGGATGGACGAGGCAGAGGAGGAAGAGGGAGTGGACGACTGAGAGGGCGTACACAGTATAGAGAAGCAGCACAAGGATCACCCAGGAGATCCGACCAGAGAGATTATCAAAATTATCGCCAGGACCAGGGTAGGCAACAGGATAGAGAATATGATCAAAGGGATAGACGTGATCAAAGGGATCAAAGAGATCAAAGGGACGAAGCGGTTACCCGCAACAGAGAGGTTACTTTTAAGACTAGAAATCAAGATGGGTATGCACAAACTTCAGGTAGAGGTAGGGCCCGAGCTGTGGGAGAAACCAGCTACCAAAGGGATAATAGACCGAGAGGTAGAGGAACACAAAATAAAACCTCACAATGTGGGAATAAACAGGGCATTCCACAGTCCCGAGGAACAAGAGCCCAGGGAAGAATACAGTAAATAAGTGGCAGACCAACACACACAGTTCCCATTTTGCAAGGTGAACTACAAGGTAGAAAACCACAATAGGGGTGGACCCGAGGACAGATTGATACTGGAGCCGATGTCAACCTGTATAGATACAGCCATAGCCCAGCGTTTAGACTGCGACCCTCAAGGGCAGGTTTGGATACAAGGTGCCACCGTCACATAGAAAAATGTACCAATTACAAAGTTAAAGTAAAAATGGCGGACGGGAGAGAATTCACCTCCATAGCCGCCGGCATAGATAATTTTACAAAAACGATTACAAATTGGAATTTTGATCGGGGTGCGAGATATTCAAAAATACGAGCTATTAAAGACCCCCCGAGACGATAGAAATTCACAACCTCGAATTACAAATGGAAGCAGAACCAGATCCAACGATAAGGGCTAGAATAAAACATTTAGTCTTTAGTAATTGGGGAGTCTGGCAGATGCACAAAAATTATTGCGGATCGATCACACCCGACGGAGATACCGTCACCGTATGAACGAATTCCCCAATCCAAGCCAGTATCAAATCAACAAACCTGAAGCCAGACGAGCTATTCAAGAAGTCATTAATGATTTAGTTGAACAGGGAGTCTTGGTGGAAAGAGTTCTAAGGTCAATACACCAATTTTAGCAGTCGCTAAACCCGGTAAACCGGGGCGAATACCGCTTGGTATGTGACTATCGCGCTTTAAATAAAGGCTCCGTGAAATTCGCGGGAACTCTATTTAACATGGCGAGTCAGAACCATGCAGATCCAAAGACATATATAAAAACCACTTTCGACTTAGCCAATGGCTTTTGGAGTCATCCAATTCCCGAGCATGATTGGGACTATACAGCAATCACTTCCCCTCAGGGAGTCCAATATTGCTGGACCAGAATTGCCCCAAGGATTGTTAAATTCCCCGCAGATTTTTTCGGACCCAAGTCCTAACGCACTTTAGATTTTCTAAGAAACGAACACATAATTGAATGCTATGTGGATGATATATTCACTAACACACGCGACTCTAGATGATCATTTCAATTGTCTTCATAAAATACTCCAAGTCTTACGAAATTTGGGGTACAGAGTAGGGCTCAAAAAATCAGCAATATCCAAGACAACTGTGAAGTTCTTGGGGATTGAGATCGCCGAAGAAGGACGTGGCTTGACTTCCGCGTTCAAAGAAAAATTGTCAGAATTCAAATCACCCACTAACGTAAAACAATTGCAAAGCATTCTGGGATCCTAAATTTCGCTAGAGGTTTCATTATAGGATACGCTGAGTTAGCAGCTCCCCTATACAGCCAGATAGTAGCCCCAAACGAAAGATTTGTATGGGAACCAGAACACCAGGAAGCACTAAACAAACTAGTTGAAACAATAGTTTGAAAGCGCCTGGTTAGCCACACATACACCCGGTGCAACCCATAGAGGTTACTTTGATACTCTCAGACTCCTCTGGAACCGTGGTATGCAAAGATGAAGGGAAAGCTACCCCCGTCCAATACTATTCCATGAACTTCTCCACTACAGAATTAAAATTCCCAAAAATTGCCAAAGCCCTGACTGTCTTAAACACACGGCTTTTACACTTAAGAAGAGTACAATCCGAGGCTCCTATAAAAGTACTCACACATTTCCCGGAACTAAATGAGTCAAGGGAAAGCATTGTCAGGGATCGCCGCGTCCACAACGTCCGATGGGGACAAATGGGACATCATAAGGCAGACCCGACTATCCTCTGGCTAAAAGATCCCAGTGAAGAAATGAATACCTGGGCTTTACCCGAATTAGGCCGAGGAAGGAGAAAAACCCGATCGAGCAGACATAGTCATATATTGCGACGGGTCATCTCAAGAAACTAGAGAACCCTGATGGTTCTACAACCAGGAAAGCAGGAGCTGGTATAGTTAAGGGTACCTGGGGACCGGAAGGTTTTTATCCCAATACCACGAAATCAGTCTTTTTAGGGACAGGTATGACGGCACAGTTAGCCGAAGTGGAGGCCCCTGACTGCCGCTCTAGAGCTTGTAGCACCTGGAGATAGAAGTAAGCAATCTGATTGTACCGACAGCAACTATTGCCATGGTGGCTGTAACGGGATTGCTAAAAGACTGGGCGAATAATGGGTTTAAAACAGCTAGAGGCAAACCCATCCAGCATGCTGGATGGTGGAAAAAGATAAATGCATATCTAGAAAACATGCCTAGACTGATTGTAAAACATGTACCTGCTCACCAAAAAACAGGTGAGCATGCCGTAGGAAACAATATGGGCCGATTCACTGGGCTAAACAAGCACTTGGTACAAACTCTGCCTAAACACAATGTTAATATTGTAACACGCCAATCAATAAAAATAACACGGATAAAGAGTTGATGGACCTGGTGGCTGGTAAGACCCTTCCAGGATATCCCAAATACTACTCGTACATATTAAGGTCCTGACGGGACGGTCGCTGCCTGAAAAAAGGAGACCTAAAAGGGAAAATCATAATCCCTAAAAAAGACAGGCATCGGTACATCAGAGAAGCACATCAAGGATTGGGTGCAGCACATGAGGAGCAAAAACCACCTGTGCCCACCTATCGCTTCAATACTTGGTGGCCATTTATGTTTGTCTGAATGCCGAAAGTTTAAAGCCAAACTGTAGAAACCTGTAAATGAAACACGACAAGGAGGGGGGTGGGTAGTAACTAGAACCTGGATACACCCGTACGTAACGGAAAAAACGCCGAAGCCCCTATGAAGCAATGGCAAGTTGACTTCACCCCCCTTGGTCATCCTTTGCCCCCAGTATCCGAGGGATCCTCCCTTTAAACCGTAAAAAAACAAGGTACATACTTGTGTTGTGTTTGATGAATGTACATCTTGACACTTTGCCTAAATCCCACTGCCTAGTTGCACATTGTTCAGTGTACCTATCGAAAGCTCTTGAGGAAGCGAATAAAAATACTAGGTCTCTCCCTTAATCATTCACATCGACCAATGGTCCGTCCTTTGATAGGCATGGCCTACAGAGAATGGTGTAAATTTAAGGGAGTACAGGTACCGAGATACAGTAGCCCCTTGCACCCGAATTCAGCGGGCGTTGTGGAAGTAGGGAAAAATCAGGACGTCAACGAGGGCCATAGCTAAGATGTGTGTACTACTGCCGATAGCGGATCAATGGGTTAGAGCTGTTAACTTTGTACAAATGGCAGTCTAACAACACCCCCTTAGACCAGGCGAAGGACCAAATAGACACATATACCTCCATACAAACTTCTATGATTGTTTAGTGCAAATGTAACTACTCTAACTAAGTATAGGAGACGAGCAAAGACACGTTTGGTCCCATATGCAGGAATATTAGGGAACTACGACACGCGGAAGTCGGTCTTATTTAAAGGCAGAAAGAGCCAAATCAGGACGAAGGGGAAAATAATATATGTTTTTTAGTTACTAAGAGTACCTAGTGATTGGATCTTAGTCAAGACTAATCTATAACCAAAGGGGTAATTCACTGAAAACCTAAATTAGGCCCTTGTGCTCAACAGGGGTAATACTGTTGGGTGGAAGCGGACTGTAACCTACCTTAAGGAAAGGTTAAACAACAGATCATATCGATTTGGATCAACTTGTAAACCGTATAGTAAAGACTATTATTCCTCCTATAAATGGAGTTGGGATATCAGTTAGAGATGTACCGCTCCCGGAGCGAAGAGCCAATGCTCGAGTTCAAAAACCCAGCAAGAAGTACAAGGAGCCAGGCTAAGAACTAGGGTCTATGGGCCCGGCGAACCCGTAAAAAATATGCACAAAATCAAACCACTAAAAACAAAAGGGGGGGGGAAATAATAAAAGGGGACGGAGGTTAAACTAGTTATCGATCCTCAGATCAGGTTATATAAGGAAGGATGTAAAGCTTGTGGACGGATTACATGGTAGGAATTTTCTGTTTATGCATTCTTTTTTCATAATTTTTCCACCCTCCTCGGCGCAGGAGTGATCCTTTTAGTTAACCTAACTAGCTCCTCATGTCACCTCAGGAAAGTGACTTGGTTAAGAATTAACTCCCTTACTTCAGGAATGGAAACTAAGTAAATTGGGGAATTATAGGAGGTTTAGGCCTAAATCTTTGGTCCTAAGGACAAATGATAGCCCTGACCGCATTAATCCACTTCTCCATGGCTAAGCCCCAAACAAGGTGGAAGTAGAACCACTCCGAAACGGGATGAATTTGGATTAAAGAGCCATATCCTTTCCGTTTAGACACAGGGAATATATTGGTACCTCTAACTCTGGTACTGGATTTCCCAGCCATGTTGGATGATATGGACTTAAATCGTAATGGGGCCGGGGACGGCCTTATCCTGGTTAGTGAACTAGAACAGTTTTACAAAAACCATGTTACAGATCATCCCCAGATTACAGACCCCTCCATCTGGCAGTAAGAAGAAATGAGTAAATACAGAGACTGTTATATCACCAAATTAATACAACGATTCCGTCCAAAACTGTGACCAGGGCAGACTGCACTTGGCCCTACAGGGATGTTAGTAACAGTGCCTTCCATGACTTAGCCAGCTATCACCCCATCCTGGTGTGGAGTGTCTTTGCAAATTGCCAATCAGCTCAAAACCACCTAACCGAATACCTTCGCAAGGATTGTTCCTATAACGATGGTTCCAAAGTTTGGTTTTACCACAGAGAACGAAAGTAAGTTAGGTCCAAGTGAAATACCTTACACCTTCAATTTACCCGCCATACAGCCAGGATTCCATATGATTTGCAGTCCCAGAGTATACGGCCCGTGGTTCAGACGAACCAGGAATAAGGAGGGAGAAATTAGGAAAAAATGGAACGAGACACAGATGGGAGACATTTTTGCACCCATCGACCCTTCCATATGTAACCTCCCTATCTTTTCCTTATTAAACCAAACCAAAATTGGAAATTACACCTGTGTTAATGTCGCTAGATATACCCCCGGTAGATGTGGGGATATATGGGCCAAAGGAGAAGAGAAATGGCAGAGAATTGAATTCCCTGGAAAACACATAAGGATTACCCGGAGAAAAGAAAGGAGGTTTTCAAGGAAGGGAATACAACCAATGACCCCACCGGCGATACCAAGGCCGGTTTTCAAGAATGGAAATCGGTTTATCAACTGATACAAAAATAATGAGACATGGCGAGGGGTAAACGGGTCCCTCATAAAGGAAGAAGTCCTCAAATTTAATTTTACAAGGACCCAATTTAAGGTCTATCTTAATCTTACAAACAAGACTTTTTACACAACAAACCGACAGATATTTATCTGTGGCTTTGGGGTTATATGAAATGTACAAACATAACAAGACAGCGTACTGTTGAACCTGCTACCGTAAAGTTCTTTGAATTACCTTCCCCTTACAGGTGGTTACATTTTAACACCTCGGGGAAGAGTAACTTAGACTGCCGGTAAGATGATTTTCTTTATTTTTCTGCTCCTACGCTTCTCCAGTATAAAAAGGAAATGTATCCAGCAAGTTAAAAGATTCCCAATTGGAGACTGTTGAAATATTAAATAACATGAACAAATACTCAGAGGAGCTCAAGAATAATCAGAAAAACATCGTTGAGTTTACCAGGTTTTTACACAAATCGCAGGTAGAAACTACTATGGAAACAATGAAGGCTCTAACCCATATAGACCAAGCCTTCACAAGGGAAATCTTAAAACCACGTTAGTGGCGCTAGCCGCACTTTTGAGAACCGGAAGGGTTAAACCTTCTTGGATCCCAAAACAAATTTTAAGCAAAAAACGCTGGATTACTAGCACCCAGCTACTCGATTCATCCAGTCGTCTTTACTACATCAAACGAGAAGGGGCACCTCCTACATTTAGGAGCCCCTCCTTAAAATTAACCCTAAACATTTTAATCACTGTTCCTTGGATAACAGATACCACAGCTGCAAACTACACCCTCAGATTATATAATCCTGGTATAGTGCGTTGCCACCATTATTGGAACAAAGGCTGTTGGAAAACAATCATCAAAGTCCCATATAAATATGGCCTGTTGCGGAATAACACGCTCCAGGTATATCAGGGCATTCCACGCCAAGATAGGACAGGACTGACCCTTACAAATTCCAAGGAAACAACTGAATGTATCAATCATCATTGTCCCGTTATAGAGGAGAGAATAAATATACCCAAAGATTCCTTATACTCTATGGGAAATGGTTCATACATAATTTCCAAAACTTCGCCTGGCTCCTGCAATGACTCCTGCAAAATTAGTGAGGGCACATACTTAGTCTCTTCTTTTGCACATGATAAAATCACTTGCTGTAACCATACAATATGGTCAGCCACAGGAAAGGGAAATGATTTTTCACGTTTCCCAGTAAAGATCAGACCCTTCAAATCATTCTTTCCAAGCTCGGAGACATACTTGTCAACCTTGAGGACAATGAGCTGATAGTTACCTATACAGATTGGGACATCAGTACCCAACTTAGGAACTTGAGATCAAAAGTTAGCAATATTGATACAAGTTATGGGAGACAGATTCAGGATGTTTTTGAGGCCCTGGCCGAAACTCTCAAAGGGATTTTAACCAGAAGGATTAGCAGCCCTAGGAGGATTAATAGGAGGTCTCGGCAGCCTTATGGGTGATGTAATGAACTTCCTCGCCGACCTTTGGGGTCTTGGCTCGTATGCCAAATATGGAATATACTGCGTAGTAGGCTTAGTCCTCTACCGCGTCTTGCGAACCTTTTTGTCTTCTAGAAACCCAAATGAGTTCTAACGAGGCAAAGGACCAATACCGGGAGGCGATTTTGGAACATTTAAGGGAAGATTTACAGGCACAACCCAGATCACGAGGAACAAATGGAACTAATTGCCAGATACAGGGCTGCCAGTTGTTTAAGCATGGAAAAATATACATTTATTCTGCATTAACAGTCTCACCAAAACCTCAGATTTATCCATGAGATCAGGCCCCTATATTAGGGGTCATCCTATCATTGAGCCTGACCCTCTTGCGGAGATTTCACTTTCAGAAACGTTTTCATCCGATGTAATCTATGCCACCAATGGTGTCCCGGTCATTGCCTCCTGAGTGGAGGTTATGCCAGACCTCCCATTCCATATAAATCACAAGAAATCCTTGTGTGATCAGGCAGCAATATTATTCATCTTACGTTACAACGAGGTTAACATGGCCACTGTGCCAAGGATGCCCATTATTCAATTTAAAAATTTGAGGCAGATCTACACCCACGGGATCGCAAACTCTTTCAGGGAGTGCCCGGCCCTGGTGGAAGGCTATGTGGAAATGGGTTTGCATGCAAAAACAGGACGATTATTCAGCTTTTCACATGGTTCAGAAACCGGAGCCTGTCAAAAGTAAAAAAACGTCCGCTCCTTAACATAGGTCAAAAGGAACTTGTCCTGAGAAACGTTCCAAACCTGAACGACGAAACACAAAACCCTTAAACTTCCAAAGATTCCTCGTTACTAAAAGGTAAGAAATGGACCATAAGATGATGGCCATGGGATTTATCCTCAGTATTGTCTGCCTGGCATTACAACTAATATACATGCTAAAGTTCTTTTACTCTAAATTACGACACAGACGGTGGCCTCTCGGACCTTTTCTAATCGCTCTCATATACCCAATTAGCATTGCAACAGTCATTTGCAGCATGTTAGCCCAAGGAGGGGAGAGAGGATTCCGACATCAAAACCACCACCGAAATTAGCAGTACAACCACTGAATGTCAAATACGAGTCATATACAGAGTTTAAAATTTTAACTTTCTTTTCAACGCTCATTTATTATTTGGGCTAATCAACCTGCGACATTACAGATTCACTGACCCCCAGGAAGGGGAGTGAACATCCCTTCTAAAGAAACACAAGGAAGTTATCTTCTTTGTCTTTATACAATCTAACTATGACGCCATACCTGGTTTTTTGGTTTATTACACTTACACCCACCATTATTTAACATCTTAGGAGCCCTACTATTGATATTAGCAGTAGTAGATGCTTATGTCCTGTTTTCTATTACAGAACAGAGACCATGGATTGACCGATTAACAAACAGAAATATAGATGGTGGTTAGTTTTAATCCTGTTATTATATACAACAGGATGGTAGTCCAAGGAAAAACACCCTGGATAGGACAGCTATATGCACCCTAGCTATTGTAGCTATAGTATTAGATTGTATATTTGTTTTACCTTTCAGCTCTCTCTTCCGAAAGACTACCCCGGACTTCAATACCAATTGTAAAACTATGTCATTCTCGAAAATGCGTCAGTTGCAATATTGCAATATCTGACATATATTCCCAAACCCCGACAACGGGACCAATTCGAACACCCTTCGAAATATATTACCAAAACCTCCCGCATCTAGTGATCAAGACCGACCGGCAGGGTTGTCCCACCAAGGTCCAGTTAATGAGGGAAGTGCACCTGCATCCCGCAGCGACAGCCCCCCAAGAGTCAGATTCCCAGGTTTACATAGGAATGACTGGAACCAAGGAACAAAACAATGGGGACCTAGCTGGCCAGAACAGCTACGATACCCACTGTTAACCTACCTAAATTACAGACCGGTCGTTAAAGTTTTCTCCAAATAGGATACTTTTCCCGCCTTTGGAGGAAACATATAGATCGAGAAAAGGGGAAATGGGAATGTATATACAAACTGAGATTAGAATTACCTAATAAAGTATTAGCAAGAATCTACCCAACCCAGAATAAAGAGGGAACAGGTATACGGCCAAAACCACTGGAGGCACCCTCCAGTGGATCCTCCGCTGTAACAATTTTGAATGACAGTATTTGCGTAATCAAGTATTCAGTTCATACTCCCGAAATGGTTAAATAAATAACGTCTGAGTATCCTAGTGATCCTGACTAAACCAAAATGGTTAAATAAATAACGTCTGAGTATCCTAGTGATCCTGACTAAACCAAAATGGTTAAATAAATAACGTCTGAGTATCCTAGTGATCCTAAACCAAAATGGTTAAATAAATAACGTCTGAGTATCCTAGTGATCATGACTTATGGTACAACCACCGCAAACCAATACCCATAACCCTAGTGGATGGGACCAGAACCACTTCTTCTCCGACGACACCGACGAAGAGGAAAACTCTAAAGCTAAGGGTCCCAGTGAATTGACCCACCAGGTGTCGGGAAATGTAGAGGGAAGACCAACTGAGATACTGACTGATGAAATAGTGTGCTTGCCTAGTGCTCCACGGCAGCTATGGATCTCAGAAGAATATCCCGAGGAAGAAACTTTCATAATCCCTGTCGAGCGTGACAGTGAAGGAGAGGATGCTGACTGGGGTCATCCATCCGATGAGTTGATGTATCGTTTTTTCGGACACAACAGTGATGACCCAGAAATGAAATAAAAACTATTGAGTAGCTAGACTCTCAATATTTTCGCCTTATACCCACGGACACATGAAAAATAGAAATTATTGCAAGAATATTAATCAACACAACTGAAAAGGTGCCGAAAATAAACCTCGAATCCAAAGCAAATCTTCAGAAAAAAAAAAAAAATCAACGCTTCTTCTCTGAAGACGGAAAATTTATTGTAATCTGTTTTGTAATACTTTGTATTGTATTATGACTAAAAGTAATTTTTTGCTTTCACCCGCAAAATCATGCGACAATTTAGAATAAGATGCTGTTTGTTGTGTATTGAAATAGTATTAATATTAATCTAAAAAATATACGAAGGATGTTTTCTTGCTATGATATGCCTAGAGCAATTTTAGTGTAATATGTTTGAGCATAAGATTATTATGTATGACTAGAAGGAAGAAGTTAGGCAGTCCACATCCCCGGACGCAGAGAATGGTTCACTCCAAGGAGGGGGTGTGACGGAAATCAAGGAATTGTAACTTTGGAGGTGATTCATTCTCTCAAAGTTAGACCTCCTGACCGATTGCCTCTCGCAAACCGCAAACAAACGTATTTAGCTGACAAAGCAGACGTGCAGTTAATTAGTGAAAATAAGTTAATTAGTGAAAATAAGTCAGCTGCTTTACAAAGTAAACATGACCTTTGAAGCTATTTTGAGCTACGTTAATGAAATTAAGGACTAGTCACGAGGAGCCATCCAAATTGAGCAGTATAAATACTAGTGCTTTTCAAGCCTTAGGGGGAGGGAGAGAGATGGAGAGAGGAGAAAGAAAAATGCGGCAGCGGCTTTGGACAGAGGTCTTCAGGAACATAACTACCTAGAGTAGTTCTTCCATGCTACACTCCTAGAGAGGTAGTGAAGGCAAGTCCTGATGCAGGCAACCTAGTGTTATATTTATATTTACCCCGTACGGCTACCCTGCTCTCTGATATAGTCTCCTAGAGGGGATGAGGCTCGGTAAAAGTCGGGGATCTTTTTAACTAAAAAAGTGTGTTAAATTCACAGTGTTTTTAAACACCGTTTGTTAGGCTTCATACGGACATCTGAACGGTAAGATTTTTGATATATACACGTACTGTATGTAAAGTAAGGATGTGCGTATGAATTGTACCAACTGCTTGAGTTATTATACCTTTTGACAAATTGAATAAAAACCATTATTTGATTAAATTCAGTTAACGCCCTGTCGTCATCTTACTACTTATAGTGTAGCAATAATATATAGGATATAAGTAAATGCGAGGAGCAACATTTAACACTTAATAGCTTTTAAATTCCCGAGACGTCGACACGTATCAACGGCGAACGACCGACGACCCAGATCGGAATTAAGGTATTAGTTTATCTTTTGCACTTTCTATAATGAATACGGTCCTAGTTCTATTGACATAACTAACCGGTATACAAGGAAAAAGGACTAGTCAAGATCCCGGGAAAAGGGGGAGTTATTCTTAGTATTCTAGTGGGTTCCTTGTCAGGATCTAGGATAATTGTATAGAAATCTGTAGCACCTGGGATGGCACGACTTCCATATGAAGAAAGACTGGATAGACTCAGCTTGTACTCGCTGGAATTTAGAAGATTGAGGGGTGATCTCATAGAGACTTACAAAATTCTTAAGGGGTTGGACAGGCTAGATGCAGGAAGATTGTTCCCGATGTTGGGGAAGTCCAGGACAAGGGGTCACAGTTTAAGGATAAGGGGGAAGTCTATTAGGACCGAGATGGGAAAATCGTTTTTCACACAGAGAGTGGTAAATCTGTGGAATTCTCTGCCACAGAAGGTAGTTGAGGCCAGTTCGTTGGCCATATTTAAGAGGGAGTTGGATGTGGCCCTTGTGGCTGAAGGGATAGGGGGGTACGGAGAGAAGGCAGGTACAGGATACTGAGTTGGATGATCAGCCATGATCATATTGAATGGCGGTGCAGGCTAGAAGGGCCGAATGGCCTGCTCCTGCACCTAATTTCTATGTTTCTATGTTTCTATAGAAGGTAAAATGCCCGCTAACTTTATTAAACTTCTTAAAACTGTCTCCACTCCTTCTCCCCCCCCTTCTCTGTCCTTCTCCCACCCCTTCTCTCTCCCCTTCGCTTCCCCTTCTCTCCCCTTCTTTCCCCTTCTCTCCCTCCCTCCTGCGCTCTCTAAATGACCTACCATGCTCTGTGGCAGCCGTTTACCTTCCTCTTCATCGTGCAGACAGCGCTCCTCTGCTGTTCCTGGCCCCCACCTTCGCGATGTGTTTGTGTGTGTGTGTTCGCGCGGTCGGTTGCAAAGATCCTGCAGGATCTTTGGTCAGTTGATGCAGCTCACACTTCGGTCGAGGCTTTCCAGGCGATTGACCAAAACCTCTGGTGACTCATGGAAACCTTGGGTGGGGTGCAGGGTCACCAGAAGTTTCCGTTCAGGTTTCCTAAGTGGGACAGGGACATTAGTAGCTTTGTTCAGATTATTTTGAGTCGGAACAGGATGAGTTCTTTGAGTTCAGTTGATATAAAACTCACAGGCACTACATGAATGAGCGTGTATCAGTGTGTTTATTAAAACAGTGTTGTAGGTTACCATAATGTTGAAAGTCACGTACAGAGGAAGAACTTGAAATGTGGGATTCATAGAACAGCATTATCAAGTTCTCCTGTGAAAACTGTGCTGGAAGTAACATTGCCAGCCATGCCACTGTTGTTGTAATGTAACACAACATGTTTTCACAGGAAACACTCTTTGAGGTGTTCAGGAGCATTCCTTATGAATGCATGGATCCTTCAATGATGAGAGAGAGGTGGGAAAGTGCTCACGGGATATCAGGAGAAGTAGGTGGAGAACACAGCACAGGGAGGCTTGTTCTGTGAATATGGAGCCAAGGAGATGTTGAAGGCTACATGCAGCCAGGTGCTTCAGGCAAAACGTTGCCAACAGTAGGATTGCCAGCAATGTCTTCAAAAAAGAAGGGCTGGGTTGTAAATAGGGCCTTTAGTGGGTGAGACATATGGGAGGGACTTGTAGATTTGTTGTGGTCTAGGTTGTGTGTGAGATTGGAAAGTAGGGGTTGTTTTGTGCAGGTTCACAACAAGCCCTCTTGTATAATAGTAGAGAGGTGCTCCAGAGAAGCACAGCCCTAATGGGGAAATTATAATTTGTAACTGGGGACACTAATAGTAAGATTAAACGAGAACTTACCAGTTTGAAGTTTGATCTTTATTTTATGAGGAGTCGAGTTGAGGGACTACGTGAATAGAAGCCCGTACAGCCGTTGGTGCGTCAATCTTCAAAGCAGCGGAATGAATTCACAGCTAACAATGACCGAAGTATAACGGTAAGATGATAAAACTAGAACTACCAGATGAGATCTATGAGGGTGGGAGCGGAGGGCACGTAGTCCCTCAACTCGACACCTCATAAAATAAAGATCAAACTTCACAAACTGGTAAGTTCTCGTTTAATCTTACTATTTTACTTCGGATTCACGTGAGTGACTACGTGAAGACTTCAAAGCACTGTGAATTCACGCCGCAGACTCAAATCCGCGTTCACACTGCCTGGATTGACTCAAAAGTCGTTAACAATCAATCATGCATCAGTAATACATTTGTTAAATGGAATAACAGTTTATTTACAAACAGATCATAACAAACCCCTCTAACTCAGGGGAAAAATGTAACAGTACTGACACAGAATCAGCAAACACCCCGAGCCTTGAAATCGGCTTGTGACAAAACCTCTGAAAAATTAGCTCACTGGACCATCCTGCGGCCGCGAGGACCTTGCAATCGTTTGCACCGACACCATACTGTGTGGTTTTTTGTGACTAATAAACAAAGCCAACTCTGTTCCTCTCAGAGGTTTAGTAATCTCAATGTAAAGAGATAAATGTGAGACTATACAGAAGCGATCATCTGCGGGTATGCTGAAAACACCATCTTACATCCTGTCATGCCTCTTTTATTATGTTTCTGCAAATCATAGATATAAAATATAATGGCATCAGCCGACACATGCATTCTATCTAGCCGTAGCTTTTGCAATGTTTGTACACGTTGGGCTGAAACCAACACCAGAAGCATGACCACCTTCATAGTTACTTTGGCTATAGATAGGCTTGTAACCGGAGCCCACTGGCGAAGAAGCATAAAAACATCACTCACATTGCAAATACCGGCATACTTGAGTTTAGGAGGATTAGAATTGAAACTCCCTTCATGAATCGTGAACTAACGGATGTGTCCCTACTGTATGCAATTCTGCATTCATAGGTAAATAAGAAGACAGAGCACTTCTGGCTGAATTAATTGCACTGTAACTTAATTTTTTTTTTTTTTTTTTTTTGGTCAAAATAAAGAGTTGACAAACTCCAATACATCCGTGATCCCTGTCGTGTGGTATACAATATCCTGCTGTAGGTAGAATTGCTCCCACTTCCTTATATAGGTGATATATTGCTGCTGTGTACTATCCCTGCAGCCGACGTGAGAAACATCCACCGTCCGATGAGACAGTCCTCTCCCCAGGTATGGCCTCCTTATAATCTGCAAATTAACAGATCAATACGATCCTATAAAGGATGTTGATCCCCAGTGACTGGATTTACCAGTAGATTTTTATTCTTGGGCATAAGCATGTAAGGCTCCCTAGCCATTTGTAATACAACGGGGAAACCATGCTCGTGTAGGCCAATCTGGCACTACAATACCCTGAAGCGGAGTCCTCCTTGATCTTTTGCAAACATCTGCTGATGAGACAGAATGAAGGAAATACATACACAAACATTCCTCCCCCAATGCAGCGAAAATGCATCCACTGCTACTGCCCCAGTATCTGGTTACCATGAAACATATCTAGGTAACTGATGATTTAATCGAGATGCAAACAAGTCAATATCTGGCAATGCATACTGATCAATCATTTGGTTAAACACATCCTGATTTTAAAATCCATTCAATGTTGTCATTAACTGACGTGACCTCTTCCTGGCAAATAAAGTGCTGAAAGCCAGATATTTTGGTCAATACACCAGCTCCAAATCTGGTTAGCCAGTCTATCACAAGACTGTGACTTAACTCCACCCATGTGGTTTACATATTCCACTGCTGTGGTGTTTGTGAATCTGAGCTGCACATGCAGATCCCTCCTTGTAGAACAATAAGCTTTGAGCCCATACCAGGTGCCCAACAACTCTAAATAATCAGTCCCTCTTAATTGAGGAAGCAATGTCTCATCCACATTCCATCTGCCTCCACAACTAGAAGACATATCTGTTGCACCCCAACCCAGTGCACTCACATCAGTCTGTAATATCAGTGATGGTGATTCCACGAAACCTTCCTTAAATTTTTTGAAACATGTACTATCCACCATTGTATGTCAGCAATCGCCCCAGCTGACAACTGCATAGGCCTATCAAAAATAGCCCCTTTGTATTCTCAGTGCCTGTTCCTTTGATGGTTGTAATTGTTGATAATGCAGAGGACAATACTGCACAGCTGGAAAAGCTGCAACAACTTCCCAATAAAACTGGCTACTTGTCTAATCAAAGGCCGTTGTTCTCCAACGAGATTAACACAGTCCCAATTAACTGATTCAATTTATCCCTGGGCAAAGTTACCAACATGTGAATTGGAATTAATGGTAAATCCCAGATAATCAATAATTTGGACTGGTGATAATTTAGATTTACCTGGGTGAATAACAAATCCCATTTGTTCAAAAATGATTTTAACAACTGAAACTGATGATTGAGTTTTCAGCATGAGTCTTTCCAACAATCAGAAATCATCTAAATAGGCCATTACCACATGCCCCTGAGCTCTAAGCAATGCTAACACAGGTTTTACCAATTTAGTAAATAATCTAGGAGCTGAAGTTAATCCATTCGGCAATGTCCTGAATTGCCACAGCTCAGTCATCCAAATAAATTTCAAATATCTTCTATCATCACCATGAATAGACACTGCGTAATATGCATTCTTTAAATCAATGGTTGCCATATAATACCCTTTGGACACTAGATGTTTGCCCGTGGTAAAGTTCTCCATTTTGAAATGCCTATAACAAACAAATTTGGTCAAATTCGATAAATCCGGAATAATTCTACATCCCCCAGTCTTTTTAGATCTGGGAAATATACGACAGAAATTGTTGACTTTGATAGACAGAAGGCTCAATTACCCCTTCTCATGTAACGACTGAATCTCTGCTTGAATAAGCACATTTTCCTCATCTGAAAATAAGTTTACTACTAGGAAAATGTTGACTAGGTAGACTGTCCTTATAGTAAAATCCAATTTTTCACCCCTTCAATACACTAAGTATGAACAAATCTGATGTCAACTGCTGCCATTGTTTGAGAAACAATTTTTTACCTTTCCCAATTTGAAACAGGAACATCAGTTAATTCATTGTCTGTCAATGTATATTCCTTACCAGCATCTTTCCTTGCGCCTTGTTGTCCTCGACTTCTTGTAGAGAACCTTTTTTGCCTTGCTTCCAGCTGGCTTAATGAGAGCCATGGTTATAACAACCTCATAACAGTCTTTGACCCTTTTTGCAAAAATTACCACCAAACAACAGATTTCGTGGTGGTTACACTGGTTTCAAAATGCATTACAAAGGAGTTCCAGTTCATCCTGCTGTGCTTCAACCATATCATTTGTATCAATAACTTTCACCACAGCTGTAATACCTGCTGACAACAGTTTAAGCACTTTTTAAAACTTCATCTCCTGGGCCCTAGCAGGTAAACCCATCTATGACCAAATTTGGTGACTAACCACCGGTACCTTCAGGAGATCTCAATTAACAGGAGCTTTATAGTTTTTTGCTACTTCATCCATAGCTAGCTCCTGTAACTGGTGGGAGAGCATGTACTGAATGGCTTCAGCCAATTCTACATCAATCGCCTTTCGTGCCTCTCTACACTCAGCAAACTTCCCAGCAATGTTCGGAATTACCTCCCAACCGAACACCTTTACTGCTCTCCCCCAGCAAACTGCCCTGATAGAACACTCCTCACAGCAGGATAGTTACTGCAGCCCTGAAACAGGTGCTGCTAGCACAAGCTCTCCATCAGCCTGGCTTGGGCATCACTCCTCCTCACGGAGCTGGAACATCCTCCTCACAGGCAGGATAGTTTCTGCAGCCCTGAAACAGGTGCTGCTAGCAC
The DNA here is from genome assembly GCA_035221665.1 of Okamejei kenojei. Taxonomy (NCBI): domain Eukaryota; kingdom Metazoa; phylum Chordata; class Chondrichthyes; order Rajiformes; family Rajidae; genus Okamejei; species Okamejei kenojei. Next base: position 58,507,787 of record CM069137.1, read on the forward strand.
AAGCTCTCCATCAGCCTGGCTTGGGCATCACTCCTCCTCACGGAGCTGGAACATCCTCCTCACAGGCAGGATAGTTCTGCAGCCCTGAAACAGGTGCTGCTAGCACAAGCTCTCCATCAGCCTGGCTTCGGCACCACTCCTCCCCACGGAGCTGGTCCCTGTCGAGCATTCTTTTGAAATAGAATCTCGACGTGGGAGAGCCGTGAGCAAACGGACTCTCCTATGGAGGGTATAAACCTCCAGGCCCGACTCATTTACGGGCCACAGAGACTTGCCAGCGGCCCCCTACTGACAAGCCTCCACTGCCCCCCGGCAGTGGGTCCGCAACCACTGGCTGTGTAGCCAGCACCGGACCAGGTGTACCAGACGGGCCTCCATCCTCAACACTCTCCTGCCACTTTACCTTTCTACCCCCGGAGCGCCTCGCCGACACCTTTTTCCCTTTCTGCAACATATCTACAAAAACTCCCAACCGTCGCAGAAAAAGACCTGTGGTAAAGTATTTCAACAAACCTTACCTCGTTTCAACTTGTTAACGAAAACTGCAGATGCTGGAGAATGGAGGGTGAAGTCTGAAGAAGGGTCTCGACCCGAAACGTCGCCCATCTCCTTCGCTCCTTAGATGCTGCTGCACCCACTGAATTCTCCAGCTTTCCATGTAACCCGCGGTTTAAACTTACCGCTCGGAGGAGCGCTGCTGCTCCCCCCGCCCGACTGCACCAGCGTCTGACGTCATGACGCACCAACGGCTGTACGGGCTTCTATTCACGTAGTCACTCACGTGACTCCGAAGTAAAATAAAAAGATAATTCATGAAATGAAAATGAGATGAAAATAGGATGAACTGGGGACCTTCAGTCCTAGACTCTAGCATTAGTAAAAACCCTCTTCACATCCACTCTATCCAAGCCTTTCACTATTCGATAAGTTTCAATGAGGTCCCCCCCTCATCATTCAAGTTCAAGTTCAGGTTACATTTATTATCACGTGCACCTTTCGGTGCAGTGAGATTTGAGTTACCATACAGCCACACGAATAAAAATAACACAATACTCGATAGAATTTAACATAAATATCCCCACACAGTGGAATAAACGTTTTCCACTGGGAGGGAAGGTAATAAAGTTCAGTCAGCTTCCTCGTTGTTTACCCATGGTCGGGGCCTTTGAGCCCTCTGCAGTCCCTGCTACGGCAGCCCGATGTTCTGGCCCTCTCGCTGGGATGATCGGAATTCTGGTGTCGGAACGGAAGAACACACTCACGGCTTGGAGTCACCGAGTCGGCCGTTTCCTACCAGAGACCACGGCTCCCGAAGAGCACAGGCCGAGCTGGGCAGAGATTCAACACTGGCGATCCTCGGCAAAGGATCCCAGGACTCCGCGATGTTAAAATCAGCGCCGCCCATAGCTAGAAGCTCCGCAGACCACAGCTCCACAGTGTTAATCAGCAGGCCCAACAATCCGGAGCTTCCCCGGCAAGGCATTGTCCCTCTTCATGATGAAATTCAGTGCTGCGCCCGTTGCTGAAGCTCTGTCCGGTCTCCGGCAGGAAAGACTGCGCCAATCCAGTTGGTGGGCCTGCGAGGGGGAGGCGAAGATGCGACTCAGAGAAAAGACACATCTACGACCAGATAGTGACCAGGAAACAGTTTCCCCATTTCTCCCCCCTACCCGCCACATAAAAAAGACTAAGCCACCTTTAAAACAATCTTTTAGACATACTAAAAACAACAAAAAAGAATGAAAGGATGAACAGCTGCTGGTGAGGCTGCAACACTCGATGGCACCACCTGATGGAGTTTCTAAACTCCAGCCAGTTCTGGCCCAGTGCTGTCAAACGCTCATCACATGTTAACCCACTCAATCTTGTGATAATTCCTGTAAAACCCCTCTAGATCGCTTGGGATCCAAGGAGAGATAGCTGAATGGATAGCTCCATGGAAGGAAGCAGAGGGTGATGGTGGAAGGTTGCTTCTCGGACTGGAGGCCTGGGACTAGTGGCGTGCTTCATGGTTCGGTGCTGGTCCCGTTACTGTTTGTCATCAACATCAATGATTTGGATGAGAACATACAGGGCAAGATTAGCAAGTTTGCTGATACAAAAGTGGGTAGTTTTGCAGATAATGAAGATGGTTGTGAAAGATTGCAGCAGGATTTGGGTCATTTCGCCAGGTGGGCTGAGGAATGGTTGATGGAACTCGTAAATCCCTCTGCTCTACAACACTCCCCAGAGGCCTCTCTGGGGAGTGTTGTAGAGCAGAGAGATCTATGAGTGCAGGTGCATGGTTCCTTGAAGGCCGAGTCTCAGGTAGATAAGGTGATCAAAACGGCTTTTGGCACATTGGCCTTCATCAGCCAGAGTATTGAGTATCGAAGTTGGGAGGTCATGTTGCAGTTGTATAAGACTGTGAGACCACATTTAAAATATTGTGTTCAGTTCTCGGCATCATGTTATAGGAAAGATATTGTCAAGTTTGAAAGGGTTCTGAGAGGAGTTACGAGGATGTTGCCAGGACCAGAGAGTGTGAACTATAGGGAGAGGTTGAATTGGCTGGATCTTTGGAGCGCAGGAGGATGAGAGGTGACCTGAGAGAGGTGCATAAAATCATGAGAGAAATAAATCGGGTAGATGCACAGTCTCTTGCCCAGAGTAGGGGAATCGAGGAACATAGGACATAGGTTCAAAGTGTACATAGGTTCAAGGACATAGGACATAGGTTCAACTTGATAATGCTGTTCTATGAATCCCACATTTCAAGTTCTTCCTCTGTACGTGACTTTCAACATTATGGTAACCTACAACACTGTTTTAATAAACACACTGATACACACTCATTCATGTAGTGCCTGTGAGTTTTATATCAACTGAACTCAAAGAACTCATCCTGTTCCGACTCAAAATAATCTGAACAAAGCTACTAATGTCCCTGTCCCACTTAGGAAACCTGAACGGAAACTTCTGGTGACCCTGCACCCCACCCAAGGTTTCCATGAGTCACCAGAGGTTTTGGTCATTCGCCTGGAAAGCCTCGACCGAAGCGTGAGCTGCATCAACTGACCAAAGATCCTGCAGGATCTTTGCAACCGACCGCGCGAACACACATACACAAACGCATCGCGAAGGTGGGGGCCAGGAACAGCAGAGGAGCGCTGTCTGCGCGATGAAGAGGAAGATAAACGGCTGCCACAGAGCATGGTAGGTCATTTAGAGAGCGCAGGAGGGAGGGAGAGAAGGGGAGAGAAGGGGAAGCGAAGGGGAGAGAAGGGGAGAGAGAAGGGGTGGGAGAAGGACAGAGAAGGGGGGAGAGAAGGGGGGGAGAAGGAGTGGAGACAGTTTTAAGAAGTTTAATAAAGTTAGCGGGCATTTTACCTTCTATAGAAACATAGAAACATAGAAATTAGGTGCAGGAGCAGGCCATTCGGCCCTTCTAGCCTGCACCGCCATTCAATATGATCATGGCTGATCATCCAACTCAGTATCCTGTACCTGCCTTCTCTCCGTACCCCCCTATCCCTTCAGCCACAAGGGCCACATCCAACTCCCTCTTAAATATGGCCAACGAACTGGCTCAACTACCTTCTGAGGCAGAGAATTCCACAAATTCACCACTCTCTGTGTGAAAAACGATTTTCTCATCTCGGTCCTAAAGACTTTCCCCCTTATCCTTAAATGTGACCCCTTGTCCTGGACTTCCCCAACATCGGGAACAATCTTCTCCATCTAGTCTGTCCAACCCCTTAAGAATTTGTAAGTCTCTATGAGATCACCTCAATCTTCTAAATTCCAGCGAGTACAAGCTGAGTCTATCCAGTCTTTCTTCATATGGAAGTCGTGCCATCCCAGGAATCAGTCTGGTGAACTTTCTCTGTACTCCCTCTATGGCAAGAATGTCTTTCCTCAGATTAGGAGACCAAAAATGTACGCAATACTCCAGGTGTGGCCTCACCAAGACCCTGTACAACTGCAGTAGAACCTCCCTGCTCTTGTACTCAAATCCTTTTGCTATGAATGCCAACATACCATTCGCTTTCTTCACAGCCTGCTGCACCCGCGTGCCTACTTTCAATGACTGGTGTACCATGATATCCAGGTCTCTCCCCTATTCCTAATCGGTTACCATTCAATAGTCTACTTTCCGTTTTTAGCCACCAAAGTGGAGAACCTCACATTTATCCACATTATACTGCATCAATGTGAACCTATGTCTTTCTACATCAGTCACTGAAAGTAAGCATGCAGCTACAGTAGGCAGTGAAGAAAGCTAATGGCATGTTGGCCTTCATAGCGAGAGGATTTGAGTATAGGAGCAAGGAGGTCCTACTGCAGTTGTACAGGGCCCTGGTGAGACTGCACCTGGAGTATGATGTGCAATTTTGGTCTTCTAATTTGAGGAAGGACATTATTGCGATTGAGGGAGTGCAGCGTACGTTCCCGGGATGACAGGACTGACATATGATGAAAGAATGGGTCGACTGGGCTTGTATTCACTGGAATTTAGAAGGATGAGAGGGAATCTTATAGAAACATGAAATTCTTCAAGGATTGGACAGGCTACATGCAGGGAAAGTGTTCCCGATGTTGGAGGAATCCAGAACCAAGGGTCACAGTTTAAGAATAAGGGGTAGGTCATTTTGGACTGAGATGAGGAAAAACCTTTTCACCCAGAGAGTTGTGAATCTGTGGAATTCTCTGCCACAGAAGGAAGCGAAGACCAATTCACTGGATGTTTTCAAGAGAGAGTTAGATTTGGCTCTTAGGGATAAAGGAATCAAGGGATATAGGGAAAAAACAGGAACGAGGTAGTGATTTTAGATGATCAGCCATGATCATATTTAAAGGCGGTGCTGGCTAGAAGGGCCAAATGGCCTGCTCATGTACCTATTTTTCTAAGTTTCTATGAAGGAGAAAAGATTTAATAGGAATCTGAGGGGTAACTTTTTCACACAAAGGGTGGTGGGTGTATGGAACAAGCTGCCAGATGAGGTAGTTGAGGCTGGGACTATCCCAAAGTTTAAGAAACAGTTAGACAGGTACATGGATAGGGCAAGTTTGCAGGGATATGGACCAAGCTCAGGCTGGTGGGACTAGTGTAGCTGGAACACATTGTCTGGTGTGGGCAAGTTGGACCAAAGGGCCTGTTTCCACACTGTAGCACTCTATCATTCTATGACTATGACCCTCTGCAGAGCCAGCATATCCTTCCTCAGATATGATGCCAAAAATTACTCCCAATACGCCAAATATCTGTCTTCACTTTGTGGAAAGCCCCCAAAGCAACAAACCATCATTATGTGCGTTACAGGCTGATGAAAAAATAAATTGAAGAAGCTTCTGCTTCTTTGATATGGACACTTGCTGGCCACCTTAATGCAACAGTGAGCTGCTAATTAGTCGTGGAGTCATATAGCATGAAAACAGGCACTTTAGCCCAACTGTGTAAGAATGAATTGCAGATGCTAGTTATAATTGAAGTTAGACACAAAATACTGGAGTAACAGCGGGACAGGCAGCATCTCTGGAGAGAAGGAATGGGCGACGTTTCGGGTCGAGACCATTCTTCAGACTGATGTCAGGGGAGGGGGCGGGACAAAGATAGAATGTCCCCCTTCCCACGTACTTCCCCATGCAACCGCAGGAGATGCAACGCCTGTCCCTTTACCTCCCCCCCTCAACTCCATCCAAGGACCCCAACAGTCTTTCCAGAGTTAGAGGTTCACTTTCACCTCCTCCAACCTCATCTACTGTTCCAGGTGTCAATTTCTCTACATCGGCGAGACCAAGCACAGGCTCGGAGATCGTTTCGCTGAACACCTCCACTCAATCTGTCTTAACCTACCTGGTCTCCCAGGTGGCTCAGCACTTGAACTCCTCCTGCCATTCCCAATCTGACCTTTCTGTCCTGGGCCTCCTCCATTGGCAGAATGAGGCCTCGCGCAAATTGGAGGAACAGCACCTCATATTCCGCTTGGGTAGTTTACGTCACAGGGGTATGAACATTGACTCCTCTAACTTCAAATAACCCTTGCTTTCTCTCTCCATCCCCTCCCCACTCCCAGTTCTCCCACCAGTCTTTCTGTCTCTGCCTACATTCTATCTTTGTCCCGCTACCTCGCATGACATCAGTCTGAAGAAGGGTCTTGACCCCGAAACGTCGCCCATTCCTTCTCTCCAAAATTGCTGCCTGTCCCGCTGAGTTACTTCAGCATTTTGTGTCTACTTTAGCCCAACTTGTGCATGTCAACCAACATGTCTATCTGAGCTAGTCACATGTACCAGCATTGGATCCATATTCCTCTAAAACTTTTCCATCCATGTACCTGCCCAAATATATTTAAAAACATGGTCAACTATCACCTCCTCTTTTGTAATGTGGATGTTTGAATATATTGCTATTCACTTGACTTAATTTCTTATCTTCCATGACCTTCTCCATGTTAACTACAGATGAGTAATATTAATTTAACATCTTGCCAATCTCCTTTAGCTTCACACATAGATGACTAAGTAGAACCTTAAGGGGACCTATTCTCTCGCTTGTTTTTGCTCTCAATATTTTTGTAGCATCTCTTAGGATTCCCTTTTAACTTATCTGCAAAATTATCTTGGCCTCTTGATTTCTCACTTAAGTGTGCCCCTATGTTGATTATACCTCTCAAGGGAGTTACCTGATCACAGCTGACTATACCTGACATATACCCACTTCTTTTTCCTCAGCAGAGTTTCAATATTCATCATCAACCAGGGTTTCCTAAACCTACTCCGTGTGCCCTTCATTCTGACAGAAACCTTCTTGTCTTGAACTCCCCCTATCACACTTATTTCCCCACTACCTTCCACCTACATTCCATCCTCTAACTTTGCAATTCACAACTCTTCAAGTCTTTTGTCTCACATCTTATGCCTTTTCATCTCTGGTCTTTGTCCAATGATCTGCCTATCATAAACTCCCTTCACCTGGGTCAACCTATCACCTGCCAGGCTTTATCATGCCCCCTCTCTCCTCCAGCTTTCTCTCCCTAAGTGATGTTGAGTAATGAAGGAACATCACAGGGTACATACACGATTACTTAAAGGTACCAGCAGTCAATAAGTTGCTAAAAAAGGCTTCCATCCCAGGCTACAATCTAGTGAATATCACATCCCTCCTACAGTATGGCAACACAAACAGGCCACATCTTCAGGGCTGCTTAGCTTTACTCACCACATTGCAGGAAAGATGTGACTACATAGAAGGTGGAGGGGATCTTCACAAGATTGGTGCCAGGACTGCAATACTGCAATCATGAAGAAATATTAGATCAGGCATTGATTTATTTGGCACAAAGGAATCTGAGAATTTTTAAAGATTAATACAATTATGAGGAAAATTGTGATGGAAGTGTGAATTTATAGTAATTGGCAGATGGATTAGAGGGGAGATGAGAAAATAAGTTTTCACCTAGTGTTTGATAAGAATCTGGAACTCAATGTTTACAATGAGGGTAGAGGCAGATGTCTATCTGAAATCTCATTATTATCTTTTTCAATTGGTATGAATACAATAAGTAAAATCAGCTAGTATAATAATTATTCTACAATGTTATTAATATTCTGCAGTTCTACCAGCTCGCACCTTCTAAGAATACTTCTCCATTTCTCAGTTACCTCTCGGCACCACAAAATCATCTCTTATTCTTCTAAATTCTATTTTTTGCCGTCTATTCTCACAGAACCACACTTTCATCCGGGGATACAATCTAGCAGATCTTCACTATTCTGATTTTAAAACAAGCTTACCCTTCTTTAGAAACAAAGATCAAATCTGTGAACATTACTTTAAATAATACCTCACCAAAGTCTTATTCAACCTCAGCAAAACTTTTTTCTATTCTATTGGTACCAGTGTACTACTAGGCTTTCTAATTGATTACTGAACCTGCATTTTTATTTTCTGTATTTCATACATTCAAGTTCAAGTTTGCATTTATAGTCACTTAACCAACTAAGGTACAGTGAAATAAGATACACATAAGATTCACATTTTGTTTGTCCAGTCTTACATACGAAGATTATCTTCCTTACTTAATGTGATTAAAGCATTTTGCAGCTCTAAAGTTCAAGACTTGGATTTAGCAGTTCTCAGGACAATGATAGCAGGAATTGCTGCTACAGCCATTTCTCATACCACTTGTGTTCATGTTGATGAACCTCGGATCAATTATTTCTACATCTGCCCATGTACAATAATGAGATTTACTTTCAAAAACTCATTCAGTTTAGTTTTAGTTTAGTTTAGAGATAGAGGGCGGAAACAGGCCCTTCGACCCACCGAGCCCGCGCAGACCTGTGCTCCCCGAACACTTCACACTAGGGGTAAATTACCATTTTACCAAAGCCAATTAACCTACAATGTATGTCTTTGGAGTGTGGGAAGAAACCGGAGCATCCGGTTCACCCAAGAGAACATACAAACTCCGTATAGACAGCACCTTATAGACAGCGAAATCAGGAGGCAACTCGAATGTCGGCGAAACAACACTCCCTGATGAGCTCAATGCATTTTACGCATGCTTTGATAGGGAGAACACCGATGTGCCTTCCCGAGCCCCCATTCGCTGTGATGGTATTTCAGTCTCAGTCACAGAGGCCGACGTCAGGAAATCCTTCAGAGGGGTGAACCTCCGAAAAGCGCCTGGACCTGATGGTATACCTGGTTGTGTTCTAAAAACCTGTGCGGACCAACTGGCTAGTTTTTACGGACATTTTCAACCTCTCACTTCTGAGGTCTGAGGTTTCCACCTGCTTCATGAGGGCATCAATTATACCAGTTCCCAAGAACAAGGTGATGTGCCTCAATGACTATCGACCTGTGGCACTAACGCCTGTGGTGATGAAGTGCTTCGAGAGGTTGATCATGGCGCAAATCATCTCCTACCTCGACAAAAACCTGGACCCACTGCAGTTCGCTTACCGCCACAACAGATCAACAGTGGATGCGATCTCGCGGCTCTCCACTCCGCTCTGGACCACTTGGACAACAAAAGCTCATGTGTCAGGCTGTTATTCATCGATTAAAGCTCGGCATTTAATACTATCATCCCCTCCAAGTTGGTTACCAAACTCACAGAACTGGGTCTCTGTGCATCCCTCTGCAATTAGATCCTCGACTTCCTCATTCACAGACCACAGTCTGTTCGTATTGGGGGAAATGTGTCAGACTCGATTACAATCAGCACGGGAGCTCCTCAAGGCTGCGTGCTCAGCCCCCTGCTGTACTCACTCTTTACTCATGACTGCGTAGCCGGTCATAGTGCGAACTCCATCATCAAGTTCGCTGACGACACCACTGTTGTGGGACGTATCACTGTTGGGGATGAGTCGAAGTACAAAAGAGAGATCGGGCACCTGTCCATATGGTGCCAGCACAATAACCTGGCCCTCAACACCAGCAAAACCAAGGAACTGATTGTGGACTTTGGAAAGAGTAGGATGGGGACCCACAGTCCCGTTTATATCAAAGGGTCGATGGTTGAAAGGGTCAAGAGCTTCAAATTCCTGGGCGTGCACATCTGTGTAGATCTTTCCTGGTTCGAGAACACTGATGCAATTATCAAGAAAGCACATCAGCGCCTGTACTTCCTGAGAAGATTTCAGAGAGTCGGTTTGTCAAGGAGGACTCTCTCTAACTTCTACAGGTGCACAGTAGAGAGCTTGCTGACCGGTTGCATCGTGGCTTGGTTCGGCAACTTGAGCGCCCTGGAGAGGAAAAGACTACAAAAAGTAGTAAACACTGCCCAGTCCATCATCGGCTCTGACCTTCCTTCCATCGAGGGGATTTATCGCAGTCGCTGCCTCAAATAGGCTGGCAGCATCATCAAGGATCCACACCACCCTGGCCACACACTCATCTCCCTGCTGCCTTCAGATAAAGGTACAGGAGCCTGAAGACTGCAATGTTCAGGTTCAGGAATAGCTACGTCCCCACAGCCATCAGGTTATTAAACTTGGCTCAGACAAATTTCTGAACATTAATAATCCATTGTCTGTTATTTGCACTTTATCAGTGAATTTATTCATGTGTGTATTTACGTATATAATGGTATATGGACACACTGATCTGTTTTGTAGTAAATGCCTACTATGTTCTGTTGTGCTGAAGCAAAACAAGAATTTAATTGTACTATCAGGGACACATGACAATAAACTCACTTGAACTTGAACTTGAACCAATTGTCAGGATCAAACCCAGGTCTCTGGCGCTGTAAGACAGCATCTCTTCCACTGCACTACCATGCCTTCCCTGCCAGAAATTTATTTCCATAAATGTGGCTATCCTACAAACCTACTTGAAAGTTAGCTATGGCATGTTTAGTAACTTGAAATAGAATTGTTTATTCAAAAATCTCAGTCCACAATCCTAAAATACAATGCCGTGAATAGTTCTCGAACAGTAACTGTAGCTGCCAGTCATCCTTCTGACTTCAAATCACAGATCCCAAATTTATAATTCTTCATGATTTCTGATGGTGTGGGGTTTAAAGTGGTTTCACAATTCTCTAATACATTGTTAAATGGGATATCAGGTGGGTTTGTAAATGTCTAGGCTTATTTATAATAATGAGATCACATTCTTGTATTCATGCATGGTCTTTTTATGAGCATTTTTATCCTTATTTTATATTCCAGTCACTTTATGGGCCCAGTAAACCAGCTCCATCCTTCTAGGCATGAATTCAAAAGTTCCTGTACTTTGTTGTTGTGATCAAAATGTTCAAAATACCCAGTCTGGGACGTCTGTCATTTAACACTGTGCACTGCTATTTAATTTCAGAGGCTGGTCCTTTACTTCCAATCAATCTTGATTCCACTACCAATGTTCCTCATGCTCTGGTCAGCAACTCTGCTCTCCATGATTAATTGTAAGTTTCCTGTTCTCACTTCATGGTTAGTTTTGATGGCTGCTTTTCTTGCAAGCCTATTCTAGCTTTAGATTTAGGTTTATTATCGCCGTGTGATCCGAAATACAGTGAAAAGCTTTGTTTTGCATTCTATGCAATCTGATCCAATAATACTGTACGTAAACACAATCAAGACAAACTCAAGTGCAATAGGTAGAGTAAGGGGAAGATACACAGTGCAGAATATAGTTCTCAGCATTATAGTGCACCAGCTCCAGAGACAAAGTCCAACATCTGCAATGGATAGAGGCAAATCGGACAGTACCCTCGTTTAGGGCTAGATAGGGCTCTTAAAGATAGCGGAGTCAGGGGACATGGGGAGAAGACAGGAACGGGGTACTGTTTGGGGATGATCAGCCATGATCACATTGAATGGTGGTGCTGGCTCGAAGGGCCGAATGGCCTACTCCTGCACCTATTGTCTATTGTTTATGGAAGGACCGTTCAGAGGCCTGATAACAGAAGGGAAAAAGCTGTTCCCGAGTCTGCTGGTGCATGTTTTCAAACTTCTGTGTCTTCTGCCCAACAGCAGTGAAGTGAAGGTGGGAAAAGTCTCTGAATATGTTGATAGCTTATCTGAGGCATTGTGAAGTGTAGATGGAGTCAATGATGGGGAGTCTGGTCTGTATGATGAATTGGGCTATATTTACAACTCTCTGCAATTTCCTGCAGTCCTGGGCAGAGTCCCAAACAAATCTGTGATGCAACCTGACAGTATGCTTTCTATGGAGTATTTGCAGGCATTTGTAAATCATTGGAGACATGTAAAATTTCATCAGTCTCCTAAGGAAGTAGAGGCATTTGTGTGTCTTCTTGGCTGTTGCTTCACTACGGTTAGACCAGGACAACGTCTAACAAGGTTAGACCTTGTTGTCTCAGCGTTTCAAGATATGAGTTTAGGACCAGAGAGGTGATGTCAGCTGGCGACCTGTTACGACGGTAAGCAAAATGCATTGGATCAAGGCTTGGGTGGGAGGCTGGCCATTAATTAGTAAATTTGTATGTGTTTCATGAGATTGTATTGTATTCAAACTGTATCACTTAGCACAATGTTTTGTGCCATCTGGATTCTCAAGGTCTCCATCTTACATTGAAAATTAGGTTCTCTATACTCTTCATCCCTCCCTTTCTTGATTAGTTAAAACACGCTTGTTTTTCACTTTTCCAGTTCTAATAGTCATCAACATGACACATTAATTCTGCCTTCCTCGTCATAGCTGCAGTCTGACCTGCTCGGCATTTCTAACATTCTCTGTTTTTAGCTCACAATTGCTACATCTGCAATGATTTTGATCCTTTCATGCTTCACATGATAACACAAAATACACACGCAAAGGCATGTTTTCACCATGTTTTCATGGTCTGCTTTCATGTAGGATATGTCCTCTTTAAGTTAAACTTGACTAAGTAGGACCCATTGAGTCCCAGTCATGGGGGGTGTGTGGTGGGGGGTGTGTGGGGTGGGAGTGGAAGTGTATATGTGAGCTGGAGGGGTTTGCGAGGGGGGGGTAGGAGGGATGTGGGGAGGAGGGCGGTTGTGGTGTGGGTGGGGTGTGGGGAGGATGTGGGAGGGGGTGGTTTGGAGGAGTGGTGTGTGTGGGCGGGAGGGTGTGGAGGGGAGGGGTGTGTGGGTGGTGGTATTTGTGGGTGGGGGGTTGTGGGAGGAGGGGGGTTGTGGAGGGGAGGGGGTTGTGTGGGAGAGGGAGATTGTGGGGGAATGGTGTGTGGGCGGGAGGGTTGTGGGGGAGTGAGGTGTGCGGGTGGGGTGTGTCGCATTGTGGGAAGGGCATTGTGTTGGAGGCACATTGTGGGGGTGTGTGGGCGGGGGGATGTGGGTGGGTGGGTGGGGTTGTGGGGGATGTGGGTGGGGTTGTGAAGGGATGTGGGTGGGGGGTGGGTTGTGGGGGGTATGTGTGGGAAGAGGGGTTGTGGGGGGTGAGGGGTGTGTGTGGGGGGGGTATGTGTGGGCATGGGGGGTATGTGTGGGCAGGGGGGGGTTGGGGGAGAGTGGTGTGTGGGCAGGGGTGTGTGGGAGAGGGGTGTGTGAGCAGGGGGAAGGTTGTGAGGGGTATGTGGAAGAGAGGGCTGTGTGGGAGGGAGGGGTGTGTGGGTGGGGTTGGGGTGTTGGGGCGGGGGGAGGGGTGTGGGGGCGGGGGGAGAGAGTCGGAGAAAAGACGGGGAAGAGCCATGGGGGAGATGCGGTATGAGGGGGGAAGGGGGCAGGAGCCAGTGAGGGGGACCAGAGGGGAAGAGCCTTGGGGAGAGTGCGGTATTATGGGGGAGGGGGGCCAGAGGGAAAGGGGTTGGGGGTGCGATGGGGACTCACAACGGGCGCTGGTCTTTCTTCTCCGCCCGGCTTGTGGACTCAGCCCCGCCTCCGGAGCTTTATTCTCCTCGCCCCGCCCGGTGATTAACAGCAAAGATTAACAGCGGGTGCCGGAAGGGGTGTTACCTTCATGGTGACAGACAGGCGAGCAGACCAATCTGCTGATCTCATGATTTTTTATACCTTCATTACTTTTGTAACCTTCCACCGATCGGAACAAAACTTGGTGGCATGGAGCAGAGGAGAACGGTAAGTAATGTGGCGAGTAATCCTAGCGATATAGGGTTTGTGCTGCAAATTTAAATGCAACGCAGACCAGAAGTGGTCAAGATGAGAGTGTTAGTAATAGTACAGATATTTACCTAATGCAGTTGCACTTTCTAGTATCCCAGCTCCCACCAGATTCATCTTATAGACAACTCTCCACCATTGATTTGCAGCACAAACCTTGCTGATAACTCCTTCTGATTGTACACCCACTCTGTGCCATCCCTCAGTAACCAATAACACCCCCTCTCATGACGCACTCTCAATTTTTGAGTTATGATCCTCCTGACAGACCACTTGATTTTCATTGCTCCACCCGGATTTATTTGTCCCCGTTATTTGACTGTTATACCTTTCCAACCTTGAGAACCCAGACACAAGAATTTAAACCTTTTCATTTGAATATTCCACTATAAGAGAGAAAGACCTTGTGCGCTCAACATGCACATGGGCTATTTTGTAGCATGTGGCAATTTGCACCGGAGAATTCCGCAGCAGCAGGCATTCAAACAAATGCCTGCCATGAAGCTCTCATCTAATGGATCATACAATTATAAGGTGTTTTGTTTTTAAGCATGTTAATCTTCTGGCATCAAATTTGCATTGGTTTTATTTCTAAATCTTCTAAAATAATTCTTGTTTTTTTAAAGCATCCTATGTACTGTGGCTTGCAAAAGTTTTCATACCCCTTGAAATTTTCCACATTTTGTCACGTTACAACCACAAACGTAAATGTATTTTATTGGGATTTTATGTGATAGACCAACACAAAGTGGCGCATAATTGTGAAGTGGAAGGAAAATGATACATGGTTTACAAATTTTTTTTTACAAATAAAAAACTGAAAAGTGTGGCGTGCAAAAGTATTCAGCCCCCTTTACTCTGATACCCCTAAATAAAATCCAGTGCAACCAATTGCCTTCAGATGTCACCTAATTAGTAAATAGAGTCCACTTGTGTGTAATCTAATGTCAGTATAAATACAGCTGTTCTGTGAAGGTCTCAGAGGTTTGTTAGAGAACATTAGTGAAGAAACAGCATCATGAAGCCCAAGGAACACACCAGACAGGTCAGGGATACAGTTGTGGAGAAGTTTAAAGCAGGGTTAGGTTATAGAAAAATATCCCAAGCTTTGAACATCTCACGAAGCACTGTTCAATCCATCATCCGAAAATGGAAAGCGTATGGCACAACTGCAAACCTACCAAGACATGGCCGTCCACCTAAACTGACAGGCTGGGCAAGGAGAGCATTGATCAGAGAAGCAGCCAAGAGGCCCATGGTAACTCTGGAGGAGCTGCAGAGATCCACAGCTCAAGTGGGAGAATCTGTCCACAGGACAACTATTAGTCGTGCACTCCACAAATGGAAGAGTGGCAAGAAGAAAGCCATTGTTGAAACAAAGCCATAAGAAGTCCAGTTTGCAGTTTGCCACAAGCCATGTGGGGGACACAGCAAACATGTGGAGGAAGGTGCTCTGGTCTGATGAGTCCAAAATTGAAGTTTTTGGCCTAAATGCAAAACGCTATGTGTGGCGGAAAACTAACACTACACATCACCCTGAACACACCATCCCCACTGTGAAACATGGTGGTGGCAGCATCACGCTGTGGGGATGCTTTTCTTCAGCAGGGACAGGGAAGCTGGTCAGAGTTGATGGGAAGATGGATGGAGCCAAATACAGGGCAATCTTGGAAGAAAACCTGTTTAGAGTCTGCAAAAGACTTGAGACTGGGGTGGAGGTTCACCTTCCAGCAGGACAACGACCCTAAACATACAGCCAGAGTTACAATGGAATGGTTTAGATCAAAGCATATTCATGTGTTAGAATGGCCCAGTCAAAGTCCAGACCTAAATCCAATTGAGAATCTCTGGCTAGACTTGAAAATTGCTGTTCACAGACGCTCTCCATCCAATCTGACTGAGCTTGAGCTATTTTGCAAAGAAGAATGGGCAAAAATTTCAGTCTCTAGATGTGCAAAGCTGGTAGAGGCATACCCCAAAAGACTTGCAGCTGTAATTGCAGCGAAAGGTGGTTCTACAAAGTATTGACTCAGGGGGGCTGAATACTTTTGCACGCCATACTTTTCAGTTTTTTATTTGTAATAACATTTGGAAACCATGTATCATTTTCCTTCCACTTCACAATTATGCACCACTTTGTGTTGGTCTATCACATAAAATCCCAATAAAATACATTTATGTTTGTGGTTGTAACGTGACAAAATGTGGAAAAGTTCAAGGGGTGTGAAAACTTTTGCAAGCCACTGTATATTTAAATTAATGTACAAACAAAACCAATACTTCTGCACAAACAACAAAGCACTACAAATCAATATAAAAAAGCTTTGTGCTACAGCTTTCACCCTTCAAGCTGCTATACCAAAACAGAGCAATCTTGATATCTCATAAATTAAATGAACTGCGTGGTTCAGGCAGGTATCGAATATCAATTTTGGCTGCCAAAATCAGTTACGCTTCCCAGGCTAAATCAAGCCCTGTCACCAAGAACAAGAAAGGTTGCAAAGCTGACTCTGACTCCAGCTCTAAGTTCACTGTACATAATCTGCATGTGTCAGTTTTACTGCTGTGGAGGTATATTTCATGAAGTAACAAGCACATTCTGTGGAATTCTTATTAACTTGAAGTTTCAGAGTCTGTAGTTCCCAGATTTTTTGGGAACAGACTATTTGTACAATGGTAAAGTTTGCACAACAGTAGAACCAGCTAATGATCATCTGCAACAAGAGAATCTGTATATCTATCCTTAAGACAGATTCTGAAAACTTGAGCAATATACAAAGTGCTGGTCAGGTAATCATCTGTGGAGGGAATGGATAGACAACCCTTCTTCTGATTGATTGTAGTAAAGGGGGGGGAGTGATCTGAAAGTTGGAAAAGAGATGTGAAGCTGGGAGAAACCATGGGAAGGGATAGATCGATACAGGCGATTGCCAGATGGGTGGAGTAGACAAGATGGTAGATGGGTGGAGTAGACAAGAAAATAAGACAAAAGGGTGTCAGATTATGGAGAGAAAATGAGTAAAATGGGAGATGGGGGGGTTAAAGGACAGGATAGTAGGGGAAATCCATACATACTGGGGTGGGTTAGAGAGCACAGGAAAGAGAGAGGAGATTATTAAAATTGGAGGATTTAATGTTGGAAATTGGATTTAAATTGTATTATTAAAATTGGAAAATGTAACCCAATATAAGGTTGGGTTGTAAGCTACTCAAGTGGAATACGAGGTGCTGTTCCTTCAGTACCTCCTGGCGGTATGGTGGTGGAGACGTAGAGTTGTTGCCTTACAGCGCTTGCAACGCCGGAGAACCGGGTTCAATCCCGACCACGAATGCTGTCTGTACGGAGTTTGTACATTCTCCCCGTGACCACCTGGATTTTCTCCGAGATCTTCGGTTTCGTCTCACACTCCAAAGACGTATAGGTTTGTAGGTAAATTAGCTTGGTATAAGTGTAAATTGGGGTCAAGGAAGGAGCGTTCACGTCGTGGCCCTGTTTCCAATAATCTTTCCACCACCATGCACAAGAAACGACAAGACAGACACCATTGTATGCAGATGCCGAGAAGTGTGTTCAGCTCTGGCTGAACAACTTCTAATCTTGCGTGTGGACTCGATAAGAAGAAGAAATGTAAATTGTCCCCAGTGTGTAGAGGATAGTGTTGATGTGCAGGGATCGCTGGACGATGCAGACTCAGTGAGCCGAAGGGTATCTCTAAAGTAAAAAAAGTTTGCGCATGGCTTCACTCTGACAATGAAGGCCAAAGACAGAAAGCTTGGTATGGGCATTTTAATTTGGTGATTTAAAATGGTTAGGAACCAGGAGTTCCTGCTGGCCTTGCTGGACAGATCGCAAGTGTTTGGTGAAACAGTCGCATAGTACGGGCTT
Source organism: Okamejei kenojei (assembly GCA_035221665.1). Classification (NCBI taxonomy): domain Eukaryota; kingdom Metazoa; phylum Chordata; class Chondrichthyes; order Rajiformes; family Rajidae; genus Okamejei; species Okamejei kenojei. Next base: position 58,525,227 of record CM069137.1, read on the forward strand.
GGTCTCACCGGTGTAAAGGAGGTCACATCGGGAGTATCTTTCCTGCATAGCTTGATGGGGTCTTGCTGGGATGGAGGTGAGGGAGGATGTGGAGGTATAGGTGTTACATCTCCATCAGTTGAAGGGGAAAGTAAGGGTTTTCAAAGGGAGTGGTCATTACAGAAAGTGGAAAAGTATGGGGATTGAAAGATGTGACGTGGTGGGATCATGTTGAATGTAGTGGAAATGTCAGAAAATTATACGTAGGATTCCGAACCTGGTGACGTGAACTCTATCCTAGTTCTGTCTGTGGGGTGGGGAAGCCAGTGCAGTACTGCGGGCCGCAGTGGAGACACAGGTAAGGGATCCATCCTCAACAGCAGGGGGAAACCACGTTTAATAAAGGAAGAGAACATCTTGGATGTCCTAGAGTGGAAAGCCTCATCATGGAGAGCAGATGCAGCAGAGATGGAGGAATTAAGAGTAGAGAATAGCACCCTTACAAGAGGCTGGGTGGGAGGTGATGTGTTCGCCGAACACCTCCGCTCGGTTCGCATTAACCAACCCGACCTCCCGGCAACTCAGCACTTCAACTCCCCCTCCCATTCCGTATCCGACCTCTGTCCTGGGCCTCCTCCACGGCCAGAGTGAGCAACACCGCAAATAGGAGGAACAGCACCTCATATTCCGCTTGGGGAGTCTGCATCCTCTTGGCATGAACATCAAATTCTCTGAATTCTGTTAACCCTTGCTGTCTCCTCCCCTTCCTACCTCTCCCTCAGCCCTCGGGCTCCTCCTTCTCCTTTTTCCTTTCTTCCTCCCCGCCTCCCCCCACCTCCCATCAGTCTGAAAAAGGGTTTTGGCCCGAAACGTTGCCTATCTCCTTCGCTCCATGGATGCTGCTGCACCCGCTGAGTTTCTCCAGCATTTTGTGTATCCTCGATTTTCCAGCATCTGCTGTTCCTTCTTTAACACTGTTCCAGATTATTGTCAGAATCAGTGGGTTTATAGCAGACGTCAATCAATAGTCTGTTCTCTGCGATGGAGACAGAAAGATCGAGCAAGGGGAGATGGGTGTCAGAGACAATCCAACTGAATTTGACGGCAAGGTGGATGTTGATGTCCTCCAGAAATGCTACCTGACCCATTCAGTTACTCAGGTACTTTCTAATTTTTTGATAAGCGAACAACTGCATTAGACAATAGACAATAGACAATAGAAAATAGGTGCAGGAGTAGGCCATTCGGCCCTTCAAGCCAGCACCGCCATTCAATGTGATCATGGCTGATCATCCCAATCAGTACCCCATTCCTGCCTTCTCCCCATATCCCCTGACTCCGCTATCTTTAAGAGCCCTATCTGACTCTCTCTTGAAAGTATCCAGAGAACCGGCCTCCACCGCCCTCTGAGGCAGAGAATTCCACAGACTCACAACTCTCTGTGAGAAAAAGTGTTTCCTCGTCCCCGTTCGAAATAGCTTACCCCTTATTCTTAAACTGTGGCCCCAGGTCCTGGACTTCCCCAATATCGGGAACATGTTTCCTGCCTCTATCGTGTCCAAACCTTAATAATCTTATATGTTTCAATAAGATTCTCTCTCATCCTTCTAAATTCCAGAGTATACAAGCCCAGCCGCTCCATTCTCTCAGCATATGACAGTCCCGCCATCCCGGGAATTAACTTGTAAACCTACGCTGCACTCCCTCAATAGCAAGAATGTCCTTCCTCAAATTAGGGGACCAAAATTGCACACAACTGGTGTAGTCTCACTCGGGCCCTATACAACTGCAGAAGGACTTCTTTGCTCCTATACTCAACTCCACTTGTTATAAAGACCAACGTGCCATTTTACTTCGGAGTCACGTGAGTGGCGGCAGAACTCTCCACAGATATCGGGCAGCCCGTTGATCCGGGCTCACAAACTCGCCGTTCACAGGTAGCGACGACAGAGTGGCAGACCAGACTTAACACCGCAACCCGCAGGATCACCGCGGACTGACGGCTTCAATACACCGGGAAGTCGGGCAGCCCGTTAACCCGGCAGGGTCCGGGCTCACAGACTCGCCGTTCGCGGGTAGCGACGGCAGAGCGGCAGCCCCGACTTAAACACCGCAACCCGCAGGATCACCGCGGACTGGCGGCAACGCTACCCGGAAGTCGGGAGATCCGTGACAGAGCCGGGGCACCGACTCAAACACAGGCGGCGCAACGCCTAGAAGTGGGCCTACCATTGACCTGGCGGGGTTCGGGCTCACAGACTTGTCGTTTGGGACAGTCTTTATTCCCGCCTGAGCAGGTGGGGGGCATTACCTCCAACGTGACACACTCCAGCAGGAGTCCAGTCACCATGGTTCTCCGAGCAGACCCATGGCAGTACCCTTTACAGGGCTGCCAAATGCTCACCCTCTTCGCAGGGGAGCATAAGGAGTCAGGCCTAGGCTGACCCTGAAGGAGGGAATCGCATTACGCAACATCTGGCTGGAGGGAGCGCTGCTCCACCAGGGGCCAAACCTGACGGAAATATGACCAACAGATAAGTTGTACTAACCTTGAGTTGGTTGGGTTTCTGTATTGTTTAAATCCCTCACAGAAACTTTGTAATGCAGAAAAGGAGCAAAAAGAAGGCTGCTTCAAGCATGCCATTGAAGACCGCGGGACTTCGGAGCGAGGTCGGCGGCCAACATTCCCGGAGCTGACCGTTGATTTCTGGCAGCACCTGTACCTCGGGCCGGGAAGACAGCACAGAAGTTGGGGAGCCCCGCTCAGTCGGGACCCGACTCTCCACCGCAGCAGTCCAGGGAGCTGCATACTGGTGGTAGGACTGCGCGGGATCAGGGAAGCTAAGATCCCGACTCTCCACCGCTTCAGTCTGTACGAAAACAGACCAGCGGCAAAAAAGTGCGGAAGACGGGGCCCAGTTAAGGGACACCTCGACTCACCACATCAGTTCGCAAGAGGGCGGACCAGTGGCAAAACCACACAAAAGTCGTGTAGCCCCGTTGGAGCGGCTGGCACCGACTCTGCACCGCTTCAGTTCGCTAGATTGCGGACCGGTGGCAAAACCACACAAAAGTCGTGTAGCCCCGTTGGAGCGGCTGGCACCGACTCTCCACCGATTCAGTCCGCTAGACTGCGGACCAGTGGCAAAACCGCACAAAGGTCACATTGCCCCGTTGGAGCGGCCGGCACCGACTGTCCACCGCTTCAGTTCGCTAGATTGCGGACCAGTGGCAAAACTAAACACAAGTCGAATAGCCCTGCAGGAGCGGCTGGCACCGACTTTGCGTTGCATCAGTCCCGAAGATACGGGACTGGCGGCAAGCCCGCGCAGATGTCGTGTAGCCCTGCTGGAGCGGCTGGCACCGACTCCTCACCTTCGCAGTCGCAATAGACAGACGGAAAAACCAACAGGAGGTTGTGTAGCCTCGCAGCAGTGGCTGGCACCAGCTCTCCACCGCTTCAGTCCAGAAGACCGCGGACAAGCGGCAAATCTGCACGGGAGTCGTGTAGCCCCATAGGAGTAGCTGGCACCGACTACCTACCTCAAACCCATAGACATCACCTCGACGAGGTGCGGACTGTCGGTAGATGCCCCATTTGTTCATCAGAACTTGAGGAAGACGACTTGCCGTCCGTAGATAGTGGCGGCGGTCGCATAGCTCGATTGGAGCGCATGGTCGAGCAGCTGCTCGAAAGGGACCTACTCCATCAGGAGCGTGCGTCCCTAGGATCCCGAAGATCCACGGCAGGGCCCATGACAGGGCTGTCCAACATCTCTCCCTCCTCAGTAGGGAGCGCCAGAAGTCAGGCACGAGCTGACTTTGAAGAGGGGTTGGCTGAAGACCTACAGTTGCAAGAAGAGGAACTTCTGGGAATGGTGTCTAAGTTAGCTCAACCATCCCAGAAAGGGCATCCTCTTCAGCCAAGACTAGCGGCAAGCATAAACTACCTGACAACACACCAATTACAGGACTTCCGATGGCGCTATGGAGGGCTAAAGAGCAACGCCAGCCAGTTCCTTGAAAAAAACGCTGAAAAATCAGGAAGAAAATGACCTACCTGTTGCCTGCTGCTTCTGTACCGACTGCCGTGAGTGACATCATCAGGCGCGCAACTTATTATGTCTATGCAGCGCAGTCCCCCCTCGGATAAACCGAAAAGTCAGGTTACTCGGCAGAAAATGGTGGAACAAGAAAAAGGCCCAACTGAAGCCTCGGGCTCAGGTAGGACGCTATCCCAAGCAGATGTGTCGAAAAAAAAAAAGAAAAAATCGGAAGGTGAAGATCTTAAAACTTTTATTGCAAGTGAAATTGCAGACTTAAAGGAGGAAATAAAGCTGGAACTAAAGAATGAACTTGTAAAAACGAATGAAGAATTAAAGAAGATTAATTTTAAGGAAGAAATTTAAAAAATCAAGGAGGAGTTAAATTAATTCCACGGCTACGAATATATCGGATAAACTGAAGAAAGAAATTGCAGAAATACTGACTGAACAAGCTGCAAGTATGACAAACGAGACAAATGTTAAAATCAGAAAAGTGGCAACTGATCTTGAAGAAAGGCTGAATCCCGTGGAGGAAGCACTGAATCAACAGACGACAGTCATAAAGGACCTTGAAGAACTAGCCGAAACAAGTGCTCAGACTACGAAAAAACTTATCAGAGAAAACCAACGTTTAACTGAACTACTGGGCAAAATAACTGAAAAATGTACTGAATTGGAAGGTCGCCAGAGAAGACAGAATCTAAGAATTGCGGGTATTCCAGAAGGGAAAGAGGTGGATCAAGATCCCCAAGAATTCACTGCAAATCTACTGCAAAATGTTTTATCTCTGGATCAAAAGCCTTTACTTGCTCGAGCACACAGAGTGATGGGACGTCAGACAAGACATGGTGCTCCCCCAAGACAAATGATAATAAAAGTCCAATATGACTATGTCCTGGAGGAGATAATGCAAAAAAGTTGCAAGAAACAGAATCTTACATTTGAAGGAGACGGGATCAGCATCTATCGAGACTACCCAGCAGAGGTCTCCAGGAAACAAAAAGTGTTTAATGAGACCAAAAGAATCTTGAGTGAAGTGAAGAACTTGAAATATGGTCTGACGTATCTAGCTACCCTAAGAGTCACCTATAATCAGAATGAACACTTTTTCACCAACCCTGTGGAGGCACTGGACTTTGCCCAGAAGACTAAGGCTCGAGAGGAAGCTTGAATAATATTTTTAAAACTGAACTTCATCATTGAATAAACTGACTTTGCAGGACTGGATGGAACTAAAGACATGTCTAAGGAAGCTGGAGAAAGATGTCGGTCATAAACTCTCCCATGGATACTAATAATTAGAATAACTGCACTACTAATACAAATAACTAATAAATACTAAAACTATAGCGTGATATCATTACCAATCAGTTAATAATTATCACTAATGGATAATACTTACTTATATTTTGAATTTTAACTGAATATTTAGAATCAGATAATTAGTAATTATAACTGCGTGAAATATAGAGTTTGATTTAATTTGCCCTCCTTGGAAACCTTTATTTTTATTTTCTTTCTTCCTTTTTTTTAGTTTTTTATTATATTCTTAAATAAGTTTTAAATACATGTATCCTCACATTCCCGATTATTGGAACCCGAATATTTTAAAATCCAATATCCCCGGTAAAATACTGTTATGGAATAAAAATTCCAAGAAACCAGGGAGCTGGTTAAGTTGGTAACATCAACTACGGAAGTCGGTAGATGGTTAGCCATGCTAGTATGGCTAGCACTAACTACAGTAATACTAGATGTAGTTTTTTCCTTCTTTGTGCATTATTATTTTCAGTTTGAATTGAGTTATAAATTAGATCAAAGGAGATATATACATGAGAGACATTCAAGGGTCTTGAAATTCGTCTATTCGAAGTTCGGGTGTAAGGTCGGGTCTGTCGAACTGAACCATTGGCTCTATTATAGACCTCCATAGACAAAAGATGCAAGATTGAAAAATGAATACGGGGAATGAAGGAATAACATTTTGTAGCTGGAACGTTAAAGGTGTTAATGAACCAATTAAGAGAGGTAAATTACTAGCACATTTAAAAGCAATTAAAGCCGATGTAATTTTTATCCAAGAAACACACTTAAAAAAAGATGCCGAGCATAGGCTGAAAGCTAAATGGATAGAAAAAACATATCATTCTTCATTCACACACAAATCCAGAGGCGTAGCAACATTATTTCGTAAAGGCACTTTATTTAAACACACATCAACTATAACTGACAGTGATGGTAGATACATTATTGTAATAGGAGAATTAAATGCACAAAAAATGATTTTTGTTAAGTTTATGGACCAAACTTTGATAGTCCATTGTTTTAAAGAAAATATTTAATACCATCCTGGAAATAGCACAACATAACTTAATAATTGGAGGAGATTTAAATCGTATACTAGACTCTTATTTAGATAGATCTGCAAGACAAAGGAAAATCAAATCCCATTCCAGTGACTTATTAAATGCATACATGGATACTAGCAATATTAAAGATGTTTGGACAAGAATATTCATTTTATTCACCTGTACATAAAACATATTCAAGAATAGATTATTTTTTGGTAGACTCTAAACTTATCTCACTTACTTGCAATTCAAAAAACCATAATATTACAATCTCAGATCACGCACCTTTAACATTTATGATTAAAATAAACGGTAAAAAGGAAAAACAGGGACAATGGAGATTTAACCCACAAATTTTAAAAGCCAAAGTAACTCAAGAATATATTATAGAACAGATCAAGATTTTCTTTGAAATAAATAATGAACCGGAAATATCTTCTTCCCTATTGTGGGAAACTTTTAAAGTACATGCCCGTGGAATTATGATTTCTTCTCAAGCATTTTATAATAAAGAGAATCGGAGGGAACAACAGTAATTGGAAAAGGAGATTAAACAATTAGACACAGAGAATGCTGCTAATCCATCCATGACAAAACATAACAAAATCGCTGCACTGAAATATAAATTAAATAAAATATACTCAGATCAAGTTGTAAAACTCTATCAATATACTAAACAATTACAATTTGAATTCGGAGATATACCCCAAAAATTATTGGCTCATCAATTACGGAAAATGGAGGGAGAAAAGATAATCGATAGGATTAAATCGTACAATGGCGAACCATTAGTACAACCCAAAAATGAGAGATTTTTGCAATGTTATAAAAATTTATATTCAGCCAAAACGACAGAATAGATAGGAATAGAAGCATTTAAAAAAAAATGTAATCTAAAAGGGTTGTATTCAGAAAATAGAGAATCACTAAATGCTGAAATATCAGTAAAAGAAATCAACGAATCTATCAGATCATTAAAAAATGGTAACACACCGGGACCAGATGGTATTGGTTCGGAATTTTATAAAACATTTTATGATCTGATTGCACCACATTTGAAGATACTCTATTAATACATCTATACCCACCAGAAACGTTAAATGAATCTATTATAACACTTATACCTAAAATAGATAAAGATCTGGATGACCCAGGATCATACAGAGATATAGCTCTTTTAAACACTGATCAAAAGATACTAACTAAAATATTAGCACAAAGACTAAGTACAGTTATCAATAAATTAATTCACCCGGATCAAACCAGATTTACACCAAAACGATATTCCTCATATAACCTGAGACGATTATTCAATATTAAATATTCAAAAAAAGGTATTAATAAAGACCTAGTAATTATATCGTTAGATGCAGAGAAAGCCTTTGACCAGGTGGAATGGTCTTACTTGTTTTCAGTCATGGAAACTTTTAAGTTGGGAGAGAAGTTTATTACATGGGTTACATTATTATACACTAATCCAACAGCCAGAATACTAACAAATCAAATGCTATCAACTAAATTTAATGTATTCCGAGGCTGCAGACAAGGTTGTCCCTTATCCCCGCTATTGTTTGCACTTGCAATTGAACCATTAGCACAATGCGTGAGATTACATCCTGAAATATATGGGTATGAAACCAGAGATACTGAAAATAAAATCTCCTTATATGCGGATGATGTATTACTTTATATTACAAAGCCGGAAATTAGTATTCCAAATTTATTAAATTTAATAACTGAATTTGGTTTATTTTCAGGATACAGTATTAATTGGAATAAAAGTGAACTTATGTCAATAATGGTAAATAACTTACATACATTACAACAATTTCCTTTTAAGATAGCAAACGAAAAAATCAAATATCTTGGAATTAATGTAACAAAAAGATTTGATTCTTTATTTAAATCTAATTTTCCACTCTTACTGAATAAATTAAATAAGAATATTTTATATTGTAAAACATTACCTATTTCAATGCTAGGTAGAATTAATGCAATAAAAATGATTTTTCTCCCGCAATTACTATATCTCTTCCAATTTATTCCGATATATCTTCCTAAATTTTTTTTTAAGAAGGTTGATTCTATAGTCACCAACTTTATCTGGGATTATAAGAGCCGTAGAATAAATAAAAAACATTTATGTAAATCAAAAATAAATGGAGGTCTAGCACTGCCAAACTTTATGTTTTATTACTGGGCAGTTAATATTAAAAACATGAATTTTTGGTTAGTAGAGTCAGATAAACAACCAATCTGGTTAAAAATGGAAAAAGAAGATTGTTCGCCTTTTGAAATTGGCTCAATTTTATTCGCCAATATTAAACTAGGTAAGAAAACCTATAGAGGAAACCCTATAATAGAAAGTGGGATACGTATCTGGAAACAAATAAAGAAAACATTTAAATTGGAATGTATACCACTAGCCCTTACCGTTGTAAATAATGTTACATTTAAACCCTCAATGATGGACAAAGGTTTTTTACAATGGAAAAATTAAGGAATTATTTAGATGGGCGATCTCTACAGGGAAAACTTCTTCCTTTCATGTCAAGAATTACAACAAATTTATGGATTACATTCAAAAGATTACTTTATATATTTACAAATTAGAGACTATGTAAAAGCAAACACACAGAAAATTAGAAATTTTAGATGAATGTCTAAATAAACACCCAAACACAGAAACATTGATATCATATATTTATAACATTTTATTGGAAAACGATGTCCCAATGACAGAAATATATAGGCAATCATGGGAAAACGAATTAGGTCAAATAATCAGACCAGATGTATGGGATGAAAGTTTACAACATATACACCACTGTTCATTAAATTCTAGACACTCTCTTATACAATTTTAAATTTTACATAGATTACATTATTCAAAATCCAAATTACATAGTATTTTTTCAAATGTATCTGCCATATGTGATAAATGTCAGCACTTAGAAGCTAACTTAACGCACTCATTTACAAATTGTATAAAAATTACTACATTTTGGACAGAAATATTTAAGATAATTTCTAAAGTTGTTAATATGAATCTGATTCCTGACTCAAAATTAATAATATTGGGAATATTAGAAACAGATCAATTAATAACAACAAATCAAAGAATTTTTATTGATTACAGTTTAATAATTGGGAAAAAATTAATATTGAAATTCTGGAAAGGTCCTACATCCCCCACAACCAAAATGTGGATTACAGGAATGTCGGAGACACTTCATCTGGAAAGATTAAGGCTTGTCCTACTGGACAAGTTGGATCTTTTCAGCGGGATATGGTCTCCATTTATTGACTATTTGAAGGGTCAAAATGGCTCGGTGCGAGAGCCTGACTGAAGCCTGAATGAAGGAATAGATGAAGAATCATACATAACAAACCATGGATATATTTCCAACGATGGATAACCTGTTTAACACTCCACTCATCTTTTTGATTTTCTATTTTTACTTTATTTCTCTCTATTTTTTCCTATCTGCGTTAAAAACTAAAAAATGTATAGAAGTACAAACAAGGCATAATTGTTAATATTAATAATATTAAGAATGTATGTGACAGGTGTATTCTTCTTTTAATATGTACTTACTTCTAATAAAAATATTTAACAATTACAGGAACAGGTAATTTCGGAGACCACAAGCAAATACATGGCCCGGAAAATTGTGTGTCGCTGAACGTCCATACCGTGAACACACCCATATGGGGAAACATCAGCCCTGGTATAAGGGCACAGGGAAAAATTCAAAGACTCCTAAAACTACTGACCTCAGGTTTCACTGCGTTTGCCAGGTCAGTTGGCGGTATGGACATGACGGACGAGCAGCAGGATGCATGCATGAAGCGTACGCTCTGCAATATGCAATATGAGTTCAATTGCTTCGGAAAAGCTCTATCCGTCCTACACTCAACCCCAAAAATTGCGGGTTTGTGTAAGGCCACCGCTATGCCACCACCAAGACAGTTGTTTGGTGATGACCTGCCCAGGGGAAAGTTAAAGTGGTAGGTTTGATAGAACTGCCTTCCTCTGGCAGACCTCCAGCGTATCGTCGCCAGCATCCATATGCAACATGTAACAGGCCTGGGTTCAACCCGTTAGAGTGACGGGAGCAAACCCAAAGGTCGCGCCTAATCATCAGAGGCCTGTTTAAGCCAAGGCCCACAGCGACCAGCCTGAACAATGCGTCAACCCTACATCCCAGCACCACAGCAACCCAAGAAAGTACAGAAACATGTTCGTCTACAGATAGATAATACCACAGTGTTGGCATATTAAACTATATGGGTGGTATCAAGTCGATATATTGGGATGAATTGGCAAAAATTACTTGGCACTGGGGTGTATTGAAATATTTGGATATCAGCTACATACCTTCCAGGTAAGCTTAATACATAATACATGGCGGACACCAGGTCACGAGTATTCAATGACAACACCAAGTGGATGTTGAACCCCCAAATATTTGCTAATATTATAGCTAAGTATGGAACACCAGATATCGACCTCTTTGCGTCCAGGTTGAACCATCAGATACCAACATATGTCTCGTGGGAGCTAGTTCCTGGGGCAGTAGCGATGGATGCGTTCTCGCTACATTGGGGGAAATTGTTCTTCTATGCATTTCCTCCTTTCTGCCTCATCAGTCGGGTATTGCGGTAAATCCAGCCAGATTCTACATCATGGTTCCCGGTGGTCCTCGACATGGTGAAGAAACCATGGGTGCAGGTTCCTAAATGCCTGAACCTACTGATACATCCCATATCAGGGGAGAATCATCCGTGCCGTGGTCATCTGAACCAGTTGGCTTGCAGGTTCTGAAGAGACCTTTGCTGGAATTTGGGCTGTCGAACAGGACCATGGATATCGTCACGGCATCGTGCAGAGAGTCCACGAGGGAGCAGTACCTTACCCATGTAAGGAAATGGGAGGTCTTCTGTTCCAGGACTATTATCACCTACGACTCTGCCACCATCACAGATGTGCTGGAATTCCTTGCAGGTCTTCACTATGATGAGGGCCTCAGCTATAGTGCCATCAATAATGCCAGAAGCGCATTGTCATCCTACCTCACTATCGAAGTAGGATCCCATCAGTTGGTGTCGAAACTCATGAGGGGTATTTCAATTATAACAAACCTGTGGCCACTCCTGCGACAACTGCAGATACTGTTTTAAGTTCTGTTCCCTGAACGGTTCCCAAAGTCAGGGATTTTTTGTTTGTATTAATAAATACATATTGTTTTTCAGCTCTGTTACAGGTCTGAAATACTTAACACACTTCCTCCATCAGTTATTACGGCAGTGTGTGAGCATGGACGTGGTCCAGGGCATGAAATCACAGAGCTTTGAAATCTTCATGGTCACTCACGTGACTCCGAAGTAAAATAGTAAGATTAAACGAGAACTTACCAGTTTGAAGTTTGATTCTTATTTTATGAGGAGTTACGATGAGGGATTTCGTGTCCTCCGCTCCCAACCCTCTATCATAAGGTCAACTGGTATATGGTTTCTCTTAATCTTACTATCTCCAGTCAGTTCTTCTATCTGTGATTTCACACCGCTGCTTTGAAGAATGTCACGCATGCGTGCTGGCGGGGTCTTCACGAAATCCCTCATCGTAACTCCTCATAAAATAAGGATCAAACTTCAAACTGGTAAGTTTTCATTTAATCTTACTATTTGCTTTCTTCGCTACCTGCTGTACCTGCATGCTTACTTTCATTGACTGAACAAGGAGCCCTAAGATCCTGTTGTACTTCCCCTTTTCCCAACTTGACACCATTTAGATAGTAATCTGCCTTCCTGTTTTTGCTCCCGAAGTGGATTACCTCACATTTATCCACATTAAACTGCATCTGCCCACTCACCCAACCTGTCCAAGTCACCGTGCATTCTCATAGCATCCTCCTCACAGTTCACACTGCCACCCAGCTTTGTGTCATTTGCAAATTTGCTAATGTTACTTGTAATCCCTTCATCTAATTCATTGATGTATATTGTAAATAGCTGCCGTCCCAGCATTTCAATCGAAGAAGCTTAGGTAAGTAACTTAGTTGACGTGGATGAATTGGGCCACAGAGCCTGTTTCCATGTATAACTTTCTGACTCTATACTCAGAGACAAAGTCAAAGTCAAAGTCAATTTTGTTTGTCACATACACCCGAAGGTGCAGTGAAATGAATTTGCCAGCAGCGATACACATAAAAAGAACACACAATACCAAATAAGATTTAACACAAGCATCCGCCACAGCATTCTTCACTGTGGTGGAAGGCACAAAGTTCAGCCAGTCCTCCTCCTTTGTTCACCCACGGTCGGGGCCATGAACCCTCCGTAGTCGCCGCTACAGACGGCCGGATGTATAGGTCCTCTCGTCGGGATGATCAAAACTCCGACGTCGGGACGGTCAAACACATTCGCAGCATGGAGTGCCTGAATCGGCACTTTCCTACTGGGGACCGCGGCTTCAGGATGTCATAGGCCGCAGGCCGGCGGTCGGAGCTTCTCTTCGGCAATCCCCGATGAGAGGGGAGGCAGAGAAGCGACATGGAAAAAGTCGCCTCTCCGTCGAGGGTGACTGAAGAACGGTTCCCCCCTTTGCCCCTCCCCCCCCCCCCCCCCCCCCCCCCCCCCCCCCCCCCCCCACCCACCACCACCACCGCCACACAAGACACACCGAGAAATGCCCAAAACAAACACTTAGTGAAACCAAAATAAACAAAAAAAGTCGAAATAACGGACACGCTGCTGGCAGGGCAGCCGACTCGCAGCGCCCCCACCGACCAATTAGAAATAGCTAATAAACGGCAGCCTAGCCATTGATGGCTAGAAACCAAAAACAAAGCAAAATATACTAGTCCATTCCTGTGCTCGATAACATACAAATCCTGACTTTTTCTAAAGCATCTAAATAAGAAATCAGCCATCGTTGCGGAGCGACTCATTTGGCCAGTGACCATGTCATTTCAAGATTCAAGATTCAAGTTTATTGTCATGTGTCCCAGATAGGACAATTAAATTCTTGCTTTGCAGAATATACTAGGCATAAATAAATACAGAACAGAACAGATCAGTGTGACCATATACCAATGAATATATATATACACACAAAAATAAACAGATAAGGTGCGATGGGCTATTAATGATCAGAGTTTTGTTTGAGTTGAGTAAGATTAAACGAGAACTTACCAAGTTTGAAGGTTGATCTGTATTTTACGAGGAGTCGCAGTGAGGGATTTCGTGAAGACCCCGCCAGCATGCGTGCGCAGCATCCTTCAAAGCAGCGGTGTGGAATCACAGAACGCACCATGACTAAAAAATAGTAAGATGAAGAATGCAGAACTTCCTAGTTGATCCTATGATAGAGGGTGGGAGAGGGGGGCACGAAATCCCTCACCACGACTCCTCGTAAAATACAGATCAACCTTCAAACTTGGTAAGTTCTCGGTTAATCTTACTATTTTACTTCGGAGTCACGTGAGTGACTTCGTGAAGATTTCAAAACTCTGTGAATTCACGCCCTGGACAACGTCCATGCTTATCACACTGCCGCAAGTCTGATGGAGGAAGGCTGTTAATGCAGTTCAGTCGAAACTGGCTGAAAAATTAATACAATTTATTAATCAAATAAAACAAACAATAACCCCTAATTCGGGGACAGACATTCACTGAGCGGTTCCCAGCACAGCTTCTGCAAATGTCGCAGGGGCGACCAGTGGCTTATTGTAGAACCGTTGAAAGGTTTCTTCACTGGCCCAGCCTGCGGTGGCGAGGATGTGGTCCATGGGCACCTCCATGGCCTTCACCGCTGATGTGGATGCAGCCCTAGTGGAATGAGACTTAAAAATGTTAGTAGCAACTCCTGCTGCATCCAACTCCACCCTGAGCCACCTGGCGATAGTCTGTACAGTCACCCGATGATGCGGAGGTTTGTGGCTGATGAGGAGCCCCTGTTCCTTCATCCTGATGGCTCCTGTAATCCTGATGTAGTGGTGGAGATGGGTGACTATGCGGAGAGTGGCATCTACAGGGTATGCCCGAAACTCCAACTGCAGCCCATGCGCCCCTGGCCTGTGCTGCTTCAATAAATCTTGGAAAAATAAATTTATTTGACCAGGGGTGGCATTACAAAAACTGCTGTCCAGTCGCAGTTTTTGTAATGTCTGGACTCGTTGGGCTGTAGTCAGTGCCATCAGCATCACCACCTTGAGGGTGAGCTGTTTCAGTGGTAGCTCATTCATTGGAGCCCAGCTCCTCAGTAGGGTCAGCACGATCCCCACATCCCACGTGAAAGTATATCTGGATCGCGGAGGGTTGGTGTTGAACACTCCCCTCATGAGTTTAGACACCAGGTGGTTGGAGCCTACACCTATATCCAGGTATGAGGACAGCGCACTCCTGGCGCTGTTGATGGCACTGTAGCTGAGGCCAGCATCGAAATGGAGGCCAGCTAGGAATTCCAGGACATCAGGTATCGTTGCCGTGTTGGAAGTCTTGTTGGTCCGAGCACAGAATGCCTCCCACTTTCTGATTTGGGTGAGGTACTGTTTCCGAGTTGATTCTCGGCATGATGCGGAGATAAGTTCCATGGCTCGTGATGAGATGCCCGCCTGGATGAGTGGTCTTTTCAGAACCTGCAGGCCAACAAGTTTAAGTGACCATGGCAAGGATGACTATCCCCCGTAATGGGGTGAGTTATCAATTTGGGGTGTTTCGACATCCATGGTTGTTTGAAAATTTTAACGACCATCGGGTACCATGGTTGTGTAGGCCAGTCGGGAATGATCAATATGCCAGTTGCAGAGTCCAGTTTAATTTTCTGCAATACCCGACTGATGAGGCAGAATGGGGGAAATGCGTAGCAAAACCATTTCCCCCAATGGATAGAAAACGCATCCATTGCTATTGCCCAGGGTCTGGTTCCCACGACACATACGTTGGTATCTGATGGTTCAACCTGGACGCAAATAGGTCAACATCTGGTGTCCCATAGTGAGCTATAATGTCTCCAAAAATTTGGGGGTTCAACATCTACTCAATGTTGTCATTGAATACTCGTGACCTGTGTCCGCCACTGTATTAAGCTTCCCATGCAAATAGGTCGCCGTAACCCAAATATTCCTTTCAATGCACCAGCGCTAAATTGTGTGTGCCAATTCATCACAAGATAGCGACCTGATACCACCCATATGATTGATGTAAGCCACCACTGTAGTGTTATCTATTTGAAGGCGGACATGTAAATCCCGTGAATTAGTACAGTAAGCCTGCAGTCCATGAAATGCCCCCAGCATTTCTATATAGTTTATCCCGTGTGACTCCAGGAATGTAGACTCATGAGAGTTCCATCTGCCACCACAACTGGACATTGTATCAGTTGCTCCCCAGCCTTGTGTGCTTGCGTCAGTTTGTAGCACAACATCTGGGTTGCTTACTATGATGGGTCTGTGACACTCACTAATATTGTCAACCCACCATTGTAGCTCATTTCTAGCCTTTGCTGGTAACCAGATTGGCCGATCAAAGTGCCCAGCATTTGTTTTTAATGCTGTGATCTTTGCTCTTTGTAAATTTCGGTAGTGTAGTGGTCCAAATTGTGCAGCTGGGAATGTAGCTACCAATTTCCCTATGACTTTTGCTGTTTGCCGAATGGTCGGTACCCTGGCGCAAGTAAGACTGTGGCACTCTTCTTTTATAGCAGTAGCTTTATTGGTTGGGATGGTAATCTTCATTAAGTTGGTGTCTAGGGTGAATCCCAAATAATCCATAACCCGTACCGGGTGCAACTTTGATTTGTCTGGATGGATTACAAATCCCAGCTTCTCGAAGAGAGCCTTAGTTGCAGCCACTGCCCATGTAGCCAATGGGAGGGTCTGACCCACTATAAGGATATCATCCAAATATGCCATAACCATATAATTTTGTTGTCGGATAAGAGCCAATATAGGTTTTACCAATTTTGTAAACAGCCTAGGGGCTGTGGTGATTCCATTGGGCAATGCCTTGTATTCCCATAATTGATCCTTCCAGACAAACTTTAGGAATTTCCTGTGAGCCTCAGAGATGGGCACCGTATAGTATGCATCTTTTAAATCGATGCATGCCATAAAGTACCCTGGGTAAAGCATCTGCTTGGCTGTTTCAAAAGTATCCATTTTGAAATGGGTGTATTGTACAAAAGTGTTCAGCTCAGTTAAGTCTATTATAATCCGACATCCCCCATCTTTTTTAATTCTGGTGAAAATGTTGGACACAAACTCAATTGGTTCATGCGTGGTTTTGCCAATTACCCCTTTTGCTGCTAGCCGTATAATTTCAGCATGTCCTGCCTCCACCTCTTTTTGGGATAGTGTAAACTTTCTATGAGGCGAATGCTGGGTAGGGGGATTTACACCACCAATAAATTCTATAACATAGCCTTGAACACTTTGTAAAATAAACTCATCTGTGGTGAGAGTGTTCCATATTTCCAAAAAACCCCGCAATCGCCCACCAATTTGTGCAGGAGGGGATGCTACGGCGTGAGAGGAACCAGGCCCCCTTACCTCCATGGTTAGCGACGCTTCCTTACGTATGGCGTTTTGGGTGGACGTTGTGGAGGTTGACGGGGTGGCGGCCGCATCGTCCATCTTACACTGTTGGCCTTGCCCTAAAAAAGGTCGTTGTGTTTGCGGAAGTGGAGGTGGATAGGTCCTTTGTGTCCTGTCCGGCAGTGGTGGTTTCCAGGTTGCGTTTGGCTGTTGCCGGTGGTATGGGTGAAGTCTGGCCGATGGAGGTTTCATGAGGCCAGCTGTTTTGGCCTCCTCGTCCAGTTCCTTCACCTGTTTGGACAGGTCTCCAAACAATTGATGAGGCGGTGGAGCGGTTGATGGTCGGCACAACCCCGCGAATTTGGGGTTGAGTGTGGGCTTAATGGAGCTCTTGCGCAGGCAGTTTATCTCATACTGGGCGATGCACATGAGTGCCAGTGCATCTTGTTGTTCACTGGACACATTATCCCCATCCAGGGTCCTAGCAAACGCCGTTATGCCCGTGGAGAGAACCTTTAAGATACGCTGGAGGCGGACATCCTGCATCCTGGTGGCCGTACTCAAGTGTCCCCAGATCTGGGCATTAACCAAGGGCACATTGAGGTTGATGCAGTTCTCGGGCGGTTTTATTTTCTCTATGGTATCGTTGAGAACCTGACTCTGGAGTTGGTGAGTAGTCAGGTAATCAATGGTGCCCGCCAGTTTGTGGTGCAGAGGTTCCCCTGTTTGTGTAGTAGCGGCAAACATGCCCACTACGTCCAGCATATCCTCCTCATGCTCTGGCTCAGCGGTCACTGGCTGTCCCGGGTCGACTTCAAACACAGCGGCTGGGCAACTGCTAGCACTTCTGGCTGGTGACAACGAGATGCCGAGCGGGCTCCTTGCATGGCTTGTGGATGCCCGTGAGTCCCGCTCTTCCCGTTCCCGGTCCCGCTGGAGGAGTTGCTCCACTAAGAGCTCCAACCACTCTATGCGACCGTCCCTGCTATGTGCAGCGGACAAGCCGACTTCCCCAGGCCCTGCGAAATCACTGGGGCTTCCACCATCGGACCACACCTCCGTAAGGTGCTGTCTAGGGTCCAATGGCAGGTTGTCATGAACTGCCGCACGAGTAGGCTCATACGACTCCCGCACGGACTCTCCGCTAGTCTGTCTTCTTCCAGACTGTGGTGGCCCACCTGTCTGATATGAAGGCAGGTGAGTTGGATCGGCGCCGGCCCCCGGAACCTGGCTCCCTGGAGTCCATGCAGGCTTACCTCCACAATCACCCAATTTTTGGCGTGGAGGCGCATGGTCGGCCGCTCACAGAGCTGAGCTGACCGACCGTCTACTGCTGCCACCTCCGCCCTTGACCGCAGCCTGACGGGGTGTTTTGTCGGCGGCACCTGCTCCTGCAGGCCTGCTCGAATCAGTAGCAGAGCTGCCAGACTGCACTACGGCAGATCTCCCTGGCAGTGGTACGTGGTGGTGCACAGCTGTAGGGCTCCCCTGCAGTGCAGCTGTCCCCCGGCCCAGCTCCCTCGGGTCTACTGGAGCTCGGGGTGGGGTCGCTTGCGATGAGCGAGGCCCCTTGGCACGTACGTGTTTCCCCCCTCTTTTCTTGGGGAAGGGGGCTCGAAGTCTGGATCCGTTGCATCCAGCTCCGGGGTGGTAAACCACTCAGGTGATGAGTCGGGTGCTAACGTAGCGGGAGCGCCCGACTTCCGCATTCTTGCCCCCACATGTCTCGAAGCTGCCGGTGGTGCTTGCAGCTCCGGGGACAAGGGCCGTTGGCTGGTCGATGCAGCTCGGCTCCTCGACAGCGTCGCCTTCCTCTTGCCCTTGTCCATCCTGTGGAGTAAAGGTAAGCACTTACCTGCCGGCCTTTTATGAAGGAGCCGGAGGAGAGAGCGCACTCCCCCCCCCCAGCCTGCCGATGCAAATGCGCGCGACGATATGCTGCACATGCGTGCTGGCGGGGTCTTCACGAAGTCACTCACGTGACTCCGAAGTAAAATAGCCTGATGGCTGTGGGGAAGTAGCTATTCCTGAACCTGGATGTTGCAGATTTCAGCCTCCTGTACCTTCTACCTGAAGGGGAGATGAGTGAGTGGCCAGGATGGTGTGGATCCTTGATGATGCTGCCAGCCTTTTTGAGGCAGCGATTGCGATAGATCCCCTCGATGGTAGGGAGGTCAGAGCCAATGATGGACTGGGTAGTGTTTACTACTTTTTGTAGTCTTTTCCGTTCCTGGGCGCTCAAATTGCCGAACCAAGCCACAATGCAACCGGTTAGCATGCTCTCTACTGTGCACCTGTACAAGTTCGAGAGAGCCTCCTTGACATACCGACTTCCCGTAATCTTCTCAGGAAGTAGAGGCGCTGATGAGCTTTCTTTATAATTGCAACAGTGTTCTCGGACCAGGAGTGATCTTCAGAGATATGCATGCCCAGGAATTTGAAGCTCTTGACCCTCTACACTATCGACCCATTGATATAAACGGGACTATCCCTTCCAAAGTCTATTTGAAGTTTTCTTGAAAAAAAAATCAATATCTCATAAACTATAACACCAGTTCCCCACAAATGTGAAGTCATATGTTTCTTTTGCAATCTCAGCTAATGTAGACAACCAGTTCTACAAATGTATTCCATTATATCCGAAATATCAATCTTCATGGATTCCTGTGATCTGTATTCAGCAGTTAATCCCTGTTTGCCCAAATTTCATCCAATAATATCTCTGTAGAATCATCAGGTAATGTGTCATCTCCTGCTACTGACTCTCTCCCCATCACTCTTTTGTTACTCAAAGACTGAATCGGGCAGCATGACAGTACAGCAATTTAACACATCCTAGTTCGCTCCATTTTTCAACATCTCACGACATCCTCCCATTATTGTGTACCCCTTGGCCCTGCTATACCTCCCTAAATCATATCACTGATGGGGACGAGTCAGAGTATAGAAGTGAGATCGAATGATTGACCAAATGGTGCCAGCACAATAACCTGGCTCTCAACACCAGTAAAACCAAGGAACTGATTGTGGACTTCTCAAGGGGTAGAATGGGGACCCACAGTCCCGTTTATATCAACGTGTCGATGGTGGAAAGAGTCAAGAACTTCAAATTCCTGGGCGTGCATATTTCCGAAGATCTCTCCTGGTCCCAGAACACTGATGCAATCATAAAGAAAGCACATCAGCGCCACTACTTCCTGAGAAGATTATGGAGAGTCGGTATATCAAGGAGGACTCTCTCGAACTTTTCCAGGTGCACAGTAGAGAGCATGCTGACCGGTTGCATCGTGGCTTGGTACGGCAACCTGAGCGTCCAGGAGCGGAAAAGGTTGCAAAAAGTTGTAAACACTGCCCAGTCCATCATCGGCTCTGACCTCCCTACCATCGAGGGGATCTATCTCAGTCGCTGCCTCAAAAGGCTGCTAGCATCATAAAGGACCCACACCATCCTGGCCACACACTCATCTCTCCACTGCCAACAGGCAGAAGGTACAGGAGACTGAAATCTGCAACATCCAGGTTCAGGAACAGCTGCTTCCCCACAGCCATCAGGCTATTAAACACAACTTCAAACAAACTATGAACTACAACAGCCTATTGCACTTTATCTGTTTATTTTTGTGTGTATGTATATATATATATATATATATTCCATGGTATATGGACACACTGATCTGATCTGTATTTATGCCTAAAATATTCTGTGGTGCTGCAGCAAGCAAGAATTTCATTGTCCTATCTGGGACACATGACAATAAACTCTCTTGAATTGACTTGACTAAAATGCATTCACACTCACACTCCTGAGCACTAAATTCCATTTAACATACTCCTGCACAACTGAAAGTCTATCAAAATCCCAAAAAATTTGAAGTTAGGAAGAAGGAAACCACTCTTAACAAATCTAATTTAACCATCATTGTTTAGCAGTGATTCTTCAGAAAGTATCTACTTTGGTGTCCCACTACTTTGATGCTGTACATAAGGAAAATCCATCATTCTATCCCATTTCTACTTTTTCTATATTGTTAATAAACATAATTCTCATAAATTAAGATTAAACCCTAAATTAGTAAAGTATTATTTAATTTTTTCTCGATGTTTGATGCACCCCCCCTCCCCCCCCCCCGAAAACCGCATGTCCCTACGGTTTGAAGTCGGCATATTTATTTAACGGGTATCTATCTGAAATGAAAATACGTTTAAACGGTAGGTATTAATAATTAAAATATTTATCGCCCTTAAAAATATTCCTTACTTCCGGTGGCGCTATGGTGGCTTATTACCAGATATGGTGATTTTTTTACCGGACAGACCTAAAAATACTCACTGGCAGATGTTCAGCTGTCGCGTATGTGAGTCATCAGAACGCAACCCCGGTACTTTTAATATGCCCGTTAGGCATCTGCCTAAACGCCCAGGAGGAGATCCGTTCAGCACTGTGTGATGAACTTTCGGCTGTGAAGGCAGAAATGTGTGGGAAGATTGACAAGATTGATGCCCGTATAGAGGAGGTGAATTTGGACCTGAAAGAGGTAATTGACAGGCTTTAAACCGACATCAGCCATAAGTTGGAACCTATTCTTGCTACTTCACAAAAACAAAGCGAGGCTATTCGGGAATTGGCTGACGGCTGAGGTGGAACGTATCTCCGGGTTACTAGCTAAAATAACAGAAAAATGTCTAGATTTGGAAGGGCGCTCCAAAAGTTAGAACCCAAGGATTGTTGGGGTGAAAGAAGGCAAAGAACTTGGTCAAAACCTTCGAGATTTTACGGCTCAACTACTTCAAGACGTACTCTCTTTGGATGAAAAACCTAAACTTGACCAGGCTCACAGAGCTCTGAGAGCCCGATCAGACATCACAGCCTCACCAAGACATTTGATCCTGAGGGCGCACCACTGCCATGTTCTAGAGGACATTCTGCAGAAAGTTGCCAACAACAGAAACCTAACTTTTCAAGGTGAAAACATACGAATCTTCAGAGACTTTCCTGCCGAAGTCGTTAAGAAAAGAACATTCTTCTCCAAGTCAAGAGCTATTCTGAGGGACATACCTGACCTCCGATTTGGTCTATTATATCCTGCCAAATTGCGAGTTACTTATAAAGGGGTTGACTCCTACGTCTTCTTCCAAAGCAAGAGGAACAGCAGTTCTAATTCGTAAAGGTATACCATTCAAACATAAATCCACTATAGCTGATAAGGAAGGCAGGTACTTTATAATATCCAGGGAATTATAATATCCGGGGAATTGTATTCAACTCCATTGACCACGATGAATATTTAAGCTCCTCATTTCGATAATCCCCAATTTTTAAATAAAATATTTAATACAACTTCAGACTGGTCAGCATAATTTGATAATTGGGGGAGATTTAAATTGTGTATTTGATCAATACTTGGATAAATCTTCACTTCAAAGGAAAATTACATAAAAATCGAGTGACCTTTTAAACACCTATATAAACAATACAAACATAAGAGACGTATGGAGGATTGCCAATACGACTGGAAGAGAATACTCTTTTTATTCAGGTGTTCATAAAGTTTATACACAAATTGACTATTTCTTGGTTGACGCCAAACTTATCCCTTTTACCTACAACCCAAAATTTCACAACTTTACTATTTCGGATCACTGTCCTCTCACTTTTTCAGTAAAATTGGAAGGAATGTATTAATAAACAACCGTTTTGGAGATTTAATCCACAAATACTAGCTGAGGCAAGTTGTTGTGACTATCTGAAGCTACAGATGAAAACGTTTTTTGAGACAAACGACATTTCTCCATCTTTGCTGGGGGAAACTTTTAAAGCCTATGTCAGAGGCTGTATTATTGCATATCAAGCTTTTCAAAACAAGAAAAATAAGACTGAACAATTGGAATTAGAAAAACAGATAAAACAGTTAGACCTAAAAAATGCAGCTGACCCAAACATCGCAAAACATAATAAGCTAGCGGCACTAAAATTTAAATTAAACCAGATTCTCTCTGCAAAAATTATTAGGGTATTTCAATATACTAAACAAAAATAAAATTTGAATTTGGTGATAAACCACATAAGCTACTGGCACGCCAACTCCGCAAATTAGAGAATTACCGTACAATACAGAAAATTAGATCAGACAAAAGGAAATTTGCTTACATTGCCTAAAGATATCAATGAAAGATTTTTATAATTCTACCAAACACTATATTCATCAAAAACAGCAGTCGATTCTGCAAAGATGAAAAGCTTTCTTCAGAATTGCAATCTCCCATTCCTTAATGAAGGGGAACGGGATGAATTAGGTGCAGAGATAACAACAAAAGACATTGTAGAGACTATTAAATAATTGAAAAGTGGAAAATCCTGGCCCGGATGGGTTTAGCAACGAATTTTATAAAACATTTAATGTAGCAATGTTACAAAATTTTGAGATTTTAAAAACCAAGTCTGCAATTTATCCCATCAGATAAAGCATACAAAGAAGTTTAATTTGACACCTAATTCACTTTCATATCTTCAGTATTAATAAAGTTATGGCCATTTTCATAATCGGAAATTAGCATCTTGTTCCCCATTGCCTTTCCATTGACTTAACACAAAAGTTGTGATCGAGGACAGTCAAAAGCCCATAACTTTCTTAAAAGTTAAGAGAACTGAAAGAAATTTTCAGTTATTATAGATTGAAGCATTCTGAAACTAATATGAAACAATCTTACTTGGTTGACCTGAAATTAAAGCATATAATTAGTTAGTTACCCAATTGTAGCTAATTACACAATTCAATTACTAGATCTAAATATCTATCCATTTTAACCCCGCCTCCCCCGTTAAAGGCGCAAAAGTCGCGCACACGCGACTTTGTTGAAACAAAGCCATAAGATGTCCCGTTTGCAGTTTGCCACAAGCCATGTGGGGGACACTGCAAACATGTGAAGGAAGGTGCTCTGGTCTGATGAGACCAAAATTGAAGTTTTTGGCTTAAATGCAAAACGCTATGTGTGGCGGAAAACTAACACTGCACATCACCCTGAACACACCATCTCCATCGTGAAACATGGTGGTGGCAGCATCATGCTGTGGGGATGCTTTTCTTCAGGAGGGACAGGGAAGCTGGTCAGAGTTGATGGGAAGATGGATGGAGCCAAATATAGGGCAATCTTGGAACAAAACGTGTTAGTGTCTGCAAATGACTTGAGACTGGGGTGAAGGTTCACCTTCCAGCAGGACAACGACCCTAAACATACAGCCAGAGCTACAATGGAATGGTTTAGATCAAAGCATATTCATGTGCTAGAATGGCCCAGTCAAAGTCCAGACCTAAATCCAATTGAGAATCTCTGGCAAGACTTGAAATTGCTGTTCACAGACGCTCTCCATCCAATTTGACGGAGCTTGAGCTATTTTGCAAAGAATAATGGGCAAAAATGTCAGTCTCTAGATGTGAAAATCTGGTAGAGACATACCCCAAAAGACTTGCAGCTGTAATTGCAGCAAAAGGTAGTTCTACAAAGTATTGACTCGGGGGGGGGCTGAGTACTTTTGCTCGCCACACTTTTCAGTTCTTTATTTGTAATAAAATTTGGAAACCATGTATCATTTTCCTTCCACTTCACAATTATGCACCACTTTGTGTTGGTCTATCACATAAAATCCCAATAAAATACATTTACGTTTGTGGTTGTAACGTGACAAAATGTGAAAAAGTTCAAGGGGTACGAATACTTTTGCAAGCCACTGTAAATACGGATCAGAAGATACTAGCTAAGACTTTGGCTCGTAGATTAAGCTAGGCAAAGCAAGGCAAAGCAACTTTATTTATATAGCACATTTCATACACGAGGCAGACTCAAAGTGCTTCACATAAAAACATGTCATACAATAAAATGAAATAATTAAATAAATAAATAAAATAGAAGAATTAAAAGAAAATAAAAGCAAAGTAAAAAATGCATTATAGAAAAATGCAAAAGTTAAAAGTGCAATGTAGTAAGGATATAGCTGAAAGCTAAAGTAAATATAAAAGTTTTCAGTCTTGTTTTAAAAGTGGTCAAAGTTGGGACAAGTCTTAAATCTTCATGAAGTTTATTCCAGCTATTTGATGCATAGTAACTAAATCCTGCTTTCCCATGTTTTGTATTTACTCTGGGAATCACTGACAGATTGGTCTCTGAAGATCTTAGCGGTCTAGAAGACATATAGTGGAAGTATGTCAGTGATATACTTTGGCCCTAAACCATGTAGTGATTTATAGGTGAGCAGCAAGATTTTAAAATCAATTCTCTGACATACAGGGAGCCAATGTAAGGATTTAAGAATTGGTGTAATGTGTTCAATTTTTTTGGTCTTTGTTAGAACTCTAGCAACAACGTTCTGAACTAGCTGTAGCTGCCTGACAGTTTTTTTTTGGAAGACCTGCAAGGAGACCGTTATAATAATCTAGCCTACTAGTAATAAAGGCATGTACAAGTTTTTCTAAGTCTTGAGCTGACATGAGTCCTCTTGGTCTTGCTACGTTTTTGAGGTGATAGTAGGCTGATTTTGTTACTGATTTGATGTGACTGTCAAAATGTAAATCTGAATCCATAATAACCCAAAGATTTCTGACTTTGTTTGAGGTTTTCAGGGACAAAGAGTGAAGGTGTTGGGTTACTTTAAGCCTTTATTTTTTGGCACCAAAAACAATATCTCCGTTTTGTCCCTATTTAGTTGAAGGAAATTTTGGCACATCCAGTCTTTGACTTGCTCAATGCACTGGCACAGCAGATCTATGGGGTGATAGTCATTTGGTGATAGCGCTACATAGATTTGAGTGTCATCGGCATAGCAGTGGTAGTCAATATTATTATTTTGCATGGTTTGCCCTAGTGGGAGCATGTAGATGTTGAATAAAGAGGGTCCTAAGATCGAACCTTGTGGGACTCCACACGTCACGTTGGTTGGTTCTGATACAAAGTCGCCAATGGAAACAAAATAGTTCCTATCTTGTAGATATGACCTGAACCAACTTGAAACTGCCTGAAAGCCCCACCCATTTTTCCAACCTGTCCAAAAGTATTGAGTGATCAACAGTGTCGAATGCAGCACTGAGGTCTAATAGCATAATATTGAAATTTTGCCAGAGTCTGTGTTAAGACGGATGTCGTTTACAACTTTAATAAGGGCAGTCACGGTGCTATGAAGGGGTCGAAATCCTAGTCTAGTTATTGGTAAACTAATACATCCAGGTCAAACTGGGTTTATACCTAAGCCACACTCGTTTTATAATTTGAGACGTTTGTTTAACATAATATATTCATAGAGAATGCCAAATTAATATCTAACAATTATTTTTCTAGATGCAGAAAAAGCTTTCGACGATGTGGAATGGTCTTATCTTTTCACAGTTGGAAAAATTCCAATTGGGAGAAAACTTTACTTTATGGGTGAAGCTTTTATACACTAATCCGACAGCTAGAATACTGACAAATCAAATGTTTTCACCTAAATTTTATTTATCTAGGGGTAACAAACAAGGATGTGCTCTTTCTCCAATGTTATTTGCTTTAGCCATAGAACCCCTTGCCAAGAGTATCAGGTCCCATACAGGCAATTATGGATATAATACCAAATATATCTCCAATAAAATGGTGTTATATGCAGATGATGTACTTTTATACATTACTAATCCCCAAGTTAGTATTCCAAATGTTTTAAACATTATAGAACAATTTGGTTCTTTTTCTGGGTACAGAATAAATTGGAAATCATGCCAATAAAAGAACAAGACCCTTCTCAACCAACAATTTCCTTTCAGAATCGTTACAGAAAAGTTCAGATATCTTGGAATTTACATGACTAGAAAGTATTCCTCTTTGTTTAGAATAAACTTCCCACCATTAATCACTAAATTGTATGCCTACATCCAATTTTGGAAAACACTTCCTATCTCCCTTATTGGTAGATTAAATGCCATAAAGATGATCTTCCTTCCACAACTTTTATATTTATTCCAATCAATACCGATATATCTCCCTAAAAGCTTTTTTTTTTTTAAATGGACTCTATTGTCACTAACTTTAGTGACAATAGAGTCCATTTAAAAACCCACAGAATACACAAAAGACATTTCTGCAAATCCAAAGAAAACGGAGGATTAGCTCTACCTAACTTTCTTTTTTACTTCTGGGCAACTAATATTAAAAATATGACTTTCTGGTTGGACTATACATGTCAACATGTAAATTGATTAAAAATGGAGAGGGAAGATTGTTTGCCTTTTTGTATAGGCTCGATCCTCCTATCTACAATACATTTGAATGTCAACGTATGAGCAAAATCCGATAATACATAGTACTAGCCGTATATGGAAACAGCTGAAATTCAGTCTTAAATTGAGAAATATGTCTCCTTCTTCCTATTGCAAATCATCCCTTGTTTAAGCCGTCTACTTTAGATGTGGTGTTTGTTCAATGGAAGATCCTGGGAATCAATACTGTGGGAGACCTCTATAAGAAAGGGACTCTCTCTTCTTTTCAAGAACTACAGGAGAAATATGACTTGAATGCCAATAATTTTTTTAGATACCTTCTAATCCGAGATTACATGAAAACATATACACAAGACTGTCCTCTTATGGGTCCAGATATATTAGACGATTGTTTGAAGAGAAATGCCGATACAAGTAAGTTGATGTCTTACATTTATAATACTCTTCTAAATATTGACACCCCACCATCTGAGATTATAGGCGAGCATGGGACGAGCTGGGTTTACCCATTTCGAAAGATATATGGGAAGAAAGCCTACAATATATACACTACTGTTCTTTAAATGCCAGGCATTCCCTGATACAATTTAAAGTATTGCATAGCTTATACTACTCAAAGACCAAATTGAACATGATCTTCCCAACTGACTCTCCTCGCTGTGATAAATCACTTTCAAGAAGCCACCCTAACTCATTCTTTTGTATCCTGTATAAAAATACAAATCGTCTGGACGGAAATATTCAATATAATTTCTAAAACACTTAAAATTCAATTGGAGCCAGATTCAAAACTAATATTAGGAATGTCAGAGGGCTGCCCTAATCTAACGATATCTCAAAGACACTTCCTTGACTATGGTTTAATAACTGTGAAAAAACGTATACTGAAATTCTGGAAAAAGATAACAGTCCCCACAGTGAAGATGTGGATCACAGAAATGACCGAGATACTACATCTAGAAAAAATAAGGCTTGTCTTGACTGACAAGCCAGGTCAATTTTCCAAAATATGGTTTTCTTTTATTGAATTTGTTCAACAACATAATGGTTGAACACAAAAGTCAAAACCGACGCTAGGGTCAGGTGAGCGGGCATATGGAAGGGTAGTGCAATATATCTCTGTTTATTTCACTTCTTCGTTAGTTCTGGGGTTTTTCTTTTTTCTTTTTTGTGTTTCTTGAAGTTCTTTCTTTTCTTTTTCTTTTCTTCTTTCTTTCCCTTTTTTCCTTTTTCCTTTTTTCCAATTTAGTTATTAGTTTATAAAATGTTAAAATTGAAGCAGTACAAAAATTGTATAACTGTTATGTTGATTACTTTCTCTTTGTACAATTGCTTTTTTTTCAAAAACTTGAGTCATTTACCATCACTCACGTGTGTTGAGCAATCCCTCATGGATTTAAATGGCATAGACGTGCACTTCCACCCTGAAAAGACCACGAAATTGAAAAGGCTCTTCTCCGTGTGAATTTCTCCTTCAGCCCTTGTTCCCCGGTGTAGGGGGGGGGGGGGGGGGGGGGGGAACAAGGGCTGAAGAGGGCCAGGCATGGAGAGGAACATCGGGTCACGGGAATAGGCGACGGCTGCAAAAGGCCTTTGTGTCCAGCTGGACCTGGAGCTGGAGCTGGAGCTGGAAATGGAGCTGGAGCTGGGGTCTGGGAGATCGCGGAAAGTGACGGAGATGGCCGTGACGGACGTGACAGATTAATATCTCTCGCAGCCGGCCTCGGTGGCACGGAGGATAAGGTCCCGGGTCTTCTCACCAGGCCCTTGTGCAGTGTCTGCCTCCGTCCAATTCTCCCCCCCACCACCTCTCCCATTCCCAGTCCACGGAAGTGTTCCTGATCACTGGGAGTGTCCCTGCTCACCAGGAGTGTCCAAGCCCGTTAGTTCAGTTCGTTGATTCATGGGATAATTGTCAGGACTCCTGTCTATGCACATTGTTTGCAGATGACGTGAATAACCCTAGCCCTAACCTCAGCCCTAACCCCAGCCCTAGCCCCGGCCCTAACCCTAGCCCTAACCCCAGTCCTAACCTCAGCCTGAGCGCTAACCCTAACCCTAACCCTAGCCTTAGCCCTAACCCTAGCCCTAACCCTAGCTCAAACTTCAGTCCTAGGCCTAGCCCTAACCCCAACCTTAACCCCACCCCTAATCCCAGCCCTAACCATAGCCCTAGCCCCAGCATTAGCCCTAACCCTAACTCTAACCCTAGCCCTAGCCCTAGCCCGAACTCTAACTCTAGCCCTAGCCCTAACCCTAGCCCTAAACCTAGCCCTAACACTAACCATAGTTTTAGCCCTAACCCTAACCCTAGCCCTAACCCTAGCTCTAACTCCAGCCCTAGGCCTAGCCTTAACCCCAACCTTAACCCCACCCCTAACCCCAGCCCTAACCCTAGCCCTAAAATTTAAGTTTTATTTTCGGGTTTCCAGAAACTTAGAAGTAGACACTTACTGAAGAATCACACTTAATCTGTACCAATTTAAATAAAAGTTTAAACATCCAAGAGAAATAATTCTAATAATATTCACACTGACAAAGTTAAACTAACTAGCCTGTAGTTACTTAGATTGTCCCTTACTTTTCAAATAGTGGTATAAAGTAATCAATTTTATAATCCCTGGGACCACTCCTGTAATCAGCAAGGATTGGAAGCCCACCACGATGTGGAGCTCTTCTTCCGTCGCCTCCGCCTCAAAACGTTCTTCCATGGGAAGGAGTCCTCCTCCCCTATTGATGACCCCTTCTCCCGTCTCCAACGGACCCCCTCCTCTTGGACTCCCACTCATGGCCATCTTCCGGCTTTAGACCCTTATATTTTAAACTGCCGGTGGGACATCAACCACCTAAACTTCTCCACTCCCCTGTCTCACTCTAACCTCTCCCCCCCCTGAACGTACAGCCCTCCACTCACTCTGCAACAACCCAGCCTGGGTGATCAAACCCACCGACAAGGGAGGTGCCGTGGTAGTCTGGCGTGCTGATCTCTACAAATCTGAGGTCACGTGCCAACTCTCAGACACCGCCTCCTACTTATCCTTGGACCATTACCCCACAGAAGAGCACCAGGCCACTATCTCTAGCACCATCACTGACTTCATCAGCTCCGGCTCCCTGCACTCCCAAGCCTCCAACTTCATCGCTCCCTAGCCCCGCACAGCCTGATTTTACCTTTTCCCCAAAATCCACAAACCTGACTGTCCTGGCAGACCCATTGTTTCTGCCTGCTGGTGTCCTACCAAACTTATTTCCACATACCTTGACTCCATTCTATCCCCCCTGGTTAAATCCCACCCAAACTATGTTCAAGACACCTCACATGGTCTTCGTCGACTCCAGGACTTCTGTTTTCTAGGCCCCCATTCCCTCATCATCACCATATACGTCCAGTCACTCTACACCTCCATCCCCCAACAGGAGGGTCTTCGTTTCTTCCTCGACTGGAGGACCAATCAATCCCCGTCTACTGATACTCTCCTCCGTCTAGCGGAGCTGGTCCTTACCCTTAATAACTTTTTGTTTGACTCCTCCCATTTCCTCCAAACACATGGCATAATTATGGGCACGCACACAGGCCCTAGCTATGCCTGCCTCTTTGTAAGGTACGTCGAACAATCCTTGTTCATGACGTCTGTGGCCTTATCCCCGAATTCTACCTCTGCTACATCGACGACTGGATTGGTGCTATCTCCTGCACCCACACACAACTCACTGACTTCATCCATTTCACCACTAACTTCCATCCGGCACTCAAATACACCTGGACCATTTCCGACATTTCCCTACCATTTCTTGACCTTACTATCTCCATCGCAGGTGATAGACTACTGACCGACATCCACTATAAACCCACTGACTCCCATGGCTATCCAGACCACACTTCTTCCCACCCTGCTTCCTGTAAGGACTCCATCCCCTACTCCCAATTCCTCCATCTATGCCACATCTGCACCCAGGATGAGGTGTTCCACACCAGTTCCACATCGGAGATGTACTCATTCTTCATGGAACGGGGGATCCCCCCTTCTAACATAGATGAAGCTCTCACCAGGGTCTCTTCTATCCCCCATAACTCTGCTCTCACTCCCAAGCCCCCCACTCGTAACAAGGGCAGAGTCCCCCTTGTCCTCACCTTGAACCCTACCAGCCATAACATACAACAAATAATCCTCGGACATTTTCGCCACCTCCAACGTGATCCCACCACTTGCCACATCTTCCCATCTCCTCCCCTGTCTGCTTTCCGCAGAGACCATTCCCTCCGTAACTCCCTGGTCAATTTGTCCCTTCCCACCCGAACCACCCCCTCTCCGGGCACCTGCCCTTGCAACCGCAAGAAATGCTACAAATATCGCTTTACCTCCCCCCTTGATTCCATTCAAGGACCCGAGCATTCTTTCCAGGTGAGGCAGAGATTCACCTGCACCTCCTCCAACCTCATCTATTGCATCCGCTGCTCTAGATGTCAGTTGCTCTTCATCGATGAGACCAAGCTTAGGCTTGGCGATCACTTCGCCGAACACCTCCACTCGGTTCGCAATAACCAACCTGATTTCCCAGTGGTACTCCTCCATGGCCAGAGTGAGGACCACTGTAAATTGGAGGACCAACATCTCATATTTCGCTTGGGCAGTTTGCACCTCAGCGGTATGAACATTGACTTCTCTAATTTCAGGTAGTCCTTACGTTCTCCTCCCCTTCTCAGCTCTCCCACAGCCCTCTGGCTCCACCTCTTCCTTTCTTCCACCCTCACTTCAGTCTGAAGAAAGGTTTCGACCCAAAACGTTTCCTATTTCCTTCGCTCCATAGATGCTGCCTCACCCACTGAGTTTCTCCAGCATTTTTGTCTACCAAGGATTGGAAGTTGATGGTCAGAGCCTCTTCAAATTCCTTGTTTATTTTCTTCCGCTAACAAGGATATTCTTCAATTACTTTCAAAGATGCTAAACCACATAATGTTTCCTCCCTTTGTTTATCCTATCCAATGCTTCAAACACTTCTTCCTTTGCTACAGCATTAACATTGTCCCTCACCTTTATGAGGCAGCTGAAAAATATTCACTAATAAGCCTATTCCAATTTTCTACCTAACTACGTTCCCACACTGTACCTAGAGGTTTTTATTCTCTTAATATTCAAACATTTATTGAATTCCATCCTGAAAATACTAAACCATTCAGCATTCACGGCACTTTAAGACATGAGAGGAGCTGAGAACATTTGACTGTGGCCATAATTTTAAAATATTATTTTTATATTTTTCTTTAACAACATCAAAAATGCACTTCAAAGAGAACATTTTTTGATGAACTACACCTTCCAGCCGAATTCTCAAAAACCCGAAAAGCTGCTCTGACTGGACAAAAATATAAATCCATAATTATAAATAATTCATGACATACTTTGTGGGGAATGAATTGGAACTTTCGTTGATCTTTCTAGAGTGAAATATTTAACTGATCAATTTTTCTGCTCTACCAAAATTGCTTTCAGTAAACTTTAACATATTGAATTTCCAAGGAGACATTTCACAAATACATTGAAATATGAGAATACAAATGGAAAAAAGAGAATTTTGTTATTGGCTGCCTTAGGAATAGCCGACAACCACTGGGATTCTCAAAGGTATCAGGAGTCAATAACTGTTATCAGCAATGACCTACTGTAAATGCCGCTTTTTGCTCAACACTAGATGTGATTGGCACACTGCATTATGCATGCTTCTGTATGCAATTAAATGTGGCAAAGAAGGTGATGAGTCATTAACAGTTTCATACAGATTGATCAATGAGGGAATGACCCATTAAAGCATGTGAGAAAACCAGGACTAAGCGCTATGAAATTAAACTATGAGATGCTGGCAAGACAGCATGTAAGTCCCAATTTTAACATAGCAGGGATCAGGCAGGATAAGAGGCAAATTGAGAAAGTGCTGTGTCTTAATGATTTTAATTCCAAGCCTTATCTGCATCACCTAAGTCAACTGCCTACGCAAAATTAATTGCCAAGCAGTTGTCTGGGAAGTGAAACTAGAATAGTAAGATTAAACGAGAACTTACCTGTTCGAAGTTTGATCTTTATTTTATGAGGAGTTACGATGAGGGATTACGTGACGAAGCCCTGCCAGGCGCATGCGCATCATACTTCAAAGCAGCGGCGTGAAAAACACAGAAACCAATAGCCGAAGTAAGATAGTAAGGCTTACAGAAGACTAGAACTATCAGATGATCGTTTAGATTATGAGGGTCGGGAGCGGAGGGCATGTAATCCCTCATCGTAACTCCTCATAAAATAAAGATCAAACTTCGAACAGGTAAATTCTCATTTAATCTTACTATTTTACTTCAGAGTCACGTGAGTGACTACGTGAAGATTTTAAAGCTCTGTGATTTTCATGCCGTAGATTCACTCCATACGGCACACTGCTTCAGTTGACACAGTCGTGAATAAATAATATATTGAACATTGCTTCAAATTATTCAATAACTATGTTAATAATATAATAACAAGGAAAGTATAACCCCTCTATCCCTGGGGAAAATTACAACAAATGATATGAAACAATGATATGAAACAAAGCAAACAAATTGAACAGAACACAACATAGCATGTGCAAACCCTGGCACTGTGACGTCTGAAGAAGGGTCTCGACCCGAAACGTCGCCTATCTCCTTCGCTCCTTAGATGCTGCTCCACCCGCTGAGTTTCTCCAGCTTTTTGTGTACCCTCGATTCTCCAGCATCTGCAGTTCCTTCTTTAAAACCTGGCACTGTGACAACAGGTTTATCATAAATCTAGAAAGTTACTTCTTTAGACCATCCTGTGGCCTCTAGAATTTGGTCGAGCAGCATGTGCCTTCGCCGCGGACATTGATGCCGCCCTTGTGGAGTTGCGATTTAACACATGAGTGTGAACTCCTGCTAAATACAGAACCTGTTTCAACCATCTAGAATAGTTTGTACTGTCACTTTTTTTTAAAATTTATTTTTTCTATTTTGTGGGTAATGAGCATTGGTGTCTCACAATCTCGGAGACTCTTAGTTACTTTAATATATTGAGCCAGATGCTTAACCACACACAACGTATGCTTTAAAGATTACCTTGGTTCCAGCCTTCACTGGCTTGCTTTGCTTGCTTAGATCATAGACATAAAAAGTAATTTTATCTACAGATAACTGCATACAATCTAAGCGCAACATTTGTAATGTTTGTACTCACTGTGCTGATATTAATGACATGAGCATAACCACTTGAAATATTAAGTTATGAAAAGACAGTGACGTAATTGGAGCCCACTGCCGAAGCAATGTGAGAATTGTACTGACATCCCAGATTTCTGTATATCTGGGTTTGGTAGGATTCTATTAAAATTCCTCTCATAAATCGGGATATTAACGGATGAACCTAGATTATGAAAGAAAACTGGCAGGGAACATAAAAACTGACTGCAAAAGTTTTTATAGATATGTGAAGAGAAAGAGGTTAGTTAAAACAAATGTAGGTCCCTTGCAGTCAGAAACAGGTGAGTTGATCATGGGGAACAAGGATATGGCGGACCAATTGAATAACTACTTTGGTTCCGTCTTCACTAAGGAAGACATAAATAATCTGCCGGAAATAGCAGGGGACTGTGGGTCAAAGGAGGAATTGAGTGAAATCCAGGTCAGTCGGGAAGTGGTGTTGGGTAAATTGAATAGATTAAAGGCCGATAAATCCCCAGGGCCAGATAGGCTGCATCCCAGAGTACTTAAGGAAGTAGCTCAGGAAATAGTGGATGCATTAGTGATAATCTTTCAAAACTCTTTAGATTCTGGAGTAGTTCCTGAGGATTGGCGGGTAGCAAATGTAACCCCTCTTTTTAAGAAGGGAGGGAGAGAGAAAACGGGGAATTACAGACCAGTTAGTCTAACATCGGTAGTGGGGAAACTGCTAGAGTCAGTTATTAAAGATGGGATAGCAGCACATTTGGAAAGTGGTGAAATCATTGGACAAAGTCAGCATGGATTTACGAAAGGTAAATCATGTCTGACGAATCTTGTGGAATTTTTCGAGGATGTAACTAGTAGCGTGGATAAGGGAGAACCAGTGGATGTGGTATATCTGGACTTCCAGAAGGCTTTCGACAAGGTCCCACATAAGAGATTAGTATACAAACTTAAAGCATACGGTATTAGGGGTTCAGTATTGATGTGGATAGAGAACTGGCTGGCAAACAGGAAGCAAAGAGTAGGAGTAAACGGGTCCTTTTCACAATGGCAGGCAGTGACTAGTGGGGTACCGCAGGGCTCAGTGCTGGGACCCCAGCTATTTACAATATATATTAATGATCTGGATGAGGGAATTGAAGGCAATATCTCCAAGTTTGCGGATGACACTAAGCTGGGGGGCAGTGTTAGCTGTGAGGAGGATGCTAGGAGACTGCAAGGTGACTTGGATAGGCTGGGTGAGTGGGCAAATGTTTGGCAGATGCAGTATAATGTGGATAAATGTGAGGTTATCCACTTTGGTGGCAAAAACAGGAAAGCAGACTATTATTTAAATGGTGGCCGATTAGGAAAAGGGGAGATGCAGCGAGACCTGGGTGTCATGGTACACCAGTCATTGAAAGTAGGCATGCAGGTGCAGCAGGCAGTGAAAAAAGCGAATGGTATGTTAGCTTTCATAGCAAAAGGATTTGAGTACAGGAGCAGGGAGGTTCTACTTCAGTTGTACAGGGTCTTGGTGAGACCACACCTGGAGTATTGCGTACAGTTTTGGTCTCCAAATCTGAGGAAGGACATTATTGCCATAGAGGGAATGCAGAGAAGGTTCACCAGACTGATTCCTGGGATGTTAGGACTGTCTTATGAAGAAAGACTGGATAGACTCGGTTTATACTCTCTGGAATTTAGGAGATTGAGAGGGGATCTTATAGAAACTTACAAAATTCTTAAGGGGTTGGACAGGCTAGATGCAGGAAGATTGTTCCCGATGTTGGGGAAGTCCAGGACAAGGGGTCACAGCTTATGGATAAGGGGGAAATCCTTTAAGACCGAGATGAGAAAGACTTTTTTCACACAGAGTGGTGAGTCTCTGGAACTCTCTGCCACAGAGGGTAGTTGAGGCCAGTTCATTGGCTATATTTAAGAGTGAGTTGGATGTGGCCCTTGTGGCTAAGGGGATCAGAGGGTATGGAGAGAAGGCAGGTACGGGATACTGAGTTGGATGATCAGCCATGATCATATTGAATGGCGGTGCAGGCTCGAAGGGCTGAATGGCCTACTCCTGCACCTAATTTCTATGTTTCTATGTTTCTATGAACCCGATAGATTGTCGTTCTGAATTTTGTCCTAAATAAGAGGACAAAGTACTCCAAGCACTATTAATGGCACTATATCTCAGGTGCAACATAGCAAGGAACTCCAATACATCTGATATGTTTGCAGTATGATAAAATATATCTGACTGTATACAAAAGATTTCCCATTTCCTTATATGAGACATAGAAACATAGAAACATAGAAATTAGGTGCAGGAGTAGGCCATTCAGCCCTTCGAGCCTGCACCGCCATTCAATATGATCATGGCTGATCATCCAACTCAGTATCCCGTACCTGCCTTCTCTCCATACCCTCCGATCCCCTTAGCCACAAGGGCCACATCCAACTCACTCTTAAATATAGCCAATGAACTGGCCTCAACTACCCTCTGTGGCAGAGAGTTCCAGAGACTCACCACTCTCTGTGTGAAGAAAGTCTTTCTCATCTCGGTCTTAAAGGATTTCCCCCTTATCCTTAAGCTGTGACCCCTTGTCCTGGACTTCCCCAACATCGGGAACAATCTTCCTGCATCTAGCCTGTCCAACCCCTTAAGAATTTTGTAAGTTTCTATAAGATCCCCTCTTAATCTCCTAAATTCCAGAGAGTATAAACCGAGTCTATCCAGTCTTTCTTCATAAGACAGTCCTGACATCCCAGGAATCAGTCTGGTGAACCTTCTCTGCACTCCCTCTATGGCAATAATGTCCTTCCTCAGATTTGGAGACCAAAACTGCACGCAATACTCCAGGTGTGGTCTCACCAAGACCCTGTACAACTGAAGTAGAACCTCCCTGCTCCTGTACTCAAATCCTTTTGCTATGAAAGCTAACATACCATTCGCTTTTTTCACTGCCTGCTGCACCTGCATGCCTACTTTCAATGACTGGTGTACCATGACACCCAGGTCTCGCTGCATCTCCCCTTTTCCCAATCGGCCACCATTTAAATAATAGTCCGCTTTCCTGTTTTTGCCACCAAAGTGGATAACCTCACATTTATCCACATTATACTGCATCTGCCAAACATTTGCCCACTCACCCAGCCTATCCAAGTCACCCTGCAGTCTCCTAGCATCCTCCTCACAGCGAACACTGCCCCCCAGCTTAGTGTCATCCGCAAACTTGGAGATATTGCCTTCAATTCCCTCATCCAGATCATTAATATATATTGTAAATAGCTGGGGTCCCAGCACTGAGCCCTGCGGTACCCCACTAGTTACTGCCTGCCATTGTGAAAAGGACCCGTTTACTCCTACTCTTTGCTTCCTGTTTGCCAGCCAGTTCTCTATCCACATCAATACTGAACCCCTAATACCGTATGCTTTAAGTTTGTATACTAATCTCTTATGTGGGACCTTGTTCGAAAGCCTTCTGGAAGTCCAGATATACCACATCCACTGGTTCTCCCTTATCCACGCTACTAGTTACATCCTCGAAAAATTCCACAAGATTCGTCAGACATGATTTACCTTTTGTAAATCCATGCTGACTTTGTCCAATGATTTCACCACTTTCCAAATGTGCTGCTATCCCATCTTTAATAACTGACTCTAGCAGTTTCCCCACTACCGATGTTAGACTAACTGGTCTGTAATTCCCCGTTTTCTCTCTCCCTCCCTTCTTAAAAAGAGGGGTTACATTTGCTACCCGCCAATCCTCAGGAACTACTCCAGAATCTAAAGAGTTTTGAAAGATTATCACTAATGCATCCACTATTTCCTGAGCTACTTCCTTAAGTACTCTGGGATGCAGCCTATCTGGCCCTGGGGATTTATCGGCCTTTAATCTATTCAATTTACCCAACACCACTTCCCGACTGACCTGGATTTCACTCAATTCCTCCTTTGACCCACAGTCCCCTGCTATTTCAGGCAGATTATTTATGTCTTCCTTAGTGAAGACGGAACCAAAGTAGTTATTCAATTGGTCCGCCATATCCTTGTTCCCCATGATCAACTCACCCGTTTCTGACTGCAAGGGACCTACATTTGTTTTAACTAACCTCTTTCTCTTCACATATCTATAAAAACTTTTGCAGTCAGTTTTTATGTTCCCTGCCAGTTTTCTTTCATAATCTATTTTTCCTTTCCTAATTAAGCCCTTTGTCCTCCTCTGCTGGTCTCTGAATTTCTCCCAGTCCTCTGGTATGCTGCTTTTTCTGGCTACTTTGTACGCATCATCCTTTGCTTTGATACTATCCCTGATTTCCCTTGTTATCCACGGATGCACTACCTTCCCCGATTTATTCTTTTGCCAAACTGGGATGAACAATTTTTGTAGTTCATCCATGCAGTCTTTAAATGTCTTCCATTGTATATCCACCGTCAACTCTTTTAGAATTAATTGCCAGTCAATCTTGGCCAATTCACGTCTCATACCCTCAAAGTTACCTTTCTTTAAGTTCAGAACCATTGTTTCTGAATTAACAATGTCACTCTCCATCCTAATGAAGAACTCAACCATATTATGGTCACTCTTGCCCAAGGGGGCACGTACAACAAGACGGCTAATTACCCCTTCCTCATTACTCAAAACCCAGTCTAAAATAGCCTGCTCTCTCGTTGGTTCCTCTACATGTTGATTTAGATAACTATCCCGCATACATTCCAAAAAATCCTCTTCCTCAGCACCCCTGCCAATTTGATTAACCCAATCTATATGTAGATTGAAGTCACCCATTATAACTGTTTTGCCTTTGTCGCACGCATTTCTAATTTCCCGTTTGATACCATCCCCAACTTCTCTGCTACTGTTAGGTGGCCTGTACACAACACCCACCAGCGTTTTCTGCCCCTTAGTGTTTTGTAGCTCTACCCATACCGATTCCACATCCTCCAAGCTAATGTCCTTCCTTTCCATTGCTTTAATCTCCTCTCTAACCAGCAACGCTACCCCACCTCCTTTTCCTTTCTCTCTATCCCTCCTGAATATTGAATATCCCTGGATGTTCAGCTCCCAGCCTACGTCACCCTGGAGCCATGTCTCCGTGATCCCAACTATATCATAATCATTAATATCTATCTGCACGTTCAACTCGTCCACCTTATTACGAATACTCCTTGCATTGAGACACAAAGCCTTCAGGCTTGTCTTTACAACGCATTTACCCCTTATACAATTTTGCTGAAAAGTGGCCCTTTTTGATTTTTGCCCTGGTTTTGTCTGCCTGCCACTTTTACCTTTCACCTTGCTACCTAATGCTTCTACCCTCATTTTACACCCTCCTGCCTCTCTGCTCTTGTACCCATCCCCCTGCCACATTAGTTTAAATCCTCCCCGACAGCACTAGCAAACACTCCCCCAAGAACATTGGTTCCATTCCATTCCAGGTGCAAACCGTCCTGTTTGTACCGGTCCCACCTCCCCCAGAACTGGTCCCAGTGCCCTAAAAATTTGAATCCCTCCCCTTGCACCACTTTTCAAGCCACGTATTCATTTGCATTATCCTCCTATTTCTACTCTGACTGGCCCGTGGTACTGGTAGTAATCCGGAGATTACTACCTTTGAGGTCCTACTTTTAAGTTTATCTCCTAGCTCCCTAAATTCACCTTGTAGGACCTCATCCCTTTTTTTACCTATATCGTTGGTGCCAACATGCACCACGACAACTGGCTGTTCACCCTCCCCCTCCAGAATGTTCTGCAGCCGTTCAGTGACATCTATTGTTTCTTAGTGCTATCTCTCCAAGCTGCAGTTATAACATCCATTGTCCTATCCGACAGTCCATCAGAACCTGCAGATCAATAATTAATACGATCATGTAATGGATGACTTTTCCTGTACTGGATGTACCAACAATTACTGCAGCTGGGGATTGCCATGAATGGCTGAGTCAACATTCTGAGCACCAATGGGAACAATGGCTGTGTAGACCAGTTTGGAACCACCAAACGCCTGCGGCGGAGTCTTGCTCTATTTTGGTGAGACATGGCCTAATCAGGCAAAATGGGGAAACATAGAAGATGTTCCCCAATGTAGCGAAGATGCATCCACCGCTACTGCTCCTGGGTCTGGCTCCTATGACATATTTAGGCAACTGGAGATTTAATCTGGACGTAAACAGATCAATATTTGGTACCCATACCGACTGACAATCTTTTTGAAGTTTTGGATTTAACATCTATTCTGTATTGTTATTGAACTTTCGTGATCTGTTGTCTGCCACAATATTGTCTCTCCCACAGCTGTGGTATTGTCTACTTGTAATTGAACATGTAAGTCATTCATTGTAGAAAAATAAGCTACCAATGCATAAAACGGCCCCAATAACTCCAAATAATTGATAACATGTGTTAGGAGAATTAATCGTCTTGGACAGTCCATCACCACCTCAACTGATGGTGCTGTCCTTACCTCCCCATCCGAGAGCACTCCCATCAGTTTGTAATACCACTGAAGGTTGCTGAACCAAAATATAGAGTGGCTTGCAAAAGTATTCATACCCCTTGAACATTTCCACATTTTATCACGTTACAACCACAAACGTAAATGTATTTTATTAGGATTTTATGTGATAGACCAACACAAAGTTGCGCATAATTGTGAAGTGGAAGGAAAATGATACATGGTTTTCAAATCTTTTTACAAATAAAAAACTGAAAAGTGTGGCGTGCAAAAGTATTCAGCCCCCTTTACTCTGATACCCCTAAATAAAATCCAGTGCAACCAATTGCCTTCAGAAGTCACCTATTTAGTAAATAGAGTAATCTAATCTCAGTATAAATACAGCTGTTCTGTGAAGGCCTCAGAGGTTTGTTAGAGAACATTAGTGAACAAACAATGTTCCTTGGGCATCATGAAGCCCAAGGAGCACACCAGACAGGTCAGGGATAAAGTTGTGGAGAAGTTGAAAGCAGGGTTAGGTTATAAAAAAATATCCCAAGCTTTGAACATCTCATGGAGCACTGTTCAATCCATCATCCGAAAATGGAAAGAGTATGGCACAACTGCAAACCTACCAAGACATGGCCGTCCACCTAAACTGACAGGCTGGGCAAGGAGAGCATTGATCAGAGAAGCAGCTAAGAGGCCCATAGTAACTCTGGAGGAGCTGCAGAGATCCACAGCTCGGGTGGGAGAATCTGTCCACAGGACAACTGTTAGTCGTGCACTCCACAAATCGGGCCTTTATGGAAGAGTGGCAAGAAGAAAGCCATTGTTGAAACAAAGCCATAAGAAGTCCCATTTGCAGTTTGCCACAAGCCATGTGGGGGACACAGCAAACATGTGGAGGAAGGTGCTCTGGTCTGATGAGACCAAAATTGAAGTTTTTGGCATAAATGCAAAACGTATGTGTGGTGGAAAACTAACACTGCACATCACCCTGAACACACCTTCCCCACTGTGAAACATGGTGGTGGCAGCATCGTGCTGTGGGGATGCTTTTCTTCAGCAGGGACAGGGAAACTGGTCAGAGTTGATGAGAAGATGGATGGAGCCAAATACAGGGCAATCTTGGAAGAAAACCTGTTAGAGTCTGCAAAAGACTTGAGATTGGGGCGGAGGTTCACCTTCCAGCAGGACAAACACCCTAAACATACCGCCAGAGCTACAATGGAATGGTTTCGATCAAAGCATATTCATGTGTTAGAATGGCGCAGTCAAAGTCCAGACCTAAAACCAATTGAGAATCTCTGGCAAGACTTGAAAATTGCTGTTCACAGATGCTCTCCATCCAATCCGACTGAGCTTGAGCTATTTTGCAAAGAAGAATGGACAAAAATTTCAGTCTCTAGATGTGCAAAGCTGGTAGAGACATACCCCAAAAGACTTGCAGCTGTAAATGCAGCGAAAGGTGGTTCTACAAAGTATTGACTCAGGGGGGCTGAATACTTTTGCACGCCACACTTTTCAGTTTTTTATTTGTAATAAAATTTGGAAACCATGTATCATTTTCCTTCCACTTCACAATTATGCACCACTTTGTGTTGGTCTATCACATAAAATCCCAATAAAATATA
Source organism: Okamejei kenojei (assembly GCA_035221665.1). Lineage (NCBI taxonomy): Eukaryota > Metazoa > Chordata > Chondrichthyes > Rajiformes > Rajidae > Okamejei > Okamejei kenojei. Next base: position 58,567,637 of record CM069137.1, read on the forward strand.
TTTACGTTTGTGATTGTAACGTGACAAAATGTGGAAAAGTTCAAGGGGTATGAATACTTTTGCAAGCCACTGTATTCTAGTAGCTTGTGCAACATTGAGAATCCACCATTGCAATTCAGCTAAAGCTTTAGTTGGTAACTGCATGGACCTATCAAATTACCTGCACGGTTTTTTAACATTTATTTATTTATTTATTTATTACTTTTTATTTTTAGTGCTTGTCCTCTGGCTCTTAGCAGACTTTGATAATGCAGAGGTCCAAACTCGACGGCAGGAATGAGGCTACCATTTTACAAAAACCAGTAGCTACTTCTCGGATGGAGGGATAAGATCTCTCAGCAAGACAAGTACAGACATTTGTAATATCCCCAACCTTATCTGTAAGCAAGTTACTGACATATCAACTGAATTAATGACAAACCCCAAATAATCAATTGTTTGGGATGGCTGTAACTTAGATGTTGTTGGATGGACAGAACCCTAGCCTTTCAATAGGCCTATGGTTGCTGAAACCAGTTCTTCAGCTGTCTCCTGAGTGGCATTTACAATTATCATATCCTCTAGATAAGCCATTACAATGTGATTCTGAGCCCTCAGTAACACCAGTGCTGGTTTCAATAATTATGTGAGCAGCCTGAGAGCTGAAGTTAACCCATTAGGTAACTCTTTAAATTGCCTCAGCTGACCCATCGAATTAACTTAAAGTACCTGCGATAATGATGCATTGGTACTGAATAATAAGGTATCTTTTTTTTCTTAAAAATATATATATTTTTTTACGTCTATAGTAACCATATAGCAGCCTTGTTATAACAACTGCGTTAGTATTGAAGTTGTACTTTATTAAATGCCTATACTGAACATATGAATTACGTTTGTGAGTATGATTCTGCAACCCCCATCTTCTGTCTGGGATATATTTTCTACCTGACGAGTTTCTGGTGCAGCAAACACCAAACCGATCAATATTATTCAGCATCATTCATTATAAAACAATTGTAATCTTACACCCAACCAGAGGTTGTACCCCAGAGGTTCTATGTGTGATGGAATAAAGTTACTGTACCTCCGTAATTGAACTAGAATTGTTTTGGCAGATTTTCACCAATAATTAATCTGGTTATTGTTTGTCCTACATAGTCCTGCACTTTTGGGTATAATGTTGGCCAAATGGCAATTTTCATCATACAATTAGGTTTGAATAGGCACTGCAGAGTAACGCAAGCTTGTCTTATAAGTTTTGGACATTTGTCTTCCCCAAATGCAGTGATGCCCACTGATATCAGCTAGAGGACATGCTAGAAACATATTTCCTGCCCTCGCATCGGAACACTCATGGGTGCCCAAATTACTGAGTTTACTGTTGGCACCCTGAGCGTGACACAATAGACAGGTGTTAATATATTTACTGTTTCAGTCATAACAGTTTCTTGGAGCAGGTGAGAAACCGAATAATGTTGGCAGCCAGGTCTCATCCATAGCCTCACCAGTCCATACCGATATAGCAAACTTGATGCTACATCGGGAACACCCGGAGCGTGGCTCTTGTGCTCTGGTGTATACACATAGGTAGGGACACCAGCTTCAGGATCAGTCTCCTCCTGCCCTGGTACTCCTGAGTCTTGCTCTAGGAGACCTCATCCAGACCTAAACAAGGCACTGGAGAGTCAGATTCTCTTTTTTTTTTTAACAGGCACCATACTCAGTGTATGGAACTCCTTCGGAGGCTACCTGGGAATCTCTGGGTCTTTGGACCCTTGACTGATTAAAGTTTAGAGCATGTCAGTCTTGCTCTAGGGAGACCTCATCCAGACCTAAGAAGGCACTAGAGAGTCAGATTCCCATTTTTTTTACAGGCACCATACATAGTGTATGGAACTCCTTTGGAGGCTGCCTGGGAATCTTTGGGTCTTTGGACCCTTGACTGAGTAAAGTGTGGAGCATTTTCTCCATTTCTAGTCTCCCCCACATTCTTATCCTCTCTTGGAGGAGAGTAACTTTATTTACATTTCCTTGTGTATTTGTGCATAATCATATATGTTCATGTTTAGAATTATAGATTCTGATAGGCACATTCTACGTGCAGAATATTTATATTACTCTCAGTATTACACAGTTCTCCCAATTGATGTGGCTGTATTGGGTATAATACTTTGTACCCATCTCTCTGCCTCTGCTGGCCCCAGAATCAAACCTTTGTATTTAACCTGCTTGTTCTCTCAGAGCAGGGATGAAAGTTTAATAATGCACGTATCATACACATCAAACTAAGGAACTGCATCTGGTAACATATACTCAGAGCAGACCTTGTATGCTTACCTATTGTTATGGCCTCAGCCCGAACGACTCTAGAGCAGCTGGAGGGTATTAACTACGGAATAACGGCCTCCGGTATCGGAACCGGCACCGCACTTATCTATTTTGCCGATCGCTGCGATGGGACCGCAATGCTGCGTGGCCCATGCTTGCTCCTCCCGCTGAACAGGCTCATGCCGACTCACAAGCCAGCCTTACGGAGCTTAAGTCTCGCTGGAAGTTTTTAAAACTTACCTGCGAGGTTTTCTACTTACCACTGGTGGAGCAGTGCTCTCCAGCTCCGTTCAATGCGACATGCATCAACGTAATGACGCGCATGCGCCTGGCGGGGCTTCTTCACGTAGTCACTCACGTGACTCCAAAGTAAAATTGATCACCTGGCACCAAAGGAGTCATCTCTGACATTATTAAATTCTAGAAATGGGCAATTCTGAGCAGTTTGCCTCCAGAGAGCAGCAGGGATCACAACTTTCCTTCGCACTTCACCTTTTCTTTGCTCCAGAATGGAAGTTAAATATAGAATTTACTCTTCACGATTCTTGTGATATAGGATCTTCTTCTAACTACCACTATTTGGCACAAACACTCAAATAGGTTTTCAGCTTAGGCACCAGTTCAAGTTTCAGTCAGAACCCAAAAACATAATCAGATCCTCCTATGCATGCTTATTAAATGACTGCCAAGCAAGATAACATCATGACAGCAAATAAGACATCCAAAAAGCTCTATGTGCTGAGGCATGGAATATTGGAGTCGGAAGCTCGTGGAATAACCATATAAAACAGTAAATCATTATTCAGTTTTTACTTCTTTCAATGTAGATAACTTCAGACTTCATTATATGTGGTCAGATCACAATTCAGTACATTTTTCTAGTAGTGACGATGAGCACTTTTGCATACAGAATATTCCACTTGTTTGGTCTTTACTTTATGAGGGCCAATATGAAGCAGCTAACTACAACAATTTCCTCTCTTTCAGCTTTCTTCCCCACAGCACAATGAATCCGAAGAAGGATCCTCACCCAAAACGTTACCTTGCCATGTTCTCTAAAGATGCTGTCTGACCCATTGAGTTACTCCAGCATTTGAGTCTTAATTTGAGACTTGCTATATGCTGATGTCAGTTCCCTGGTATATTTATAAACATACAAAGACGATTAGCTCTTTCTCCTGGATGTGTGAATTAACTACCTAATCGTGTTTATACAAGTCAAAAGTGATATTTAAATCAGATCCATCTCAGATAAGGGTTAGCCAACATAGAACATTACAGTACAGGAATAGGCCCACCATATCTGTGCCAAACATGATGTTAAGTTAAACTGATCTCCTCTGCCTGTACACGATCCATATCCCTCCATTCCCTGCATAGCCTAAAACCTATGTTTGGTTCTGCGACCTCCACCACCCCAGGCAGTGCAATCTAGGCACTTAACACACCTCATGTAGAAAACGTGCCCTGCGTATCTCCTTTACACCTTCCCCCGTCACCATAAAGCTATGCCCTCAAGTTTTTAACATTTCTATCCTTGATAAAGGTTCTGACTGTCTACCCTATCTATACTTCTCATAATTTTATATACTTCTGTCAGCCTCAATCTCTGACGCTTCAGAGAAAACAAGACAACTTTGTCCAACCTCTCCATATAGCCATTACCCTTTAATCCAGGTAGCATTCTGGTAAACCTCTTCTGCACCCTTTCCATCTTTCCTCTAATTGGCTGACCAGATTTGCACTCCAAATGCGGCGTAACTGCAGTTTTATAAAGCTGCAACATGACTTCTTGATTCTTAGTCAATGCCTTGACCAATGAAGATAGGCATATCATACGCCTTCTTCACCACACTATCTATTCTGTTGCCACTTTCAGAGAGCTATGGACTTGGACTCCAAGATCCCGCTTCATTCGTCCTGCAGTTCTTCCTACTTTCCAGGTGGAAATTGTCTTTGAATAACAACAATCTAACTGTTGAAGTGCAAGAGTCATCATAGGTTGCTCCTGCCACCATTTCATCAACACATACCAAGAAGTCACAGTGACTTCTATCTGCATTTCACAGTAGACAAAATCTGCAACTCTCTTCACAATGCATGCACAAAAAATCTTTAAGGCAAAATCCTATTCTGGAATATTTCCAGGAGCTTAGATTCGAAGTAACTCTGGGTAGAATGTTATCTATCAAAGAGACGTTTCTCAAAACAGTTATATTTCCATTTTTAAGTGGAAATCTAAAACACAAATAAAAGATTTTAAATTATAATATAACTGAAAAATAAAAATATAAAGGAGCAGAAAGACTTAATAGGAAATCACAATCCCTATTATGATCTAACTAAAGCTAAACATGCAGCTATTTTAAATCGGGTTTTCCTGCTCGGCTCAAGACATATTCTTTTCATTGTTTGTATTTACTGGTCAGAATCAGATTCTTAGATTTTTTAATTAATTAGTGTGTAAAAAAGGATATTAATGCACCTTATTGATTGCTGGGTATGCATCTTAAGTTTTATTGTTGCAGTGTATAATTTGAAGTGTGCCAAATGTATCTTTCCTTTTAATGAAAGAACTGAATAACATTTAAATACTGTCTTTTATTCTTGGGGGGAGAAATGTTACCCTGGAGAATTAAAATGCTGGAGAAACTCAGCGGGTGAGGCAGCATCTATTGAAGGAAGGAATAGGCGACGTTTCGGGTCGTGACCCGTCTTCAGACTGATGTGGGGGTGGGAGGGGGACGAGAAGAAGAAAGGAAGAGGTGGAGACAGTAGGCTATGGGAGAGCTGGGAAGGGGAGCAGGAGGGGAGGGGAAGGAGGGGGAAAGCAAGGACTACCTGAAATTGGAGAAGTCAATGTTCATACCGCTGGGATGTAAACTACCCAAATGAAATATGAGGTGCTGCTCCTCCAATTTGCGGTGGGACTCACTCTGGCCATGGAGGAGGCCCAGGACGGAAAGGTCCTATTCGGAATGGGAAGGGGAGTTGAAGTGCTGAGCTACCGGGAGATCAGGTTGGTTAATGCGAACTGAGCGGAAGTGTTGGGCAAAGCGATCGCCAAGCCTACGCTTGATCTCACCAATGTAGAGCAGATGACACCTAGAACAGCGGATGCAATAGATGAGGTTGGAGGAGGTGCAAGTGAACCTCTGCCTCACCTGGAAAGACTGCTTGGGTCCTTGGATGGAGTCGAGGGGGGAGGTAAAGCGAAAGTGTAGCATTTCCTGCGGTTGCAAGGGAAAGTACCAGGAGAGGGAGTGGTTTGGATGGGAAGGGACAAATTGACCAGGGAAATTCTGTAAAGAATTTTGTTCAGGAATATTTTAAGAATATAACGAATAAGAAAACATAGCAGAAGTAGGTCATACAACTTCCTGAGACTGTTCTTTCCATGTAGTAAGATAATGGCCGATCCCATTCCTCATCCATTTTCTGCTAAACACCCACCTCCACAATTTGCCTCAGTATTCAGTTTCAGTCTTGAATATAATCAACAAATAAGTATCCATATCCCCCAATGGTAGAAAATTTTAACAATTTACGTATTCTTGGAAAATAAATTTAATCTCATCATAAATTACCTATATGTAATGTTATGACTATCTCGCATATAATACACTTAAATTAGGTACATTAAAATTCTCCTCATTGTTTTTTCAAACATTTTGCGGCCAGGTAAAGGTGACGAGATGTAGAATAAATTAACAAGCCGCAAGCACAAGAGTGGGCTGTGTACAGTATGGGATATATGTACAGTAAAATTCTTTTTACAATAAGTACTTCCAGTATGAAGAATGGTTCTGACCCAAAACATCACACATGCTTTTACTCCAGAGATGCTGCCTAACCTGTTGAGTTACTCCAGCATTTTGTGTCTATCTCCAATATGACATGCAAGATTCTTTTTAGACTGCCTCTTGGTCCGCTCCCGTCCTTGATGAGAAAGAATACACCCAACGCTGGTAAGGGGGATGTTCCCGAATTTAGACACAATGATGGTGAAGGAGCAGTGATATATTTCTAAGTCAGGATGGTGTGTGGCTTGGAAGGCAATTTCAAAGTGGTGGCATTCCCATGCTTTTGCTGTTCTTGTCCTTCTAGCTGGTAGAGGGTATGGGTTTGGAAGGTACTCTCCAAGGAGTCTTGGTGAGTTGCTGCAGTGTATCTTGCAGATGCTACAAACTGCTGCTTCTGTGCCTTGGTGGTGGGATGAGTGAATAGTTGAGAATGGGGTGCCCATCAAGCATACTGCTGTGTCATTAATGGTGTTGAATTCCTTGAGTGTTGTTAAAACTGCGCTCATCCAGTTAAGTGGAGAATATTCCATCACAAGGCTGACATGGCTTCCCCAACCGGAAACCATGGATGAACCATGCTGTACATTCACACATTCCTGAGCAACACAAGAAAGCTCACTATGATCTTCGCAAAGCCATCAAGAATTCCAAGAGACAAATTTGAGTCCCAGTGTAATTATTCGGGCACCAGCAGAATGCGGCAAAGTCTGAATACTATAACTGGCTGCAAAGCAAAGTCAGGCAAATCACTGATGATAATGCGGTCCAACCTGATGAACCTAATACATTCTATGCTCGCTTTTAGCAGATGGTCAACGGGACAATCACATCCATCCCATTAGACGCACGTGTGCCTCTTCCCAGGGTCACTGTTGCAGAAGTTAGATCGGACTTCCTGAGGGTGAACCCACGATAAGCAACTGGCCCGGACGGAGTCCCTGGCCACGTCCTTAGAAACTGCGCAGACAAACTAGCGGGAGTATTCATGGACATTTATAATCTCTATCTACTCCATTCTAAGGTACCCACCCACTTCAGGAACTATCACCATCCCATTGTCTTAGAAAAGCAAGACCTCATACCTTAACAACAACCTTCCACTGGCCTTGACATCCACCATCATGAAGTGCTTTGAGAGGCTGGTTATGGAATGCGTTAAATCTAGTCTACCAAGCAACCTTGACACATTGTACTTTGCATACCGCCACAATAGGTGCATGGCTGATGCCATCTTCGTGGCCTGACACTTATCCCTGGAACACCTGGGCATGTAAGACATCAATGCCAGACTTCATAGCTACAGCTCTGCTTTTAATACCATTATTTCACATATATATAAATCACATATAGCCTTTCCACTGACTGGATAGCACGCAACACAAAAAGCTTTTCATTGTACCTTGGTATATGTGACACTAATAAACTAAACTAAACTAAAAGTAAAAAAACGTATTGAATCCATCCATACCAATGCGCCTGATGCAGATACATCTTTCCACGACAGTTCGAGTAGAAGTGACAACTGCAAAGTCCTTGTGGAAACCAAATCCCATCTTCACAGTGGAAATACACTTCATCCTTTCATGTAGCTGTACCGTCATGCTAACTGGAGAAATCATACCATGAAAACAGGCCCTTTGGCCCAACATGTCCACGCCGATCAAGATGCTCCATCTACACCAGTCCCACCTGCCTATCTCTTGAAAAATGGCGGTTCAGGGCAGATGGCAAACTCAGTCATACAATCCAGTCCATTGTATGTAAGGTTTTCCTTAACATTGGGGTGGGATATGGTCTTTATTATCTATATTATCAGGCTTTGCATCTATCTATGCAACTTACATTGCCTTCCTCATCTCAACCAGAAATGGTGTCGACTTAAAGGGATTCATCCTTACCTTTATCTTTTTCATAATATTTCAAAAAGATTTTCTGAAATGGGCTACACCCGCTTCCTCACTTTGTTGATGCACAACGTCTTTGTGCAGACATTATACATTTGCTTGCGCCACTTTGTTTGGCAGGGGTTAAAAATGGCTCTTAAATACTTGCAAAATAAAATGCAAATGACCTTACTAATGTATGCTAAATTAATGAAAGCAAAATATGAACAATCCATGTGATAAAAACTATTCAGTACTTCAAAACACAATAATGTTGTATGAAGGCTCTTCAACTTAAGATAATTTATTGTCAGCCTGTTGTTACATTAATGCACTTGGTGAGGAACATCTCCCAAAACAATCTAGTTCTGTTGCTCAGGATAATCTGTGTAAATCTAAACTAATGAACCAATAATGAAGGAGTTGTTGAGGCAAAATCAATTCAACAGATGAGGACGACATGGCTCAAAGCAATTAATTGAAAATTAGAATATGGATTGATCTTAAAAAATCTTCAGCAGCAACAACCGTCCGTGAAAAACATATTCAAAAACGTGATTTTCTGAATAACATAATAATGTGCTTACTTTGTTCATTTTATTTTCAACATTATTGAGAAATCAGAAAATCTCAATTTTTTAATTATTTTAAAACTTTGAAACCAGAGTGCTGCATTTTGAAATGCAGGAAAATATCACAAGTGTTTTACTCAACTAAGATCATAATGCCCCTGTCCCACTTAGGCGATTTTTTTCGGCGACGGTAGGTGACTAGGCTGTTTTCACATGGTCGTGGGATGACGCCTGTATGGTTGTGAATTGTCTCCTCAGATCGCCTAAAGAGTCGTAACGTTTTTCTGGTCACCGCTGGATTTTGAAATGTTCAAAACTTTTCGGCGACTGTGGGCTTGATGTAGCTTGTCTTCTCCTGTCGCAGGTGCTGTAGGTTGTCGCCAGAATGACGCAGGTTGTCGCCAGCTGACGTTGGTTGTCGCCAGGTGTTGACTTCGGTGAATTCCGTAGCCGACTACCTACGTCAGCCGATGTCAACCAGCGACAGGTTGACATCGTGTCATGTCAACCGGCGACAGGCGACTGAATTGTCTTCAGTTGTTGCTGACAGGGTCGTTGCTTGTCGTAGCTTGTCACGGGTGGATGTAGGTTGACTTCGGTTGTCTTAGGTTGTCGCCTGTGTGGTCATATGTTGTCGTAGGTGTGGTCGTAGGTGGACGTCCTAACGGGTCACCGGTTGGCAGTAGCTTGTCGTAGCTTGACGTCGACTAGGTGGTAGGTTGCCGTAGCTTGTCGTAGACATTGTCGTAGTGGGGGGTCCAGTCGCTGCTTTTTCGACGACCTGGTACAACTATGACAGTCGCCGGCAGTCGCCAAAAAAATTGCCTAAGTGGGACAGGCCCTAAAGTAGTTAAGCTGTATTAACAAATAAGGGCATAGTTTATGGGCACATTCTGTAAATATATTTCCCCTTTGCAACAATGACTACACTTTACAAGAGGTGAAATACATTAATTGTTCTTTCTGCAAACATGTAACTTTTACTTTAAATGTCTGAATGTAAGCATTAGCCATAATCAATCTTCCAAAATGCTCCGACATTTAGGCTTGCATATTCCTGAAGTCATGGCTAAGGTGATAAATAGGACCGGCATGGCTCTGGATTATGCAAACAATACATGCTCTCCTCATTGTATTTTCCTTGGTGAGTGGGAAGCCTTGAATATGGTGGAAGTACGTTCTTAGTTAAAATGAATATCTCACTGATTATATTTTCAAACTGTCCTATTATTTGTGAACTCTTTAGGACATATTTTTATTTGTGATTTTGATTTCAATGTATTTCTTTAAATACCATATTTTACCATAAGAACATGATAGGCCACCCTACAGTACATATCAGAACATAAATCCATTAATGCTGCTTACCTTCTCCCATTCCTGTTGACACATCTCCTAAAATATTATGTGTATAGGAAGGAACAGCAGATGCTGGTTTACACCGAAGATAGACACAAAATGTTGGAGTAACTCAGCGGGACAAACAACATCTCTGGAGAGAAGGAATGGGTGACGTTTCGGGTCAAGACCCTTCTTCAGTCTGAGAGTCTCAGTGTTACTCGAGCATTTTGTGCCTAAAATATTCTGTTGTGGTAGAATTGTACACATGTCAGTTGTCCTCCATTACCTCGTCCAATTATTTTGTCTTAATTTACTTGTCTAGTATATAGCGATTGGTGGAGATTCTGCCAGCAAAGGGAAGCTGGAGACGTGCGTTTGAATCTCACCAGAGGTGAGTAGGAGTTGAGAGGGATGTTATATTCAAATAGTTAAATACATCTGGAATATTTTCAGATTTTGATAAGTTTGAAACTTATTGTAAAATCCCATCTGGTTCACATATAATTCTTCAGAAGAAAGCTGCAATTCCCTTACAGTCTGGATCTATAGAATACTCAAGAGCCCATTATAATGTGGTTAACTGAACATCTTCCAGAAATGGCCAAACTAACAAATGTCCAATATGTGACCGGATTGTTGCCCCCCAAAAAAACAAGAAAGAAAGTTGGCTGGCTAATTTTTTTTATGGGTGTAGCATTGAATGAGAGAGAGCTTGGTGAAGTTATAAGAGCATTTGTGAGAAAGTTGTGAGATGGATAATTGGGATTAGCAAAGTGGAGTGAACTTGAGATCATGAATATTGTGACCTAATCTATTCAGACATGACATGCATTTGTTTCAGAACTAGATAGTGATCAAGTAAGGGAATACCCAGCCTTTTCCATTCCCTGGTATAAAATACTCAGGATTATTATGGAATGCTCAATTTTACATGTTACCTGATATTATCCAAAACTCCACAGTTTAGGTATCAAACCTACCATCTTGCTTATATGCATGACTTAGCCATATCATTATTATTCGAGCTATTGAAGAAATTGAAAATGATATTTAAATATCTAAAATATGTTGTCATCAGTACTGGAGCTGACCGGTCGAGCTCTGACTTGAAGAATAGATGCATTAAACATTTCTGTCAGCCATAACCTTCCCATTTGTTTTACCTCCTTGTTGGTGTTTCCCAACCGGTTTTGCCAATCATAACCGGTTGAAACAAACTAATCTGAACAACAACTCAACAGCTGTGACAATCTACTTTCTTGTGCACACACCAACAGAAGTTTATGTGTAATTGGCTCAAGCCTCAAGAAAAGTTAGCAATTGCATTTAACTGCTTGAGCTAGCCTGTATTAGTAGGAACTAGACCGTGGACCTGTTGGGGCAACGCGTTCCCCAATTGCAATATTCCACACACTCAACTGTTTTCTCTAATGGCAAACCCGTTCCCTCCAACGCGATGTTCGACTACTCACCCATAGCCCCCAACTTGTTGCAGAGCGTGGCTCATCCCTCAGCACTCCCCTCTCCCCCCCCCTTCATCCTCCCTCTTCTTTCCGCTCTCTACCTCCCCTCTCCGCCACACGGGCCTCCCTCACCCTTTTCTCTCCCTCTCATTTCCTCCTACCCTCATTCACGCTCCCTCCCACCAAAAAATTAGATCCCATTGTGATGTCATGGGGTGTGGGGTGGAAGACTTTTTATTCTTTTAATGTAAATGAGATCCTATTGTGATGTCATTGTGTTCGGTGGAACAATTGCTGAGGGCCAGACAATATGTAAATGAGAACCATTTTGTGATGTAAATGTGGGAGTGGACACACTGATTGATGGGTTCATACAGGTTTTTTTAAGTGTTTTATTTTTTGTTTAAATGTGAATAATTTTGTAAAGTATTGGAAATCAATCTCAGAACGAAACCTATTTAAATTTACATGACAGAATAATGGTGAGAAGGTGGTGCACAAATTGTAGCGCTATCATGTACCGTTTTTTGCACAAATAGAGCTACGCCAACCGGCACACAATATAAAACAAACAAACAAGATGAGAGAGTTTTAGTAATAATACTAGATCAAGGGGAAAACCGTTGGGTCCCATCCCCTCAAAGCACACAGTTGAGCAGGGGGGGGGTTGTGGGTGCCTGCACCATCACATCATCCACTAACCATCCGCACGCACACACACACTAACCCCCTACCCATTAATATTAATAAATATAATTCCTCTCACTAATTTCCTCAATCCCCCGAACTATCCACCTCAACATAGCCCCACTACTGGCCAGGCACTGCTTAGAGAGAGGGAGGAGGATGGGGGGCATAGAGGATGGGTGAGGAGCAGAGCGAGGGGGGGGTAGGGAGGGATGGGGTGGTGTGGAATAACCTGGGAAGAGGGAGTGTGATATCCCGGGCTGGGGGGAACGTAATAAAACCCGGGAGGCGAAAGGGGTAAATCAACCCTGGAAGGGGGGGGAGGGGCCGAAGGTGACGTAACGGGGTGTTCGAAGTGCAATGGAAGATTTGTGTGTGAGACGGCTTCCGAGCCGAGCCATGGTGACGTCCATCAGCTGAAAGCTGTCCAATTTTAAACCATCTTTTGATGTTTTTAAAAACGTGTTTCAGTACAACGTCGAGAAATAAATAAGTAAAAATGTTCAGGAAGGAATCTCTGCCTCAAGGGGAATAGGTGAATCAAAATCAGAATATGGTAAAAAGTGTCGATTTATCGCGTAGAGTTTTGCGAAGATAGTGAGAAACGCATGGAAGATGTACAAACGTGATTTTTGCAAAGATTAAAGATGTATATAATAACGTACAAGAGAGAGTTTTTAGAGATATAGATAAGATATACTAGACCAAGTGGTACTCGTTGCGTCCTGTCCACACGAGACTTGGTGTTTCCCCCAACGCAATTTTCCACACTCACCCATAAACTCACAACTGCACTACTTGGCAATAGCTTAATTACACGCGAGAGAAAAATAAGATCAATGTGAAAGCATCTTCACTCTCTCTCTTTCAGTCCCCTAACACCTCCTCATTAATCCACCCACTCCCCACCCTCCACCAACCTCCTCTGCTCCACCCCCTCACACTCCGTACCCCTCCTCTATTACCACCATCCTCTCCTACCCCTATACTCCTCCATTCCCCATGCCATCCCTCAGCACCCCTCCCCCTCCCCTTCAACGGGACTCCCTCTTTCTTTTCTCTCCTCCTCCCCCCTCCCCCTCCTCATCTCCCTCTCATTTTCCTACCTCATCTCACTCATCAGGCTCCCTCCACTCCATAACCCCCTCCCCTGTTACCCCCAATCGTCACCTGTTATTTAAATCAGTATATTTTTTAAATGTAAATGAGATCCCATTTGTGAGATACAATGTGTGTGGAGCACTGTTTTTTTTTTAGTGTAAATGATATCCCCTTTGATGTTAATTGTGGGGTGGATCAGCTGCTGAAGTGTCAGTTTAGGTGTAAATGAAACCATGTGATGTTATTGTGTGGAGTGGAACACTGCTGAAGGGCAGGGCAATTTTTTTAAAGTGTTTTTTAAATGTCAATAACTTGTAAAATATACCATCAATCTGAAAGAAATAGTTAATTTAGATCACAGGACAATGGTGAATAAGGTGGTGCAAAAATTGTTGCATGTACCGTTTTTGCACAAATATAGGTAAAAATTAAAAATATAGAAACAAACAAACAAACAAGATAATATACCAGACCAACTGGGGCCCGTTGGGTCCCTGTCACACGGGAGGCCTGGTCCCTCAATGCAACCCGTTTCTCAATGCAATATAGCACCACTAACCCGCTGCCCCTGCGCTGCCCCAATTCAAGATGTTGCCGAACGTAAGATTCCAGCACTCCCCTGCCTACCCCAGCACAGGACTTTAAAAAAAATTCCAATTGCACTTCCCCAATTACAATACCAATTCACCCTTCCCCTCCTGTCCTGCCAGGAGCTGGAGCAAGTGTTCTATGATGGCAACATTGTTGCAAATGTTGGGTGGAGGATTGTGATATCCCATTCAGGTGAAAAGTTGGTGGAAGCACAGAGTGTTCCAATATTGCAACTTTGTACTGACGTTTGTTGGAAGCTAGCAGGAAGGATTTTAACAGTAAAAATGTTGTTAAAGTTGGCTTATTTAAACCTTGAAATATCAATAACATGAAATATAACATCAAATGTGAAGAAACATGATACAAACGTCCACGGGAAAAAGCTGAGTAAGATTCTGCAAACATTTTGACGCTATTATGTATCGTTTTGGCATAGCTCCTGAGATCACAGACAGACGAACAAGTCAAGACTTTTAATAGTATACTAGAGCAAGTGCAGACACGCTGGGTCTGTTCACCCAACGCGCATTTGCGGGAGGGGGGGTGCTGTAGCTTCACAAGCACACTAACCACCCTCCCCCCCCCACACACACACACACACACACACACAGGGGGGGAGGGGATTGAGGGGGTGAGAGTGGTGGAGTGGAGGGGAGGGAGGGAGAGTGAGGTGAGGGGGAGAGATGGAAGGGGAGAGAGGGGAGATGGAGAGAAGACAGGGGTTGGAGGAGGGAAGAGGGGGTTGGAGGACACACACACACACTAACCAGCCCCTCCCCCCCTGCACACACACTAACCCCCTCAACACAACTAAACCACCCAGTGGGAGAGGGTGAGAGGGTCCCGTCCATTCAACGCATGGGGGGGAGGTTGTGGCATAACACACACACTAACCACCCCCCTCACACACTATCCACCCCTCCAACACACACATAAACTAACGCACCCCCCCCCACACACACACTAACCCAGCCCCCCCTCACACATACACACACAAACCAACCCCACACACTAACCACGCCCCACACACACACAAACTAAACACCCCACATACACACGCAAACCACCCCCCACACACACACACTAACCACCCCCCCACACACACACTAACCACCCCCCCCCCCACACACACACTAACCCCCTACCCCACAAAAACTAACCACATACACACACACACTAACCACTCCCCCCTCACACACAAACACAAAACCATCCTCCTTAATATGATATTACTATTATTAATTGGTTCCTTATTACACCAATCCCCACCCAATCTCGAGGGGCAAGAGTGGGCAGAGAAAGAGAGAGACGGAGGGGGAGGGAGAGAGTGGGGTGGAGGGAGGGGGGAGTGGGATGGAGAGGGAGAGGGGGTGGAGAGGCAGGAGGGAGAGGGGGAGATGGAGAGGGGGAAATGAGAGGGGGAGGTGGAGAGGGGGAGGTGAGAGGGGGAGGATGGACAGGAGAGAGGAGAGGGGTGAGAGGGGGAGGGAGAGGAGGATGGACTCACACACACCTAACACTCCCCCCAAACACACACACTAAACTACCCCACCCCCCAAAACACACACACACTAATCACCCCCCTCCCCCAAAACACACACCACTGAACCATCATGAGGGGAGAGCGGGGGAAGGAGATGAGGGGAGAGAGTAAGGGTGGCGGAGGGGAGGAGATGGGAGGAAGGGGGAGGGGGTTGAGAGGTCAGGGAGAGAAGGGGGGAGAGAGGGGAGGAGAGGGGAATGGAGAGAGGTGGAGGTACAGGGAGAGGGGAGAGGGGATTGGGAGAGAGTGGAGGGGGAGGGGGAGAGAGTGGGGGGGGAAAGGGAGAGAAGGGGAGGGGAAGGGGAGAGGGGGTAGGGAGAGAGGGGGATGGGAGGGGGAGGAGAGCAGGGGTGGGGGAGGGCGGAGAGAGGAGGCGGGGAGGAGGTAGAGAGGGGGGAAGGAGGAGAGGTAGGGGAGGAGGGAGAAGAGAGGGGAGGAGGGAGGGAGGAGGAGAGAGAGGGGAATAGAGGAAGAGGAGGAAGAGTGCGGAGGAGTAGGGAGAGGGTTATAGGGAGGGAGATGTGTGGGGAAGGGAGAGGAGATGGGGGAAGGAAGGGGGAGGGGAAGGGGGAAGGAGAGAGGTGAATGGGAGGGGGATGGGGAAGGGGGAAGAGGATGGAGAGGGAGGGGCAGATAGAGAGGGTAGGATGGTAAGAGGAGAATGGTAGAGAGGGAGGATGGTGGAGGGGAGGGGTAGATAGGGAGGGGAGCAGAGCGGGGGGTAGGACAACTTGCTCTATTTAATCTTATTTGATTCTGCATGCCAGACCATGTGAAGGTTGCAATCTCCCACCCCTGTCCCATTGTAATGTCATATCATATGTAAATGAGATCCATTGTGATTGGACATCTGTGAGCTGGCACTGTGACTCATGTAGCAGTTTAATTTTATTTTTTTTTAATGTTTTTTACTAAAAAAAGCGGGGAAATTAATAACCAAATGTTCTAATTTTCAAAACAAAATGTGGAGGAGGAAAAGCTCTACAGGAATATATAACAATGTATCCGTTACGGCAAAGGATGAAGGAGTGGATCCACAAATGCATTCAATGAATATTTGCGAAATAGAATCCGTCCAAACCAACAAGAGTTTTAATAGTTACTAGACCAAGTGCAAACCCGTTGAGTATGTTCCCCCAAAGTACGTTTGCGAGGGGGGGTGTGGCGGCATGCGGCATCACACACACTACCCCCACCCCCCCCGCACACATGCTAACTACCCCCTTGTATTAAATTTTGGGAAAAATTATTAATTTTGCTCCTTTTACCACCCATAACTGCCCTATCTACTGACGCATACCCAAACTCTCAGGGACATCTAGGAGAGGGGAGGGGGGTAAGAGAGTGAGGGCAAGAGAGATGAGCAGTAGAGAGGGGCAGAGACAGAGAGAGGGGAGAGAGAGGGAGATAATAGTATAAGGGGGTGGGGGGAGGAGGAGAGGGTGGTGTGGGTGAGGAGGAAGGTGAAGGAGGAGTGGAGGAGAGGGAGGAGAAGGGGGAGAGAAGAGAGGGAGTATGGTAAGGGGAGGGAGAGGGGAGGGGAAGGAGAGGGGAGAGAGAGGGGAGGGTGGAGAGAAAGGGGAGGGAGTGAGAGAGGGGGAGGGGAGAGGGGGGGAGAGAGAGGAGAAGAGAGAGGTTGGAGAGGAGAGGGGGAGAGAGTGAGAGGGGAGAAGAGAGAAAGGGGGGAGAGAGAGAGGGGGGTAGAGGAGGGGGAGAGAAGGGGGGAGAGAGAGGGGGAGAGAGAGGGGGGAGAGAGAGGGGGGGAGAGAAAGAGAGAGGGTAAGAGAGAGAGGGTAGAGAGGGGGAGAGAGGAGAGAAGAGGGTGAGACACAGGGGAGAGAGAGGGGGGGAGGTGAGGCGTGAGAGAGAGGGGGAGAGAGAACGGAGAGAGAGGGGGGGAGAGAGAGAGGGGAGAGAGAGAGGGGGAGGGAGAGCGAGGAAAGAAGGGAGGGAATAGAGGGTAGAGAGAGAGAGGGGTTAGAAGAGGGGAGAGAGGGAAGAGGAGGGTGTAACAGCAGGGAGAGAGAGGGGGGGAAAGAGAGGCGGAGAGAGAGGGGGGAGAGAGAACGGGAGAGAGAGGGGGGGAGAGAGAGAGGGGAGAGAAGAGGGGGAGGAGAGCGAGGGAGAAAGGGAGGGAGAGATAGAGGGAGAGGGAGGAGAGAGGAGGGTGGGAGGGAAAAGGAGAAGGGAGGGAAGCGAGAGAGAGGGGAGGGAGCGAGAGAAGGGGAGGGAGAGAGAGGGGAGGGAGAGAGAGAGGGGTAGAGGGAGGGTGAGAGAGAGAGAGAGAGAGAGAGAGAGGAGAGTGAGAGGAGGAAGAGAAGAGGGGAGAAAGGAGGAGAGAGAGAGAGAGAGGGGGGATAGAGAGAGAGAGAGAGAGAGAGGGGAAGAGGGGTTGCAAGGTTTTTTGTCCGCATGCCCGCTCGCAAGGTCTTTTCAAAGGACTTGCGAGCGGCGCGACTGCAGCTCAGAGCGAGCAGTGGCTGTGAGCGAGCGGGCGGCTCTGAGCGAGCGGCGGCTGTGACCGGGCGGCGGTGACCTCCGGATCAGTAGAACGATCGTTCTTTCTGCGCATTTTGAATAGGGGGGGCGTAACGTGACTCGTGGAAAACTGCGCATGTGCGTTGACGGCAGCTGCATTAATCCACAGCGGCGGGGTGGCGGGGACGGGGCCAGGAGGGAGGTGGGCCTCGATTGGTGGGCATGTGGGCATTGTGACATCAGCAGCTGGCAAGCAGAGATTTTTTTTTTTTTAAGTGAGTTTTGAGAACAATTTTATTCAAATTCTGGGGATATAATTGACCAAGGAGAACTCAAAAGGTAAATCCCTACCAAAATATATAAAAATCTCTGTGTTTTTGCATCTGGTTTTTGAGGAAATACGTTTCAAAGCCAAAATGACACACACCCACACACAGAGTTTTAAAAGTATATGGATATAATATGATAGATAAGATACATATAGATGTATAGATACTAGACCAAGTGGGACCCATTGGGCCCCATTCCCCCAAAGCTATATTCCACCACTCACCCATTCCCATTGTGACACCAGAGAACCCTGTTCTGACGTGAGTCACGGCAACCCTCCCCCAACTGCGCCTTGGCTACCCCTATCCCTACCAATTTCACTGATTTCCGGAAGTGGCGGCGCTGCCTTAGCAGCTACGGCTCGCCTGCAATCCGTCTGGTTTTTTTTTGTTGTCCTTGTCCTGTTTTAGCTATTAATTTTGAGTTTATTAGGGTGTGTATGTGTGGTGGGGGGGGGGGGGGGTGGAAGAAACTTGTTTTAGTCTGTTCATTTGGGGGGGATGCGGCTTTTCTTGTTGTGTCCCCCGTCTCCGTCTGCGCTGAGGCCTAATGGCAGAGCTGGCGGCCTCCAACTGCGACCGACCTCGAGGCTCCGGAGGCATAGCCAACCAGGACTTACCAGCATGAGGTTGGCCCGACTCGGGCTGAGGCTGTGTCCTAGCGGTGGTGACGGACCGACTCGGGGCTGAGGCTGTGTCCCGGCGGTGACGGCCCGACTCGGGGCTGAGGCTGTGTCCCGGCGGCAGTGACGCCCGACTCGGGGCTGAGGCTGTGTCGCGGTGGCGGCACGACTCAGTGCTGAGGCTGTGTCCTGGCGGCGACGGCCCGACTCGGGGCTGAGGAGGTGCCCCGGCGGTGACGCCGGCCCGACCTCGAAGGTTCGGCCGCGGGCCCAGTAGACGACATCGTCGGGAGCTCGCAGGTCACAGGTTGGTGACCTGCTTTTCCGGAGCTCCCGTGGCAACAGCTTCGTCCGCTGGCGGTTTCTGCAGCTTCGACCAGCCCGGCCGCGGAGTTTGAATCGGCCTGTTCACGGAGCCTGTTGAGCCGCGGGACTTACTTACCATCACCCAGTGGGGTCACAACCTCGGAAGCCTGGATCGCCTCAGTGCAGAGGGAGAGCAAGGAGGGAAGAGACAAAGACTTAAGACTTTTGCCTTCCATCACAGTGAGGAGGTGCCTGGTGAACTCACCGTGGTGGATGTTAATTTGTGTTTATTGTGTGTTTTGTTATTTTATTAAAAGTATGACTGGGAGACAACAAAATTTTGTCAGACGAAAGGTCATGAATTGACGAATAAAAGGAAATTTTAATTTACCTTACTTACACGTCCATCCCTCCTCCTCTTCTATTCATCCTCCCTCTTCTTTCCCCTCTCTTCCTCCCTTCCCCACCCTCTCTCGCTCCTTTCCCCTATGTCATCACATCCCTCCTCAAAAACGTGGTTGGTGTGAAACACTCTGAGGGCACACAATATGCAATTGAGATTCCATTGTGATGTCATTGTGGAGTGGAACACTGCTGAGGGGCAGACAGGTTTTTTTAAGTGTACACAAAATGCTAGAGAAACTAAACTCAGCGGGTGGGCAGCAGCATCTTGGAGCAAGGCGATAGGCCAACCGTTTCGGCCGAAACCCTTCTTCAGACTGATGTGGGGGTGGGCGGGAAGAAGAAAGGAAGAGGAGGAGCAAGAGGGCTGAGGGAGAGCTGAGAAGGGGAGGAGACTGTTGGGACTACCTGAAATTAGAGAAGTCAATGTTCATACCGCTGGGTTACGAACTGCCCAGGCGAAATATGAGGCGCTGCTCCTCCAATTTCCGGTGGTCCTCACTCTGGCCGTGGAGGAGGCCCAGGACAGAAAGGGCGGATTTGGAATGATAGGGGGAGTTGAAGTGCTGAGCCACCGGGAGATCAGGTCAGTTATTGCGAACCGAGCGGAGTTTGGGCACTTTGTACCTCAGCGGTATGAACATTGACTTTAAGTTTTTTTTTGTTTTAAATGTGAATGATGTAAAATATGGCATTAAACTGAACAATAAAATATTTTTGCACATCACAGTGCAATGGTAAGGTGGTGCAAAAATTGTATCGCTCTTGTGTACTGTTTTTGCGCACATAGAGCTATTGGGAGGGGGTAGGAGGGGGGGGGTGATGTGGAGGGGGATTGAGTGGTTGGGTGGGAGAGGGGGTGGTGATGGGGGAGGGGCTGTGTGGGGAGGGAGGAGTGGTGTGGGGGGAGGGGTGGTGGTGGTTGGGTGGGGTGGTGTGGAGGGGTGGGGTAGTGAGGGGAGGTTGGCTGGTTTGGGTGGGTTGGTAAGGGGGAGGGTAAATGGGGGGGTGTGTGGAGGAGGGGGAGGGTGAGGGGAAGGGGGGGAGGGGGGGGGCAATGGCAACTCAAATTTCACTGCACCAATTGGTGTATATGGACAATAAATGTCCTTGTCCTCATTCCTTCCTCTGGCCTCACATTTAATGCCACTTCTTTCCTTATCTCATAGTCTTTTCTCTTCATATCATCTATAGCCTCTGAATCCCTCTATGCCTTGTAGCTACCTATCACTTGTCTCAGTTTGTCCCACCACCCCCAGATTCCAACCGCCTCTCTACCCCAAACCCCCCCCCCCCTCCCACACACACACACACGCACACACACCACTCTGGAGAAGCCTCATAACCCAAAACATTGCCTATCCATGTCCTCCTGGGATGACCGGCGGAGTTACTCCATTTCGTGTCTCTTTTTGTAAACCAGCATCTGCAGTTACTAATTTAACATTTTTCCGTAATCCTAACTTGAAAAATTTGTCACCAGTATTACAAACTGTCTCTTATTCTAGATTACTTCAAAATAAATTGTCATTTATGTCGTCACTTAGTTTGGTAAATAGAAAATAAACTCAAGTACAATTGTTTTTGTTAATCCCTCGGCCAATAAATCAATATCATTCCATTTAGAAGGCCACGTGGAGGAAGCAATGAGATTATACTCTGGGTGGGAGACTTCAACATCCATCACCAAGAGTGGCTCAAAAGCACCTCTATGCATCGAGTGCTAAAAGATTGAGTCTGCGACAGGCGATGATGGAACTAACAAAAGAGAGTTGTGGACATAGCCCAGACCAATCAAAAATACATATTTTTAAGTTAATTCCTCTTACCAATTCTTCAAGCTGTACCCTTGTGGGATAGTCTCTAGGTGCTTATCCTGTTATCATTTAGATGTGATTAGCATTTCTACCTCCAATGCCCTTTCAGACAGTAAATATCATAAAAGTACGTTTAAACATTTTTGATAACTCCTGTCAAATCTATGAAGTAACTGAAACCGATGTTCCATAATGTTCGACATCTCTACCAAGGGAATAGATCATTTCTGGTTAATATCTCGAAATCTCGTAACCTTATTCTTCTGAATTAAATCCCTCCCATTGTCATCTCATATATTCCAAAGCAAGCCATAATGGCCACCATGCAAATTAAACAGTTATTTGCCCAGATACGCCTTTATTCAATTCTAGCATTATTTTGCATGCTCCTAATGTAGATTCTCTTGAAGGTCAACTTTCCAACTGGTTAGATAGGCTCTTTCCCTAACCAGCTGAAACAGGCAAAATTCCTTGTATGTTGATATACTAGGGCCAATACACGTACTTACTACCTATACTCACTCTGCATAGCATATAAGGTACTAGAAATCTTCCTGGTTGTAGTAGTAACTGATTGTTTTCCTCAGAATTAGCTTTCGAAATGGGTCTCAGGCTTCAGTATTAACATTAGGCAACTATAAAACAACTTCAATAAAGAAGACATATTATTTTTAAACTTTCATGATATCAAAAGGACCTGCTGCTGTAACTCTAATCAGGGGATATTTCATGAAACCAAGGCTGTGAGCCCGGGACGAGAGGATCTAGTCCGACTTTGGTAGTTCATGTAGTAGTCTTCCAGTTATATCTCAGTGCCATTGCAGATCTGCTGACGTTTTTATTTAACAGACGATCTGACCAAATGTTGGTCCTGGTCCTTTTAGGTATGAATTGAAATTTGAAAAACTGGATTACTCTTGATTGCAATATTTATACATTAATGTGATTCATTATTATCAATCACTTTAATATTAGTTTTGCAAGTTTAATAGTTACCAATAATTGGGAAGTATTCTTTATCTCATGGCAGAGTTTTTTAAAGTCAGGGAAAACTATGAGTTCAATCAATAAATATGAGTGCTTGATTTTATTGATTTCAAAAGAAACAGGGTCAATTGGGTAGTGCAATCTCTTGTATTTTAGTAGTTAACTCCCATGTCCAATCTTTGTATTTGAGCAAATTGGTCTACTAATCTCCCATGTCCAGGGCTAACATTAACTAACTATCTATCACACCTAAATCATTGTTGTCAAAACTTCTTTACTGGTAATCACCCCATGTATAACTGTCACTATTTATTACTACCTTTCACGCTATCACCCGTCACTACTGTCATTGCTGATATTTCAGACGGAAGCGGAGCTAAAGTTGAATAATTTCACACACAACAAGTGGCAGGTCTAAGTGAAAAAATGACTTGAAAAAGTCTATAAAACATTCTCCAGGCGTGTCACGTTGTCTCCTCTTAACTAGCCAGTAAGTCCTGCACTTTAAATGTTTAGTGTAATATATTTCCCCCTTGCCTCACGAGCAAGTGAAGCCAAAAATAACTAAATCAGAAAAACAATTAATGGCTCTTTTAATTTTTTCTTTTAACCTTTAATCACTTATTTTACTCTTGTCAATAGCAAAGCATTTAAGGAAAAAAAAAAACATCATACCCATCAGATTTTGAGGGAGTTTTTGTTCCAGTTCAGGTTTACCGTTTAACTCAGGGAATGAGGTTTTATATTTTTGATTCCTCAAGTTTTTTAGTTTACATGTATTGATGATGAATTAAAAGTATGCAGCTTACTGTTCACCGAAAGGTCTTCTCTTGTAATGGCCCAGGGGGTTCCTGTTCACGTGAAATGCTCCTCCCACAGTTTCAGGTAGATTGTTCTGTCTACTTCAAGGAGCCGAAGTTTTTTTTTTTTTATTTATTTTTAGTTTAGTTTATGTACGTTAAGGGTAAGGTGAAATAGCTTTTGTGGCGTTGCTTTTACTTGTCTTATTCCCCGAAACTTAGTACCCCTGCAAAACACCTTTAGCTAAAAAATTGTTTCAAAAACATCGTTGAAGGGTACATCAATACAATCAATGGTTCCAGTGTGTACATGGGCCCTGGCAAATCCCAAACTCTATCTCCGCTACATTGACGACTACAATAGGGATAAAACCTCTGCACCCATGCAGAATTCAAGGACTTCATTAATTTCATACTAATTTCACATCTTTGTCTGCACTCAAAATTCAACTTGGTCCATCTTCTCGAATCACCCTTAACTGTTTCTTGGTCTATCATCGTTCTCTCCATCACAGAGAGTTAGGACTATCAACCACGACATCAATCTATAAACCTACTGACACCCCCCAGGCAGTTTATATTCTATACCACATGTCTTCTTCTCGCTGCGTCACCCTGCTAAGGACTCTAATCCCCTACTCCCCAATCCTCTGTCGATGCCACTTTTACGTCTAGGCGCCCGAGATGGAGGTTGTTCCATTCCTAGACATCTGACGATGTCCTCATTCTTTAGAGGAA
This sequence comes from Okamejei kenojei, assembly GCA_035221665.1. Taxonomy (NCBI): domain Eukaryota; kingdom Metazoa; phylum Chordata; class Chondrichthyes; order Rajiformes; family Rajidae; genus Okamejei; species Okamejei kenojei. Next base: position 58,591,411 of record CM069137.1, read on the forward strand.
TTGGGGCTCCATCATAGATGAGGCCATCGCATGGGTCTCCATTGTATCTCGCAACTCCACTCTTGCTCTCCCTCCCCCCAATCGCAACAGGACCTAGTCCCTCCTAGTCCTCACCTTCCCCCCCCCCCCCCCCCCCCCCCCCCCCCCCCATCAGCCATCACATACAGCAAAAAAGTCCATACAGCATGGACATTTTTGCCAACTTCAACCAGACCCCACCACTAGCCACATATTCCCATCTCCATCCCTTTCCACTTTTCACAGAAACCGTCCCCTTCACAACTCCCTGGTGAACTCATCCCTTCACATTCAAACCATCCTCTTCCCAGGTACTTTCCTCTACAACTACAGGAGATGCAACATCTGTCCCTATACCTCCTCCCTCGACTCAGTCCAAGGAGCCCAACAGTCCTTTCAGGTGAGGCAGAGTTTCACTTGCACCTCCTCCAACCTCATCTACTGTATCCGCTGTTCCAGGTGTGGACTATATATCGATGAGGTTTGGCGATCATTTCACTGAACACCTCCGCTCACTCCACCTAGACCCACCTAATGATCTCCCAGTTGCTAAACTTTAACTCGCCCTTCTATTCCCATACTGACTTTTATGTTCTGGGCCTCCCACAGAGTGAGGGTCAACACAAATTGGAGGAACAGCTCCTCATATTTTGCTTGAGCAGCTTACAACCCAGCAGTAAGTTTATTGACTTCATTAACTTCAAGTAATCCTTGCTTTCCCTCTCTCTCTCCACCCCACCCCCATCCCAGTTCGCTGACTAGATTGACTGTCCTGATTTGATTTTACTGATTGTATGCCTTGTTGGCCCTTCAGCTCACAATGATCTTTGAACTTCATCCCCTTTGATCCCTCATTTGCACACCTTACCCTTCCATATCTCTATGTCTCCCTCTCCCCTGACTCTCACTCTGAAGAAGGATCTCGACCCGAAACATCATCCATTCCTTCTATTCAGAGATTCCCGCAGAGTTACTCCTGCATTTTGTGTCTATCTTCGGTGTGAACCAGCATCTGCAGTTCTTACCTACAAACTATATTTCACTGTTGTTCAATCAAGTGGTAGTCATCTTATGTTTCTCATACATCTATATCCCTAGGCATCTCTATTAGATCTGGCAGAGGAGCAATAAACTATGGTTGCAATCTCCTGCAAGGAAAATAGATCTGAATACCCAATCTCCAACTACTAATGTTACATAGCCATGTTACATAATAAAAAAAAATTGCTGTCTTTAACCTGGTTTATTCCCAAGTGAAGTTTGATCGGTGATGCAGAACATATTATCTCAAATGCAACACTTCAGGCCAAGTCATCAAAGGTGATGGTTAATACAAATGCTTTTCTTTTCCTTTCAATTTGGGAAATGTGGATACATATGGCACCGTATATTGCTCAAATTTCATCTTGAATTTGAGCAAATAAGCCTTTAAATTTAAATTGAAACAAAATGTATATGAAACTAAAATCTAGTCAACAAAGACATAATAGCACTCTGACAGTTTACAAGCTAACAATTTTTGTGACTAATAATGCTTTGTAATAGTGTCAGAGTCATGGAAACGGGTCCTTCGGCACAAACACCCCATACCAGCCAATAAGCCCCAGCTACACTAGTCCCACCTGCCTGCGTTTGGTCCATATCCCTCCAAACCTCTCCTATCCATGTACCTGTCTGTTTCTTAAATGTTGGGATAGTCCCTGCCTCAACTACCTCCTCTGGCAGCTTGTTCCATACACCCACCATCCTTTGTGTGAAAAAGTTACCTCGCAGACTCCTATTAAATCTTTCCCCCTTCACCTTAAACCTATGTCTTCGGGTCCTACTCTGGGCAAAAGTAGATAACTCAATAAGATCATCCCTCATCCTCCTGAGCTCCAAGGAATAAAGTCCCAGCCTACTCAACCTCTCTCTTTAGCTCAGACCCTCTAGCCCTGGCAGGAAAAATGTTCCCAATGTTGCCAATGTTGGGTGAGTCCAGAACCAGGGGCCACAGTCTTAGAATAAAGGGGAGGTCATTTAAGACCGAGGTGAGAAAAAACTTTTTTACCCAGACAGTTGTGAATTTATGGAATTCCCTGCCACAGAGGGCAGTGGAGGCCAAATCACTGGATGGGATTTAAGAGAGAGTTGGATAGAGTTCTAGGGACTAATGGAATCAAGGGATATGGGGAGAAGGCAGGCACGGGTTATTGATAGCAGACGATCAGCCATGATCACAATCAATGGGTGGTGGGTGTATGGAACAATGTGCTGGCTCAAAGGGCCGAATGGCCTCCTCCTGCACCTATTTTCTATGTTTCGATGTTTCTAACATCCTGGTAATATGAAACTAAATTTCTTCCGGGTATTGGGGCTCAGATATCTATACATAACTAAAACTCTGATCTTGTTATCTTCCAGTTTGCACAGTCTTTCTATTTGTGCAAAAATGGTTCGCGATAGCACTACAATTTTTTTTGCCAATTCACTCATCGTTCTCCTGTGCTGCGAGTGCACCAAGTTTCGTTCTGATCGGTTGAATGTCGTAAAAGTTAGCGAAGTTTAAAAATCTTTAAAAATGCGCGTGCGCAGATCGATCTCTTCTCCTGTCATTCAACATCGTGCAGATTAGTCTATTCCTCTGTCACTCCCGGGACGGTCCGCCCCTTCCTGCGCCATAGCGTCTTTACTGGAGCTGAGGATGGCCAGCGGAGGTTTCCAACTAGACACAATTTTCGGAGGGACCCAAAGCAGCCCAGCATCAGAGATCCAGCCCAGCATCGGAGACCGACCCAGCCCAGCGTCGGAGACCCTGCCCAGCCCAGCCCAGCGTGGGAGACCCCGCCCAGCCCAGAGTCGGAGACCCAGCCCAGCCCAGCGTCAATGTTGCCAATGTTGCCAAACAGAAAGCGGAGACTCTAATCCCGGCGGAGGAGAACGACCAGTGACCAGCGCCCGCTGTGAATCCCCGTCACACCGCCAATTCCAGCCACTACCCCTCTGGTCCCCCTCGCTGGTTCCTCCCGCCCTCCCCCGTGATACCCCCCTCTGTCCCATAGCTCTTCCCCGTCTTTTCTCCAAGCTCACACACCCCCCCGCCCCACAACCCCCCTTGCCCCCACAACCCACCCCAGCCCCCACAACCCCCCCCTCACCCCCACAACCCCGTTGCGTTGGGGGAACGGGTTGCGTTGGAGGAACGGGTGAGTGGTGGAATATTGCGTTTGGGAATGGGTTGTGTTGGTGGACCAGGCCCACCATGTGACTGGGACCCAACGGGTCCCACTTAGTTTAGTAACTGAATAAAATTAAAATAATTATTGCCAATTCAAAAGCACACATCCTACCGTGTTAAAATGTTCATTCCTATCGTCAAGTTAACCATCTTCAATACTCAATCCATTCATAGGTAATTTTATACACAAATAAGCATAAATTGTTTGTGTGATTTACATTTACCCAGTCGACATTTTTCCCGCATTCGTGTCAGCACCCAACTTAATGATGCCATCGCAGGCAAAGTATCCATTTACACAATTACCAAAATCAATTAGTGCAAGCAGGTCATGCACACTACCTTTGTTTGCCAGTCTCAAAAGACAAGGAGCAATCCATAAAGCAAATCAACAAATAAAGCTGAACTTAAGGGTCCCCAAATAACATTGACTCACACCTTCTCTCAGATTCATTTTTCAATGTTGAGTACATGCGTAGAAGCATCACTATAAACTCCTTTAACGACCTCAGCATGTCCATTTTATGCATGGTGCTGTCATATCTTTTGAATTGTTGAATCATACCTCACAGAAATACAAGACCTGATTATGGCACTAGATCAAGCTGGAGAATAGCCACACACATACCAGACACATACCACTGCTTATCATCCCCCCAGGTGTTCTTTGAGGCCTAACACCAGCTGCAGAAATTGCATGAAACTCCAAATGAGATATCATACAAAACCCACTCTAGCATATGAATAGGTGCAAAATACCATTTTGTTACTTTAATGCATTTTTCCATTGTTACTTTTTTTTTTTGAAAACTGAGCAGGTATTAATGGCATCACAACACATGAAAAGAGGGTGAACTCCAATTTCCAGGTGCAGGTCCACCACCGATTTTCTGGCACCCTTGGTTCCAGAACCCTGCTGGATTATCCGTTTTGCCGAACCAACAAAGATACCGGCCCGCAAAGACGGCCACAGATGTCGGCAATGGGAACAGATCTGCCGGCTTTGACTGGACCGGAGTTCAAGGGCCCAGGCTGCAGGGGGCAAATTCGACCGATCGATCAGACACAGCGATCGACAGTGGGAACAGATTAATTGGCTTTGGCTGGGCCGGAATTCCAGAGTCCCAGCGAAAGGGGGCAAATTTGACCCGGTGATTGTCACACCAGAGCCAACAAGATCGCCTGTCTCACCCAGCCTAAGCACCAGATTTTCAGGGGGACCTGCAAGGCAGATTTCAAGTGTGCTCTTGCAATTATGTCCACATGAAAAGACATGCTGGACCACCGGTTGCCGGAAAATCGATGGTTCACCTGTACTTCTTTCTTATTACAACTTTTAACTATGTTCCAGATAAAATCGTTTAGGAACATATGAGAAAGGAATTTCAAAAAATCGTTGAAATAGATGACAAATAGTAAAGGGCCCCACACCTATCCATGAGCCACACTACTAGTCATGGGCCTCTGGTCCAAAAAACAGCCTTCCACCGCCACCCTCTGCTTCCTACCATGAAGCCAATTCTGATTCAATTTGCTAGCTCTCCCTGGATCCCACGTATCTAACCTTCCAGAGCAGCCTACCATGAAGATCTTACCAAAGGCCTTGCTAAAGTTCAAGTATACTGCGTCTAAAGCCTTACTTCTTGGTTCTTGGTTACTTCTTCAAAAACTCAGTCAAATTCCTGAGCTACAATCTCTCCTACATAAACCCACGCTGACTATCCCTAATCAGTTCCTGTCTTTTTAAATGCATGTATATCTTATCCCTCAGAATCCTCTCCAGTAACAGCTACAGATGTTAGGCATGCTGGTCTACAGTTCCCAATTTTTTCTTTGCGGACCTTCTTAAATAGATTCACAACGTTAGCCATCCTTCAGTCTTCTGGCACTTCACCCGCATCTCACGATGATTCATGTATCTCAGTCTGGACTCCTACAATTTAACCTCTAACTTCCCACATGGATATACATCCTTGTGCAAATTAATTGAATCAAGCATACACTCAAATATAACAATATTCATGCCGGAAGGCTTATTATTCACTATCATCGCACTATGATGTCATTGTACATTATATGTCCACCATGGTCGTTGTCAAGTCATTGACACAATGTAACTTTGAATCGACCAGATTCTGACAGTTTCCAAGGATTTTTTCAGCTCGATAGTACAGCTGAATTAGGGCTTCAATCAGCTTCGGTCTCAAGGTAGTCATTTCCTTGATAATTGACCATAAATTCTCAATTGGATTCAGGTCAGATGAGTTACCAGGCCAATCTAAGACACGTATCCCTTTCTTATCCCATGCTGGAAAAAAATGGGGCCACCATCTTTGATGCGTGGCACAATGCCAGATCGTGCTAGAATATCCCAGATCCATCTGGAAAAATCTTTATATTTTAAGGCCCACTGGTATAGATTCTTCTTCATAGCAGCAGTTAAAAGTTTTTTTTTTTTTTCCACAGGTATATGAACAACCTCAATGATGTGGAGGCACATGGTGCTTGAGCTTATTGAGACTACTGCTGCCTCCGAATCGTTCTTCAAGGCATTGCTTGTCTTTCTTGGATCCTTCTTAATTTCCAGAATCAGCAAGGCCTCATCTCATGGAGTCATCTTCCTTCTGTGGCTGCGCCTTCCTGGCCTCTTGGATTATAGAGATTTGGTTTTAGACCTTTGCTTGACAATCCTAGACACAGAAGCTTGGCTCACCTCTACAAATTTTGAGATCTCTCGCTGTAACTTCGAGCAATGTTGATGCAAGGTTATGATCTTAGTTCACTTCCTTGGAGTGTTGTTGTAAAACACATGATTTTTTTTCTATGCTACGCTAGGATGATGCAAATATTGCATTATCCATCTAACTGGAGGCAAATTTCACAGATATCACTGGAGATGAGTTCCCAGAGAAAGAAAAATGACCAGAACTTTATCAGAGAGATTTTAGGTTTCAGAAAAATATAAGAACAAATGGTGAACATAGAAACTCATCATATGAAAAACGTCAAAATCAGCCATGATTCAAATAATTTGCACAAGGGTGCAGCTGATCAGGCCCGATATTTATCTACCTTTTCAAGTCTCAGGATGATTCTACTCGACTGAAATGCAGATTGTCCTCAAGACATGTTCCATTAACTTTCCCAAGTTCACTCAATAGACAATAGACAATAGGTGCAGGAGTAGGCCATTTGGCCCTTCGAGCCAGCACCGCCATTCAATGTGATCATGGCTGATCATCCCAAATCAGTACCCCGTTTCTGCCTTCTCCCCATATCCCCTGACTCCGCTATTTTTAAGAGCCCTGTCTAGCTCTCTCTTGAAAGCATCCAGAGAACCTGCCTTCACCGCCCTCTGAGGCAGAGAATTCCATTCGTCTGCAGGTCTTTCTCCACAGTAAAAAAGAGAAGAAATAGTCATTGAGGACCTTGCCTTAAGTGGGATAACATAGAACTAGTGCGAATGAGAGATTCATGTCGGCAGTGGGCTGAAGGGCCTGTTTCCATGCTGTATCTCTAAAAACTAAAATAAAATGTAACTCCTTTCCATGATGCTTTTAGTCTTCTGGATAATCCAGAAGTCTTCCAGCTGTAGTTCCAGTTCCCTCACACGATCAGTCAGGATCTGCAGCTGGACGCACTTCCCATATGCTCAAAATAGCTTCTCCAGAATCCAGATGAATGCCTACAATAAGTCCATAATAATAGCATCAATCTGGATTCAAGTCTCAATTTTATCCTCATCTCCACAACAAATTCAATTTCTCAAACATAACTTAGTCTTAACAAAGCACATGGGCTTTCTAAACAGCTTATCTTTCAGTTCAAATGCTCAACCATTCTGTCCCTAATTGGCTGGTTTTGGTTGCTTCTCTGCAGCTGATGTTAAACTTATATGTCTAGAAAATGGCTTGTGCGCCATGATATTTTTCAGAGCATGCAATTGAATTTTAATGTTTTCAGGCATAAATCCCAAAAGATTTGTCACCCTGCATGATTCGTGCAGCTGGCAAACATCGACCTTGCAATTCAAGGCAGATAATATACTGGTGAACTTCAAACATTTAGCACATAGGATGCGTACAATAACATTATCCATCAAATAATACTCATTTGGAGAGATCGTAATTGGAACTGGCTCATGCATTTCTGTTTTAGTACCCTTATTGACTCCTTATAGAGACCCATGCCATCCACTGCAGCTGTAAAACTTAAAGGACCCTGAGTGAGGTGTACTTCAGTTCTACAATTGCTACTTCTCTAACATAGACGAGACATGCATGGGTGTCCTGAAAAAGAAGGACAAGAATGGTTTATGTTCATTAAGCAGCCAAAGTCTTGTATCTGGTTTTCCAATGAGGAATTCATCGCAAGGCTAAGGCTTTCTAAAACATAGTTCTAGTGACACACTCATGTCCTGACCACTAAGATTAATAACACTTGAAGTTTTCTGGACTTTGGAGGTTCCAGGTGGTGGCAAATTATTTATGCTATATATTCTCTTTTTCTGTGCATTGCAGCAATAGACTATTAAGGCAGAGGTAAATACAATTTTACCATTAAATGGACATGGTCAAGATAGAAACATAAAGACTGGCAAGGATTGCAAACTTCTTGAAGGATGAAGGGAGTAATTGGGACGCTTTTAGGACTTCAGCCTTCCGTTCGAAGCCCCGAGCTATCACTCCTTGAACTTAAAACAAGCCATGATAAACCATGAGAAGAATTCAACAATCACAGCAGATGGATGGCTGGAATTGACAGGAAAAGGAATAGTGCCTCCTACCTTGGCTGTTAACTCCTATCCACTCTGCAGCCAGCAGTGTTTTCATAGGGATTGATACATGACCACTTTGAGGCTAGTTAGGAGACCCATTTAAGTCTGCACGGTGAGACTCTGGAGTCTGGAGCACTCATGTGCATACTTAGGCACTATCTGTTGCAAAATTGGCAGCAGAGGAACTTAGAAGGGGAGCCAATGCATGAGGCCCTCTTGTGGAAGGAAGATAAATAGCAGATAGAGCAGAAAACAGCATGGGGGCATCAACCTACAGTGCATGCTGCAGCAACAACCAATCTTCTGGAGGAACTCAGTGGGCCCAGCAGCGTCTATGAATGGAAATAAGTGGTTGATGCTTTTGGTCAAGCCAGAATCAAGACTGAGAATGGAAAGGAAAGGTTGCTAGCATAAAGAGGAGAGGTGGAGTGATGGGACAGAAGTGAAAGGTGATTGCTCGACCAGGAGGGATGAAGGATGTGGAAACAGGTAGACGATGGATGGAGGCAGACATGGGAGAAAAAGAGAGAAAAAAAGAAGGCAGATGGACCCGGGTGAAGGGTTAGGTTGAAGATTGAGATAGCTGCTGGAAGGTGAATAACAGAAACACAAAGGCTGCCGGTGCTAGAATCTGATAAACAAGGAAGGTGTTAATGGAAGATCTGATTGGCAGATGGAACAGAACCAGACAGAGGTAGGTAAGATCCAAACTTCCTTATTCAATACCCTTACTGATGAAGGGCAATGTACCAAAAGACTTCTTGACCACCCTGTCCACATGTGACGCTACTTTCAAGAAAATATACACCTGTACTCCTAGATCCCTCTGCTCTACAATACATCCCAGGGACCTGCCATTCACTGTGTAGGTCCTGCCCTGGTTTGACTTCCCAAAATACGACACTTTGTACTTATCTGCAATAAAATCCATTAATCATTCCTCAGCCCACATTCCATGTTCTGCTATAATTTTTAATAACCATCTTCGCTATCGACGATACCACCCACTTCAGTATCATCTGCAAACCTATTAATCATGCCTTCTACATTCTCATCCAAATCATTGACACAAACCACAAATGGTAATGGGCCCAGGATTGATCCCTGAGACAAACCACAAGTCAGGTCGGGGGGTGTTCCCCCACCACGGGTACCATGTAATCCTGTGCTACCTGCTCCATGGTTGGCTAGTCGGCGACAAAACCGTCTCCCCCACCTGGACCCCCAGCAGGACCTAAAACATGACATGTCAAAGGGCGGATGAGCTACTAGCGTTCCAACGGCCATCCACACTTCAGTAGAAGTTGCAATCACTGTCGTACACAGCATTGTAAGGCACCATGCCCATTGATGTTTTCAATGATGATGATGATGATGATGACTAGTCAATGGCCTCTAGTCCAAAAAATTTTCTACCATCAACCTCTGCTTCCTTCCATGAAGCCAATTAGCTATCCAGTCGGCTAGCTCTCCCTGAATTCTATGCAATCTAACAATCCAGAGCAGCCTACCATGTATAACTTTATGAAGTGCCTTGCCTATGTCCAAACAGACAACATCTACACCTTTGCCTTATCAACTTTTTTGGTTATTTCTACACAAAACTCAATCAGATTTGTACGACATAATCTCTCACGTGCAAATCATGCTAACTATCTTTAATCAACCTCTGTCTATCCAAATACATAAATAATTTATCCCTCCGAATACTCTCCAGTTGTTAATACTGGCCAAATTAAAGACACCATAAAATGGAGGATCCCTGCAGGGTGTTGAGCTGTCTCGATTGCGAGTACAGAAATCGGGGCCACCGTGCGGTTTTCGCATTGATTTTCGGCACTTCGCTAGTCGGAGCAGTTCTATCATTCGCGGGAAAGGGTTCTAACGAGGTCATAGCACAGAGTCTAGCAAGCACTCCTTTGGGTTAGGGGCCCATAAAACGAGGGTAGGTGTAAAGGCTCTGCTGGGGTTGGGTTAGAGGCCGTTTCCGGTTAGAGGGCCGAAACTCTTGGTCGAAGCTGGTAACTGCAGCTGCTGCTGGGCCAATTTGGGGTTGGGTTAAAAGCCCCCTCCATTGGGTTAGAGGCCCATAAAAGTAGGGTTAGGTTAGAGGCACTCTCCTTTGAGTTAGAGGTCTGCAAAACTTGGGCCAAAGGCCCAGCCCAGAGTTGGATATCCGATTGGCGGGATATTTAAAGAAAAACTGGGTTTAAGTGCTAGCATCAAAGTACTGCGTCGTTGCTGGTGGTGCAGATTGGAACGGCGCGCTCCGAAAATCGGCATCGTGAAGAGGCTATGCGCTGACACCCGGTACTTAGTAGGAAAAAAGGGAAACCCTTTGCTGAGATGTACCTAGGTGGGTTAAAATCCCCGCCAGCTTGAGATCTCTGGATCCCTGTAAAACGGAGGAAGGAATCTCGAATTCGAGGAAGGTATCGGAATTCAGTGGTTAAAGTAAATTGGTCAGAAGTACTTTAATCTATCTGAGAATTTTGTGTTCCTAGAGACGTTCCGTGCAAATTTTGAATTCAGATTAAATTCAATAATATTCAGTATCTCATATTGAGGTGCTGGTTAATTCCTAGTGTATATATCTTTCCTTCCAAGTTAACTTGTGTACAAATCCCTTCTAAAAACTGTAAAGATACCTTTCAGAGTATATATTTTTAAAAGATTGTGAATCAATTTCGAAGTATCTATATATTTGTATATATATTTCTCTCCAGATTTACCTGGGCATAATAAAGCTTTAAAGTAGTAGTTATAGTGTATTAAGATTGCCGGTATTGCATTGTATTTCCTGTGTACTGTGTATTGTACTTGATTTAACTTTTGCATGTTGGAAAACTGATATCGGTTTGAATCGGCTGTAGAGATAAATAGTTAATTAAGACTGTTATTGTATTTGGAGTCCAAATTGCGGCAGATCAACCAGGAGTTCATACTCCCTCTGATCGATTGTTGATTAGTACCTGATAGCGAAGAGTAACTGAGACACGAGAAGCTGGTTTATTTGGTAAAAAGTACACGGATGGGAAAGGTACCCTAAATTTTGAGAACTTAGAGTGGAGGGATAGAGGTCTACCAATAGGTCCAGTCTTAGCAGGAGGAAAGTAACATTTAGGAGGAAATGTCGTCACCTAAGAAATAGTACCCCTCAGCAAAGCGTACCCTAGGAAGGGGAAAGTCTTCGGTATCAGGGGGAGGGGTTCACTGGTTGATAACAGCGCGACGCGGGTTGATTTGCTTTTCGAACTATACAGTTTCTGAATGCGATATTAGATGAATGATTGTGGTTCATGTAGGAGTGTGGTTGTGCCTGATAATAATGAGCGGTGTGATTTCTTGTCTGTGTATGGTGTTACTTGCGTGTTTGGAGCTCATTTTCATGTATTTCGATTGAGGGTTAAACGAGGTGTGAGAAGGTGTTTGATTGTGCTCAAATGTGTTTGATTGTTCCCTGGAGTACTCTGATCTTTGAATGACTGAGGATTGTGGAAATTGTAAGGTTGAAAGTGTGTGGACTTGTGGAAGATAGAAGAATTTGAATAAAAGAGTAGGATTGGTGGAGCACAGGAGTAAAGAAGTGCGAGGCTGCGGATGCTTCGGGGCCATTAGTCACTGTTCAAAATTGAGCCTGATAAATTTAGGGATTAAAAGGAAGGAGTGAAGGAAGGAATTCTGTTTTGGTTGTTCGGAGGCATGGGGAACAGCATAGAACGAGATATAACAGAAGATGCAAGGAGCCCATTGCAAATAATGTGCAATGAGTTCCCTACCAAGACAGATAAATTAAGAGATTTGTCAGGAGTGCTAAATAAGAATTTAGGAAACAAGCTATGGCAGCCGGGGGGAACAGTAAAAGGGATAAAATACATAGAACAAATTATTTGGCAGCATAGTAATAACGAGAGTGCAAAGGAATTAATAGGATTATGGAAAAAATATTATGAGTAACGGAAGGCGAATAAAGAGGTTACGAGGATGGCAAGTTGGGAAAAAGCGATCGCTAAACTTGGAATAGAACTGAAAGAAGGTGAAGTAGATCGACCTCCAGGCAGTAGGACGGAAAGGAGTGGAGATGAAGGAAAACACACGGAACAGGGAAGAGGTAAATCTCCTGGAAGGAAACGAGTCCCTGTAAATTTGAAGTTTAGGGATTCCAATAGTTAGTACTGACTTCGAGGGGGAAGGAGATGAATATTTGGAAGAATGGACAAATGTTAACGCCAGTGGAAGTTCACAGCTCCCACCATGTTCCTCTTGCGTTTCCCAGGCTTCACTTACACCTTGTATGACTTGTGTCCGTAATAAATATTTTAGGTCTGCAGAACCTATAAAAACTCCTGTAGATTCTACATAGAAACATAGAAACATAGAAATTAGGTGCAGGAGCAGGCCATTCGGCCCTTCGAGCCTGCACCGCCATTCAATATGATCATGGCTGATCATCCAACTCAGTACCTGCCTTCTCTCCATACCCCCTGATCCCTTCAGCCACAAGGGCCACATCCAACTCCCTCTTAAATGTGGCCAACGAACTGGCCACAACTACCTTCTGTGGCAGAGAATTCCACAGATTCACCACTCTCTGTGTGAAAAACGATTTTCTCATTTTGGTCCTAAAAGACTTCCCCCTTATCCTTAAACTGTGACCCCTTGTCCTGGATTTCCCCAACATCGGGAACAATCTTCCCGATAGCATCTGAGCAAACTCTACCGATAGCAGATACTGGGATGCCAGATTCTTTGACTCTATTTACTCCACCATTAATAGATCGTCCAGTAGCTTATGGCACCCGGAGTAGAATGAAGAGATTAGCTCCAGTATTTAAAGAAAAGGAAGGTATGATAGATGTCGTGCAGCAGCCAGAATATTTCTGTGAGCCACAACCTAGACAGATTATACGCGCAGTGAGAAAGAGGAACAACTTATTTTGACAGTATCGGGAACTCCCTAGTGAACGGGAAGATTAATCTGAGGGTGAGACAGTGATTGAAGATCCCGAGATAGATCTCGATGTAACCAAAAGTTTACAAATTGAACAGATATCCCATAGACAGTTCCCAGTTAGGGAAGTGCTGAGTGCAGCCTTTGATTCGACCAGCGCAGTAGATATAAACAATCGTCGTACCACAGTTGTCCATACTCCGTGGAAGCCCCATGAAATAATGGCAGTACTAAACAAAATACCTGATAGAAAGAAGTCACCTGCTGCCTTTATAGACTATTTAAGAACCACAATGTGTGAATATCATGCAGACTCCCGAGACTTATGGGAGACCATACAACAAATAGTTACTCCAGCTGATAACACCAAATTTCTAGTAGCCTTAGGACACCCAACATATGAAGCCTTGACAAACATAATAGTGGATGATAGTGCAAGAGAAGAGGCTGTTTTAATGGCCCTTGCAAACATGTTTCAAATGCCAAGTGATCTTACATGAATTCTGGAAATAAAACCAGAAAAGGGAGCAGATGCATTTTTAGACTGATTTTCAAAATTATACATGGACCAATTAGGTGACTCAAACTATCAAAATGGAGTAAGTTCCCCACAATATTGTGCCATCTTATTGATTTTTCTCCCCACTACAGTAGCTGACTCAATTAAGACTGATAACAGGAACTGGTCTGAGAAACGCGCCAGTCAAATGGCCAGAGCTGTGAGACATTATTGGAAGGATGGTAGGAAACAGGAAAATTGTCCTGCAACTAGAAGAGAAACTGAACGTATGGTCAAAAAGGAGGAACCAAGCTTTGGCTCAGGACCATGGAGACCACAAATGTTAGCGAGGAATGGAATGGGAGAAATTAGAGTCCCAGACTACTCAGAATGTTATTACAATTATACTCCCAATTTAGAACCCATTCCAATGGAACCAAGGGGTAAAAGAAATCCAACCACATAACCTAGTCAATGTTACACTTGTGGGGGAATGGGACACTGGAGTTGAGCCTGTCCGACAAGGAAGCGAGTGAGAGAGAGGCCTCAAAGAAAGGATTTCCAGGATCATGAAGAAATTAGGAATCCTAGAGTATATAGAAATATCCGAGATCCCAGGAATTATAGGAGGTCCTTCAATTCAAGAGATTACTGGGACCCGAGAGAACAGAGAGAGAACTGGCACACATCGTTTACTCAAACCAACCCATTCTCTCAGTCCTGACTTACCAACCTGTCCAGGAATTGTGGATGTGGAAACATGACCCCTACTCTAGAGCCCCCTTAAGTAATTTACCAGAATAAAAGAATTGGATGTACTATCATAGTTAAAAACCAAAGATCACATAAAAGAAAATTGTAAACAATCTTATAACTGCCCAGGGAAACCCCTTAAAGAACACTGTAAATCAAGGAGCTTGTCACATCTGTTTACAATCGGGTCATAGGAGTAAGGAGTGCCCAGCGAGAAGACAGAATATAGCAGAATGGAAGGGAAATCAAGGGGCAATAAAGAAATTAAGAAAAGGAATACAGTAGCTGGTGTCAAAAAAGAAAGAACTAAAGGGAACTAAACTGGCACTAGGAGAGAAGAAATGAACTTATTGCGCAGGAGGTACGAGTGTAGGGAAAGGAGCTATTGTACTAACTTGTTACAAAGTTGTTGTGCCTCCAGGACAGTATAACCTACAACATACTACTTACTATCTGGGGAGTGAGGTAAAGAGTATGTGGACCCTTAAGAATGGGCAGAAGACAGCTCAGGTAGGATGTGTAGTTATTATCTCCATCCAGGTAGCTCCCCAGAGACAAAGACCAACAACAAAGAAGAAATCATACTGTCCTGTCCCTTTAAGATACATCTGGAGAGGCCAACAAATAGAGAAGGCTGCTCTTCAGTATCACTACTCCTTTGAAACTGACATCGAGGAAGAAGAAGATACCTACCTTAGTGCCCAACTTTAACATACCATATATTTGGCACCAGTGAAGGGAAAAGAAAATAACACCATTCAACATTTTTTTTTTAATGCAAACAACCTCTGACGACTAATGGAGCAAGTTCTGATTTGAAGAGTTGAATTTAGAAATTTGAAAATAGATACTCCTCTGTGGTTCGGGGGCAAGATACCTACTTTGCGCCTAAATTTAGTTATTGAAAAAATTGATTTGAAAAGGGCTTATGGAATATAGTCTTAAAATAATTAGAGAATTGATTACTTTGGCATTCTTCTCTTGTCTCATCCAAAGGAAGATAATCAAAGATAGGACGGAACTATTTAGTGGCTATGAAGAAAGGTGCAGACCCTAGCGGATATCAGACATTAAGACATACCCTGAAAACGTAAGGTGGTGGTATAGAATGATGAGGTAGACTGGAAATTTAGATAATTTCCCCTTGGAAGATCAATACTAACCATCCAGAAAGTTACTTAGAGGTAAAAGGAAACTAGTTATAAGGAAGAACCCCTATTGACTGAGAGCCTATTCAAAATACTAAGGAAGAGGTACTGGAGGAGAAGTCTGATTGCATTAGGAGGAAGAAGGGACTGGATATTAGTATCACAGTCAATGTATTTGACCGGTGGATCTAAATTGGTCTAATCCTTGATAGTAAAGTGGCTTCTCTTATCAAGGTGTAAAGAAATTGTTCCTAGATTCGGCATTCTAAATTGGCTTTATAATAAAATTGACAACATATGGAACTTGATTGATTAAATTTGAACAGCTCGGAATTCCACAGGAATTGGATGGAATTGTGTTATCGACCACAAGCTGTGGAATGAAAGGGTGAGACGGACCCTGAAATGTAAAATATTAAATTAAAGGCTGAGACTGAATTTGGTTGAATTGAAACATTCTTCATGGTTTGCTTTAAATAAGAGTCACACCTGTAGGGAAATGTGGACTGAGCCCAGCTGAAATTTATATGAGAAACCATAATCAGATATACATTAAAGAACATTGTGTGAATACGGAGAGGGCTGATTAATGTTGATCCTAGGATTGGAAAGAAGATTTTATAGAGCAGAATAGTGATAGAGAAATTAAAAAGGGCTTGTGATTGACAGAACAGATATACAGTGGAATGAATGGGAAAGCATTAGTGCATGAATGGCAACTTGCTTTGTCCCAAGTTTTTCAACAATTATAGGTTATAGGTTCGACTATGGAAAGGGATGGAAGTGTGGGCAACAACACGGATAGAGGGAATTCGCGCCACAAAAACTCGGGAGGTGAAGACTCATCAGACGGAAATTGTGAAGCTACGCCCATGAAAACTCGGGAAGCTTGATAAGATTCTGAGAAGAAATATCATCATCTTGTTCTTGTTAATAGATGGAGAATGTAATAGTCACACATATGTATATCTGATTATCTGATTATTTGGTTATCATAAATGATGGTTTATCATATATGATAAAAGGAAGGAATGTTAATACTGGCCAAATTAAAGACACCATAAAATGGAGGATCCCTGCATTTTTCAGAATTGCTTAACCCTTGTTAACTGAAATGTACAGGCTTTGGATAGCGCCTGCCAATCTAGGCTCAGACTGGTGTGCAGGGTGGTGAGGGATCCAGATGTTGTCCTTGTTTCGCATAAATTGATAAAAATGTACAGCAGTTTTGCAAACAAACCTTAAATGCATCATTTCGATTGGATCGCTGCAAGGGCATTGTAAATAGTATAAATAATGTTGCAAGATGGTCATACTGTTAATTAATGATTGGTCGGACTGTTGAGCCTTGGAGAAACTACCTGAATCCCAGGGCACATGTTGCTATGTTTGCCTCCTTCTAGAAGCCCCTTTCAAATACAATGTATTAGTTACTGTATTATTGGGCTAGGGGACTGTCTATCATGTACTGTGGTAATCGATATTTGTTATTGGACTGTATAGAGACCACCCCCATGTGGTTCAGCCCCTCATGGTTCGGGGACCTATAAAAGGTAGCTCCCACGAGGTCCGATGTCGATCTTCTGGAAAAACGCATGGGACTGCGTGACCCTTTGGAGTGTCACTACTTGCACGAGGCTATAAGGGCTTGGCCAAGCAGATACAAGGATCAAACCCACGGTGGTTAGGTATAGTAGAGGGAAACTGTTGTGTTATTCAAAATAAAGTGTTGTTGTTCAAGTGCTTGATTCAGTATTTTATTAACTGAAACTAGACTGGGGGGAGCAGAGAACGAGCTATTTACATTGGGGGCTCATCCGGGATCTGAATGGACCCCCAAACACAAGTTTGCGATTAAGGGTGTTGAGCTGTCTCAATCGTCAGTGCAGAAATCAGCGCCACTGTGCGGTTTTCACATTGATTTTCTGCACTTCACTAGTCGGAGAAGATCGATCATTCGCGGGCTTGGGAAAGGGTCCAAACAAGACCATAGAACAGAGTCTAGCAAGCACGGGGGGGGGGGGGGGGGGGGGGTGATAGCACTCCTTTGGGTTAGTGGCCCATAAAACTAGGGTGGGGTTAGACGTGTGAAGACGCTATGCGCTGACACCCAGTACTTAATAGGTTCGGCCCCTCAAGGTTCGGGGACCTATAAAAGGTAGCTCCCACTAGGTCCGATGTCGATCTTCTGGAAAAACGCTTGGAACTGCGTGACCTTTTGGAGTGCCCCTGCTTGCACGAGGCTAAAAGGGCCTGGCCAAATAGATACAACGATCAAACCCGCGGTGGTTAGGTATAGTAGAGGGAAACTGTTGTTATGTTATTCAAAATAAAGTTTTGTAGTTCAAGTGCTTGATTCAGTATTTTATTGACTGAAACTAGACTGGGAGGAGCTTAGAACAAGCTACTTTCACAGTAACTTACCTACCATAGATGTTAGGCTCACTGGTCTGTAGTTCCAGGCTTTTCCTTGCATCCCTTCTTAAATAGTGGCATAACATTAGCCACCAGAATCCTTTCCAATAGCTTCCCTACCACTGATGTGAGGCTCACCGGCCTACAATTCCCTGGATTTTCTTTACTTCCCTTCTTAAACAATGGAACAACATTAGCTACTCTCTCGGCACCTGGGATCTCAGTCGTGGCTGAAGAAGATGCAAAGATCTTCAATAACCTGGGATAGATCGTATCATGCCTTGGGGATTTATCCATCCTAATGTCAACAAAATAGAGAGAGTACAGAGGAGATTTACTAGAATGTTGCCAGGGTTCCAGCAACTATGTTACAGAGAAAGGTTGAACAAGTTAGGTCTTTATTCTTTGGAGCGCAGAAGGTTAAGGGGGGACTTGATTTAAAGACAAAATGATGAAAGGGATAGACAGAGTTGACGTGGATACGTTTTTCCCATTGAGGGTAGGGAATATTCAAACAAGAGGGCATGACATGCGAATTAAGGGACAGAAGTTTAGGGGTAACGTGAGGGGGAACTTCTTTACTCAGAGGGTGGTGGCTGTGTGGAATGAGCTTCCAGCAGAAGTGGTGGAGGCAGGATCGATTTTAACATTTAAAAGTAAAGTGGATAGGTATATGGACGTGAAGGGAATGGAGGGGTATGGTCTGAGTGCAGGTAGATGGGACTAGGGGAAAACAAATGGTCGGCACGGACTGGAAGGGCCAAGAGGGCCTGTTTCCGTGCTGTAATTGTTATATGTTATATGGTTAATGCTTTTCAAGACCTTTTTAATCTACAATTTCCTTTGCATATTAGTATTAACGACATTGACTCACTGCACACTATGACCTTCTCTTTGAAGAAAACAGATGAAAAGTATTTATTTAGTATCTCACCTACCTCACCTACATCCCCTGATTCCAGGCACAAATTCCCTCATCCTACCTTTACCTAATTGCCCCCTTGTTTTTAATGTAGATGTAAAAATTCTTGTGATACAGACTTGTCCCCACTTGTATTATACCCTGGTGTCATACAGTGACATAGGTGCCCCACCAGTACTGCATTCAGTATTATACATTCATAGTAGACAAAAATGCTGGAGAACCTTAGCGGGTGCAGCAGCATCTATGGAGCGAAGGAAATAGGCAATGTTTCGGGCCGAAACCCTTCTTCAGACTGATGTGGGGGTGGGCGGGGGGGGGGGGGCGGGAAGAAGAAAGGAAGAGGAGGAGCAAGAGGGCTGAGGGAGAGCTGAGAAGGGGAGGAGACAGTTGGGACTACCTGGAATTAGAGAAGTCAATGTTCATACCGCTGGGTTACAAACTGCCCAGGCGAAATATGAGGTGCTGCTTCTCCAATTTCCGGTGGTCCTCACTCTGGCCGTGGAGGAGGCCCAGGACAGAAAGGGCAGATTTGGAATGATAGGGAGAGTTGAAGTGCTGAGCCACCGGGAGATCAGGTTGATTATTGCGAACCGGGCGGAGTTTGGGCAGTTTGTACCTCAGCGGTATGAACATTGACTTCTCTAATTTCAGGTAGTCCCAACTGTCTCCTCCCCTTCTCAGCTCTCCCACAGCCCTCTAGCTCCTCCTTCTCCTTTCTTCGCTCCATAGATGCTGCTGCACCCACTGAGTTACTCCAACATTTTTGTCTACCTTCAATTTTCCAACATCTGCAGTTCTTCCTTATACATTGATAGGCCTGCTTTCATCAGTCCAGCTTATCAGTGTTAAACAGTGACAGATCAATTCCCACTATTACAGTAACAGAGACATATAGAGCAGAATACTTGTCTCCACCTGTATGCTATGCCTGATTTACAGTGACACACTTGAATCCACAGGAGGTTTAACCATCTATGGTGATGCAATTGTGTCTGACAATATGCTACCCCTGAGAGTAGGTAGATATGAACTTGACTCTGGATATGAAACCTATCATGTGACTTGTGATCTCGCTGGCTCTTCACTCTGCATTGGACCACTTGAACAATCCGAACAAGTACATCAGGCTGTTGTTCATCAACTACAGCTCAGCAATAATTCCCTCTAAACTTATCATCGCTTAGAGAACTGGGTTTATGCTCATTCTTTTGTAATAGGATCCTCAACTTCCTCGTTGGCAGGCCACAATCAGTATGAATTAGTAACAGCACTTCTTCCTTGATAACCATCAACAGGAGCAGCTGAAAACTGTGTGCTCGGTCCCCTGCTCTACTCACTCTATAACCATAACTGTGTAGCTAGAAACAATTCCAATACCAACTTTAAATTTGTCGACAGTATCACCATTGCTGGATGAATAACGGATAACGAAGAGTAGGAAGGAGTTTGAAAATCTCAAGGTGCTGATTGTTGACTTCAGGAGGGGAAACCCAGGGATTCATGAACCTGTCATCATCGACAGGACGGCAGAGGAGAGTCAATAGCTTCGGGTCCCTGCAAGTGCATATTTCTGAAAATCTATCTTGGGCACAGCACATTAATCCAATTGCATCAACGGATCTACTTCCTTAGAAGATTGAGGAGATTCAGTATGTCAGTGAATACTCTATTGTATTTCTACAGGTGTACAATGGAGAGTATATTCACTGGTTGCATATCAGTCTGCTGTAGGAAATTGAACACTCAGTGTTATATTCCGGATGGCAGAACGAATAACAACTTACGCGCAGGTTGCCTGGGTCACGAGAGAGAGATTTATTACCCAACATTTCCTGCTTATATTGAACACCAACTCATCAACATATACATGAATATCTATGAATACATTACACCCAGGATCAAAGGAGACTACAGAGAGTGGTGGTCATTGCCCCGTTCATCTCAGGGAATGATCTTCCACCATCTAAGGGATGTATTGGAGTCACTGCCTCAAAACGGCAGACAATATAATCAACCCACTCTGATCACACTCTCATTTTGCAATGGCACAGGGGCCTGAAAACTGTAACTTCCTGGTTCAACAGCTTCTTCCCAGCAACCATTAGACTCCTAAACACTACACAACACTAGCCTCAGCAACTATGATCTTCTGTAGACTGTGACTTTGGTTGCACTACGGACTTCGATTGTGCACTGTTATGATTACCTCGTATTACAGTTAATAATTTAATATACTATTGATTAAGCTAGAAAGAGTGCAGACATTTTCAAGGTCATTGCCAGGACTTGAGGGGCTGAGCTCTAGGGAGTTTGGACAAGCTAGGACTATATTCCTTGGGGTTCAGGAGGCTGAATGGTGATCTTATTAAGGTGTATAAGACCATGAGGCGTATAGATATGGTGAATATACAGAGTCTTTTTCCCAGGGCAAGGGAATCAAATATCAGAGGATATAGGTTTGAGGTGCGAAGAGCAAGATTTAATAAGAACCAGAGGGACACCTTTTTCACTCAGAGGGTGGTAGGTTTATGGAAAGGACTGCCAGAGGAGGTAGATAAGGCAGGTAATATAACAGCATTTAAAAGATACTTAGACTTAGGAAAGATTGAGAGGGATATGGGCCAAACGCAAGCAAATAGAACTAGCTTAGATTGGGCATCATTGGACGGCATGGAAAAATCAAGCTGAACGGCCTGTTCCCGTGCTGTATGAATCTATGACTATGATTATTATATATTTCCCTGTGTATTATTGCATTTATGGGCCTATTTAGCTGCATCAAGTGTTAATTTTGTTGTTCTGTTGCCAGCAGATGTGATAATTAAACACTCTTGACACTTGCCTGATCGATAAAAAACATCAAATTAATATCAAAGTATTTCATCAAAAGTACATTCACCAGAGCATGCACAGCATAATACCTGAATAACAGCATTTTAGCTGCACAGAAATCTTACACTACCGATTAAGTGAGGAATTTAAGGACAGCTGGGGATGGACAATAAATGCAAGCTTTACCACTGTCATCTGCTGAACGAAAACAGTCTTCTTATATTATGTGCTGAAAGTTCTGGAATGGTGTTTGAAAACCATGTGACTCAGGTACAGCACGGCTACCACTGAGCCAAGACTGACACCTAGAGTAAATCACTACCAATGATCATTTATGCAATTTTTGTTTTACTAAATTATATTGTTACCCACAAACTTACCAAGTTTAGTTTAAGTGTTTTGTATTCAAGACAACTCACAAGAATACAAAAAATACTCAGCAAAATAAAGCACATTTAAAGAATTCTCTGTTTAATCTTTGGGCACATTACAAAATTACTTAACTACTACATACAATAAAAGTCTGGACTGAGCAAGGGTGTGCATCAGAGGAAGTTGTCTAAAAAATATAATTGCATACAATCATTATGTTCAAATTAAATTGCACAATTTATGCTAACATAATTTGAGCTTCAGATTTTATTATCAACATGTTAATGGATTGTAAAAACTTAATAGGCATTCACCAGTAAAGTATTTAATAAAACATGGTGTTGAAGAGGTTCACGTGTTGTATAAACACAGTTTAATATTTAAACGATACAGCTCAACAATTAGTACAAAAGGGCAAGATGTGTGTTAACGTGTTGACTGTGAAGTGAAGTCTAGCTCCGTGGTCTGCTGCACCCTGTCAGCTGTTCACTCAGATCGGCATTGATTGGTCGGCCCAGATCACACCAGGTCCACGCGAGAGCTTGAGCTTGAGCTCGACAATCAATGGTTCGAGACCAAAGTTCGAGACCACATGATGGCGCCACATGACCCCCCCCCCCCCCCAGAACTGGAGCAGTGGAGGTGGTTAGGTGGTCGAGTGAGCGGCCTGATCTTGTGTACGTGTCTCCTGTGTTCAGGGTTGTGACTGGTTGAGTTGAGGGGGCGTTTGGTCGTGATGGTGAACGCCCTCTGCGGCGGGGTTGTGCCACCTGTGCTGGTTGGTCAATGTCCAAGTGTTCCGGCTTAAGACGGTCCACAGAGACAGTCTCGTGTCTGCTGCCCATGTCGATGATGAAAGCCGTGGCGTCGCTTTGTAGTTCTCTGAAGGGTCCCTCGTAAGGCTTTTGCAGTGGTGTACGGTGGGAATCTCGGCGAAAGAAGTAGTGGCAGAACTGGAGGTCGGGTGGGACGTACGTGGTTGTGAGACCATGTCGGGACTGGAGAAAGTGTGTCCACCTTCTCACGAAGGTGCGTCAGCATGGTCGTGGGTGGTTCTTGATGTCCACGCGCAGCCGGGATGAAGTCCCCTGGGACCGTAAGTGGGGCGCCGTACACCAGCTCGGCCGAGGAAGTTGCCAGGTCCTCCTTTGGGGCAGTGCGTATACCTAACTTGACCCATGGCAATTCGTCCATCCAGTCTGGGCCCGTGAGCCGTGCCTTGAGAGATGCCTTCATGTGCCGGTGAAAATGTTCCACTAGGCCATTTGCTTGCGGATGGTAGGACATTGTGAGGTGCAGCTTAGTGCCAAGCAGCCAGGCCATTGCTGACCACAGCTCGGAGGTGAACTGTGCACCTCTGTCGGAAATGTCCGCCGGCACATCAAAGCTTGCGATCCCGTAGGCAGTGATTGCACGTGCACAGGTTGCAGTAGAGTATCCGAGAACGGGACTGCTTCCAGCCATCTCGTGAACCTGTCCACGATGGTGAAGAGGTGGGTGACATCTCTGGATGGTGGCAGCGGTCCAACAATGTCGACGTCGATGTGGTCGAAACGCCGGTGTGTCAGGGTGAAGCTCTGCAGCAGCACCTTGATGTGTTGCTGAATTATGGAGGTTTGACTGGGATTGCACATTCTGGCCCAGTTGCCGACCTGTTTGCGCAACCAGTGCCACATGAATTTGGCTGCCATCAGTGCCTTTGTTGTTCAGATAGAAGGGTGAGCTAGGCCATCAACCATGTCGAAAAACCAGAGGCGCCAGGCAGCAAGGATGATGGTTCTTGGCTGTCCCTTAAGACACGTCGCAGAGGAATGTGGTGTCAGCGGGCCTGAATTGCACATACTCCAACAGCAGGCCTGAGATGGCGGTGCAGTAGGCGAGTGTCTCTTCATCCTTTCGCTGGGCGATCGCCACGGCCGTGTAGTCGACACCTGGGGCCAGAGCATGGATGGCATTGAGGGCTGTGCGGGATAACGCATCTGCGACCTGGTTACTCTTGCCTGCGATGTGCTGGACGTAAGTCGTGTATTCTGAGATGTAGGTCATGTGGTGCTGCTGTCGGGCTGACCAAGGATCAGACACTTTGCAAAGGCAAACGTGAGTGGCTTGCGGTCAGTGAAAGCTGTGAAATCCCTGCCCTTGAGGAAATAGCGGAAATGCCGGATGGCTAGGTAGAGAGCGAGGAGCTCCTGATCTAAATTTCTGTATTTCTGCTCTGGGGGTCTCATGTGACAGCTGAAAAAGGCGAAGGGCTGCCAGCTACCATGGATCAGTTGTTTCAGCACTCCGCCCATGGCTGTGCCAGATGTGTCGACCGTGATAGCTGTTGGTGCATGGGCCTGTGGATATACCAGATTCGTTACCTTTGCCAGCGCCTCCTTGGCCCTGTCGAACGAGGTGGTGGCCGCGCCGTCCCAAACAAGCTCTTTTGGCTTGTTGACCTGGGCCTTGAACAGCAGTTGCACAATCCTGGAGCTGCTGGCACGAAGCGGTGGTAGAAATTGACCATGCCGACAAACTCTTGGAGTCCCTTCACAGTTGAGGGTTTGGCAAACTTGCGAATGACCTCAACCTTGGTCGGGAGCGGGTTGATGTGGTGGACGAGGAAGTTGATGGAAGTGAAGCCAAACTGACACTTGGCCAGGTTGATGGCTAGGCCATGCTCATTGAGCCTGGCACAGCTGCCGGAGGTGTGCAAGGTGTTCCTGGCGAGAGAGGCTGGTGATGAGGATGTCGTCGAGGTAGATGAACACGAAGTCCAGCCCGTGGCCCACTGAGTCCATGAGCCCATGAGGCATGCACAGGAACTCAAAGAGCCCAAACGGGGTGATCAGGGCCGTCTTGGGGATGTCGTCTGGGTGGACCGGAATCTGATGGTAGTCGCGTACCAGGTCGATCTGAGAAAATACCTTGTCACCATCCAGGTTTGCCATGAAGCCCTGGATGTGGGGGACAGGGGACCGGTCAGCTGTCGTGACCTAATAGAGATGGCTGTAGTCCCCATAGGGTCTCCAACCCCCAGACGCTTTGGGGACCATGTGAAGCGGGGATGCCCACGGGCTGTCCGAGCAATGCACTATGCCCATTTCCTCCGTCTTGCGGAACTCGGCAGTAGGAGCTTGTGGGGGGCAGCCTGCATGTGCGTGCATGGAGTGGCGGTCCGGTGATGGAGATATGGTGCTTCACCCTATGCTTGGGGCTGGCAGTTGTGAACTGAGGAGTTATGATGTCAGGGAAATCGACCAAGATCCTGGCGTACTCGGAGAAGGTCAGAGAAGGTCACCGAGCCGAGGTGGGGTGTAGTCAATTCGCCACGGCGCGAGGCGATCGACTCGAACGTCTTAGAATTAACGAGAAGTTGTTCTTTCACGTCGACCAGCAGGGAGAGCGCATGGAGGAAGTCGGTGCCCAGCATCAGCGATACTAAACGTCCACTTGAAGCGACAGGAGTTGAAGCTGAGCGGGATCGTGTGGACCTCGTATGTTTAGATGTTTCTGCTGTTGGCAGCAGTCAGGAGAGGCTCCTGCTTTCCGGAACGAGTGTCGGTGCCCGAAGGGGGCAAAACACTTACCTCCGCTCCCATGTCAACAAGAAAACGCCACCCCGAATGACAATCCCAGGTGTAGAGGAGGCGATGTTTTTGGCCGGCCACAGTTGCCACTACTGACGGGCGGCCGAGGCATTTCCCGGGTGCAAGCAGGATGGTCGGCATCGGCGGACCTCGGAGCCCCACCTTTGGTGATAGTACCACCACTTGTCCTTGCAGCCGCCATTCGTGGCCGATGTCACTGCTGCTCCTTCCATGGAGGCTGTGACCACCCGTATGACCTGCCGAGGCACAGCCACCACACGATTGATGGTGGCTCCACTCTGCTGTTTGGCCTGCCACAGCACGTCCACACAGGCTGCCAGCCTTCAGGGGTAGGTGAAATCATCATCCGCGAGGAGCAGGCGGATGTCCTCAGGCATCTGCTCGAGGAAGATCTGTTCAAAAAGGAGGCAGGTCATACAGGTGGTCCCAGCCTCCACAGAAGGAGCGGCAGTGACATCAGCAACGAACGGCGCCAACAAGGACAAGTAGTCGTACGGGTGGTCCCAGCCTCCATTCATCAGTGCGAGCATTTCGTTCATGAGCACGGACAGTTTGCGATTGCCTAGGCCATCACTGTGCAGATGTTTTGCTGCCCTGTTATTATAAAATTACAAAAGGTTCTCGAATTAATGGGAAGGAAAGTTCGAGAAGGTATAACAGAGTAAGGTCAGGGCCAATTGCGAGCGGTGTGAGGGAGGAAGTGAATGCGGAGGTCAAAGTGCTCTATATGAATGCGCAAAATATAAGAAATAAAGTGGACGCGCTTGAGGCTCAGTTAGAAATTGGCAAGTATGATGTTGTGGGAATTACAGAGACATGGCTGCAAGAGGGCCAGGTCTGGGAACTGGGGTTGGGGTTGCCCTGTTGGTGAGGAATAAAATTCAGTCCCTTGCAAGGGGTGGCATTGAAACAGGAGATGTGGAGTCAGTATGGATAGAACTAAGGAATTGTAAGGGTAAAAAGACCCTAATGGGACTAATCTACAGGCCACCAAACAGTAGCCTGGACATAGGGCGCAAGTTGAATCAGGAGTTAAAATTGGCATGTAGCAAAAGTAATGCTGTGGTTGTTATGGGAGATTTCAACCTGCAGGTAAACTGTGAAAATCAGGTTGGTACTGGACCCCAAGAAAGGGACTTTGTAGAGTGCCTTTGTCATGGATTCTTAGAACAGCTTGTATTGGAACCTACCAGGGAGAAAGCAATTCTGGATTTAGTGTTATGTAATGAACCAGATTTGATAAAGGACTTCGAGGTTAATGAGCCATTAGGAGGTAGTGACCATAACATGGTCAGGTTTAATCTACAATTGGAGAGGGAGAAGGGTAGATCGGAGGTGTCAGTGTTACAATTGAATAAAGGGGACTATGGGGCTATGAGGGAGGTGCTGGCCAAAGTTGACTGGAAAGATACACTAGCAGGGATGACAGTGGAACAAAAATGGCAGGTATTTCTAGGAATAATACAGAAGGTGCAGGATCAGTTCATTCCTAGGAGGACGAAAGATTCCAAGGGGAGTAAGGGGCGACCATGGCTGACAAGGGACGTCAGAGACAGTATAAAAATTAAAGCGAAGAGGTACAATGTAGCAAAGATGAGCGGGAAGCAAGAGGATTGGGTAATGTTTAAAGAACAACAGAAGATAACTAAAAAGACAATACGGGGAGAAAAGACGAGGTACGAAGGTAAGCTAGCCAAGAATATAAAGCAGGATACTAAAAGCTTCTTTAGGTATGTGAAGTGGAAAAAATTAGTTAAGACCAAAGTTGGACCCTTGAAGACCAAAAAAGGTGAATTAATTATGAGGAACAAGTAAATGGCAGATGAGTTGAACAGGTACTTTGGTTCGGTCTTCACTAAGGAGGACAAAAACAATCTTCCTGATATAGTAGTGTTCAGAGGATCTGAGGTGACGGAGGAACTGAAAGAAATCCACATTAGGCAGGAAATGGTGTTCGATAGGTTGGGACTGAAGGCTGATTAATCCCCAGGGCCTAATGGTCTGCATCCCAGGGTACTTAAGGAAGTGGGTCTAGAAATCGTGGATGCATTGGTGATAATTTTCCAATGTTCTATAGCCTCAGGATCAGTTCCTGTGGATTGGAGGGTAGCTAATGTTATCCCACTTGTTAAGAAAGGCGGGAGAGAGAAAACATGAAATTATACACCAGTTAGCCTGTCATCAGTGGTGGGGAAGATGCTGGAGTCAATTATAAAAGATGAAATAGCCTCACATTTGGATAGCAGTGGCTGGATTGGTCCAAGTCAGCATGGATTTACGAAGGGGAAATCATGCTTGACTAATTTTCTGGAATTTTTTGAAGATGTAACTGGGAAAATGGACAAGGGAGAGCCAGTGAATGTATTGTACCTGGACTTCCAGAACATATTTGATAAGGTCCCACATAGGAGATTAGTGGGCAAAATTATGGCACATGGTATTGGGGGTAGAGTGCTGTCATGGATAGAAAATTGGTTGGCAGACAGGAAACAAAGAGTAGGGATTAACGGGTCCCTATCAGAACAGCAGGCAGTGACTAGTGGGGTACCGCAAGGCTCGGTGCTGGGACCACAGCTATTTACAATATATATCAATGAATTGGATGAAGGGATTCAAAGTAACATTAGCAAATTTGCAGATGACAAAAGCTGGGTGGCAGTGTGAACTGTGAGGAGGATGCTATGAGAATGCAGGGTGACTTGGACAGGTTGGGGGAGTTGGCAGATGCATGACAGATGAAGTTTAATGCGGATAAATGTGAGGTTATCCACTTTGGTAGCAAAAACAGAAAGGTAGATTACAGCAGGCAGTGAAGAAAGCGAATGGCATGTTGGCTTTTATAACAAGAAGAGTCGAATATAGGAGCAAAGAGGCCCTTCTGCAGTTGTACAGAGCCCTAGTGAGACCACACCTGGAGTATTGTGTGCAGTTTTGGTCCCCTAATTTGAGGAAGGACATTCTTGCTATTGAGGGAGTGCAGCGTAGGTTTACAAGGTTGATTCCTGGGATGGCGGGACTGTCATATGCTGAGAGACTGGACCGGCTGGGCTTGTACACTCTGGAGTTTAGAAGGATGAGAGGGGGTCTCATTGAAACATATAAGATTGTTAAGGGTTTGGACGTGCTAGAAGCAGGAAACATGTTCCCGATGTTGTGGGAGTCCAGAACCAGGGGCCACAGTTTAAGAATAAGCAGTTAGCCATTTAGTACGGAGACGAGGAAACACTTTTTCTCATGAGAGTTGTGAGTCTGTGGAATTCTCTGCCTCAGAGGGCGGTGGAGGCAGGTTCTCTGGATGCTTTCAAGAGCTAGATAGGGCTCTTAAAAATAGCGGAGTCAGGAGATATGGGGAGAAGGCAGGAATTGGGTATTTATTGGGGATGATCAGCCATGATCACATTAAATGGCGGTGCTGGCTCGATGGGCCGAATGGCCTACTCCTGTACCTATTGTCTATTGTCTGTCGCGGCGGCAGAGACCGAATGCGTCCTTGAGGAGCGTCTTGATCCCTTCGTACTTGTGGTCGGCTGGTGGCTGGCGAAGGTGAGGCACCCGGCGGTTCCTGGTCCATCGCAATTGACCACATAGTAGTACTTGGTGATATCAGCAGTTATCTGGCGGATGTGGAATTGGGCTTCAGTTTGTTCAAACCACACTTGGGACTGTGATGTCCAGAAGGTGGGCAGTTTGAGCGAAACTGCGTTCTGCTGATCTTGGTTGTCTCCTCCAGCCATGATGAAATCCAAAATAGGCCGTTTTGGATCGTCGGGGTCACCACTGAAGAGGTTCACTGTTGTATAAACACTCAGTTTAATATTTAAACGATACAGCTCAACAATTAGTACAAAAGGGCAAGATGTGTGTTAACGTGTTGACTATGAAGTGAAGACTAGCTCCATCGTCTGCTGCACCCCGTCAGCTGTTCACCCAGATCAGGGTTGATTGGTCGCCAGGTCCATGCTCGAGCTCAACGAACAACGGTTTGAGACTAAAGTGGCTTGGCCACATGATGACACCACAGTGTATCAGAAACTCTTTACTTTAGAATGGTGAACACTTTGACAAAGTATTTTGACTGGACATGATTAGGTATTCCAAAGGCTTATTTGAAGGGAGACAGGGTAGATTAATACTCAATCTGAATTCCTCCATCAATTTGTTTTTACTCAAGATTCTAGCATTTGAAGTCTCCTGTGTCACGAAGGGGCTCAAAATGGTAGATGATTAGTGCCCTACAAAAACTGTGCTGAGGCCTGAACTACTCACTGCATTTCTTTTAAAATACTCAATATTCTGGAATAGAAAAGGGACAGACCAAAATAATTTCTAAACAATGAAATGCTATAAGTAATCTAGGTCCAAAGTGACGTGAGGGTCGATTATTGGGGTTGGTGATCCATGTAAAATGGTACAGATGAACAGATACAGAAATTAGGCAATGCCTTTAAGCAGTATTACGAGAGAACTGAGATCCAGCATCTACGTATATTCTGTCACGTACGAAGTTCAAGGCACATTGTAAGTGCAGATTTCTACCCTTAACCAAATAGATCGAAAATAATGATTGATAAATATACATATAAAGAATGAAAGGATAGTCAAAGTAAGGTTTGGCCCATCTGGCAAAGATAGAGGCAGAGCAAAGATAACAAAATAAAATTTGATCCAATTGAGAAAATGCTGTCAATCTAGCAGTAAATAAGAAGGTAGTAATGCAGGCACAATAGAATACATACAAGTAGACAAGTTCTTACCAAAACAAGCCTAACTTTCGTGATAAAGACCTATTATTGCCTGAATGGCCTGTGCCATCTGTGGACCAATAATGCATAATTGATTTTCATGGCAGTGATATTGGAAACAACATTGTGTTCAGACACTTCCGTGCACTATGACTCACACGTACAGGGACCTGGGAGCAAAGTTATAAAGTACAGAGATTCAAAACTTCTTTTTATCTAGTCAGTCTCTCCCATATCTATTTTTATTTCAAATTTCCACCATCTGCAGATTTTCCATTTTCTTCCACTGAAACAAAAAAATGCATGCTGATCCCAAAAGGCATCCTCAACCACCAGTACTTCGCACATGATTAGCTGCAGAACATTAGAAACAAACACTCCCTGCCAATCTCCATAATCTCTACAACATTAAAATATCTTCTTGGCATCTAGCAAGCTGTAGATTTTTAAACTGCTCAGATCTGGCAGAATGTCTGCAATTGGCTTTATCGAATCACTCATTAATGCTTTATTCAGTTCATGTTGATGCAAACAGATCTTCAACTTTAGAGGCACCTACAATCACAATGACCACATCCACCGTCAGCTTTCATTTTCCCTTTGACAGCTAATTGAACACATCTTGGAGGATGTACTGCCATAAACCTCGAGATGGTATTGTTCCTCCTGCTATCTAATCTTTTTGCAGTAGTCTATACTCATGCCTGATTGTTAAGACCACCATTTATTGGGCTGCACGGCTTCCAAGATTAAGCACCCCACTTCTCTTCAAATACCTTTTGATTCTTCAGTTTTTAATTTAATCCCTGCATGTGCCCAGTTGCACTTGCCTGTTCAAGTCCCTGTGCACATTTCATAGGAATATTACGTGTTGTATCACTCCCTATTTGGAAACTTCTGCATTCACTGTATCTCTCTTCTTTTTGCTTCCATTGTAGTAATTATCTCTGCTCTGCTCAATTTCCTCTCTTCCTGAGTTTGGTGAAAATGTGAATAGCAGCAGGAGTAGGCCACTAGACCCCTCAAACCTGCCTGTCCACCCCTCACCCCCATTCAATATGATCTTGGCCAACCTCAATTCTCATGTGCTCTGTTTCCACCTTTAAATGATTTTACCTCTAGCACCATTGAACAAAGGTACATTCTTTGCTGAAGGGTTTTAACTGCAAAGTCATAATTAGAAACAAAAATAAACAAGTCCATGGTTGTGCATGAGGTGGATCATAATGTTCCATTATCAAAGTAGGATTAAGGTTGTGAAAGTTGGTTCAAGGACTCGATAGATTTCGAAAAGTTGCTGTTTCTGAACCTGTTGGTGTGGGACTTCAGGCGTCTGTACCTCCTGAACTATGGTAGCAGTGAGAAGAGGGCATGGTCCAGATAGTGGGGATCCTTGTTGATAGGTGCTGTCTTCTTGAGGCAGTGATTTATATAGATCTTTCAAAGGAGCAGAGGACTGTGCCCTGAATGACCAGGTTAAATCAACCATTCTCTGTATCCTCTTAAGTTCCATTGTGTTGGAATTGCCATACCAGGTAATGATGCAACAAATCAGGATACTTTGTGCAGTACATCTGAAGACATATTCAGAGACATACTGAACCTTTCAAACTTCTAAGAGAGCAAAATGTTAGCGTGTCTTCTTCATGATTATGTCCTGGTGCTGGGCCCAGAACTAGTCGTGCAAGATGTTAATACCCAGAAATCTGAAACTATTAACACATTTCACCATTGACCCACTGATATAAATGAGCATGGGACGTTGTTGTTGCTGCACCACATCCAGAGTGTTCTATCTGTTTCCTATACACAGACTCATCACGATCGGTGATTAGAACAACAGCAGAATTGCCAGTGAATTTATAGATGGCATAGTTGGTTCTTTGAGGTCCCGTTGACACTAGACATTGAGGAGCGCATTCCAGTGTTAAAACCTCGCATTCACTTGAAGTGTGTATGGTCGAAAGAGACAGAGTGCTATGATATTGTGAACATACAACATGCTAACACTACTAATCGATAGACCTGATAACACAAGGAACATATAGATTGAATTATGCTATGAACGTATATAGAAGCCATGATCACTGTTTGTGTATTTCTCATGTTTTTTAATGAAAAAAGTTTGCTTTTCAAATCAAAGTTTAAAATGTTGAATGGTATATAATGCCACAATAAGAATTACCTTTTTGCAGGTTTTACTCTGAAAGTATCAGCATATTTTTAATTGACAACAATGGTAATACATCAAAAGCATTGAAAGTGTGAGAAATTAAGTGTAGCATAGCAGGGACTCGCAGGAGTCCAGCCAAGAATCAGTTGGAACACTAAGTTGTGTGAACAAAATGTATTTATTATTGTTAAAGTGCTGCTCCCTACTCCTCAAATGAGCACGGGCGTTGCCCGGCATTAAATACCCCCAAGGATCAACCACATGACGTGCGCCTCCCACACCGAGACACCTAACTCCTCCCTCCAGAGCCGAGGGTTCGCTCTGCCCTTGACCTACCACCAGGTGTCGCCACTGTACCACCCCACCCCACCGCCCCACCCACAGAACGAGAGGCACCAAAATGTACGGGACGCCGAACGAGACGGCCAGATCGCGTAGATACGTCCCCACACACAGGGAACTTGCCCGGTCCGGAATAATTCAAGGGGACCCTGGAAGACGGGCGCCCGCGAAGGGGGGTTGAGCCACCTATACTGGCTCGCTCAGGTCCAATGGGCTGGCTTTAAACGAGCCACAGATAGAATTTCTTGCTGGCCCCCCATGTCCAAGACTAATGTCATGGGCCCGTGCCGCAGCACCCAAAAGGGACCTCCATAAGGGCGCTGCAAGGGCGACCTGTGGGCGCCGCAGCACAGAAAGACATACGGACAGCGCCAGTGGAACATGGGATGGAGTCACCCCATGATGAGACGTCGGAAAAGGAGACAGGGCGTCGACCCTTTCCCGCAAACGCACCAACACAGATGACGGCGGCTCCCGGGACCCATAAGCGGTCGGGACAATCTCCCAGGGGACAGTGAGCGGAGCGCCATACACTAATTCCACCGAGGACGATGGCAAATCCTCCTTGGGGGCAGTCCGAATCCCCAACAGGACCCACAATAGAATACATACAAGTAGACAAGTTCTTACCAAAACAAGCCTAACTTTCGTGATAAAGACCTATTATTGCCTGAATGGCCTGTGCCGGAGTCCGAAGCGGGCATTCCAATTAGCCACGAGGGCACGAGAGGCCTGAAGTGTTCATTAGCGGGATGACCTTCAGCCACCGCGTAAAATGGTCCACACCATCGGTGTGAAACACCCTGGGACGGAGGCAGTGGCCACACGATGTGCACATGCATGTGGTCGAAGTCCAGCGTGGCACTGCAAAATCTTGAAGTGGCGCCTGGACGTGTCGATGTACCTTTGATGTTTGGCACGGAATGCACGCCTGGGCCCAGCAACCGACTTGCTTCTGCAGCCCGTGCCATATAATCCTCGGGGTCACTATGGCAACCGTGGCCCAGATAAATGGGTGGGTGAGACGCTTATGGTCCATGAAGACTACGAAATCCCAGCCCTCCAGGAAATACCAGAAATGCAGCACTGCAAGGCAAGCAATTCCCGGTCAAAGGCACTGTAGTGCTGTTCCGCAGGGTTCAGCTGGCGAGAGGCTGCCATTGGCTGTTGACTGACTGCTCTAGAATGCTGCCGACCGCAGATTCCGAGGCATCCACGGTAAGGGCTGTAGGGGCGCGGCCCGCGGATGTACAAGCATGGTCGCCCGAGCCAAGGCTTCCTTTACCCCTTCAAATACCACCAATGCGATGACGTCCCATTGTACCTCCCGCCTCTTGTGGGTCAACAACTGGAAGAGTGGCCGCATAATTTTAGCCGCCGCAGGCACAAACCGGTGGTAGAAAGTTACCATGCACTGGAGGCCCCGCACTGTGGAATGCCATGGAAACTGACAGATTGCCTCAACCCTGTGCGGTAGAGGCCCTGCTCCGTGCCGCGTCACCCAGTGGCCCAGAAAGTCGATGGCCCGGAGGCCGAACTGGCATTTGCCAGGGTTAATCACCAGGCCGTGTTCACTAAGGCGCTGGCACAATAAACGTAAGTGCTCCAGCCGTGAACGACTTGCCGTGAGCATGTCATCTAAATAAATGAACAGGAAATTGAGCCAGTGCCTCAAGGTGTCCATCAGGTGCTGGAAGGCCTGCGCGGCGTTCTTAAGGCCAAACGGCATCCGTAGGAACTCAAACTCAAACCAGGAATGGGGTGATAATAGCCATCTGCGGGACATCCTCCTGTCGCACGGAGATCTGATTATATCCACGGACTAAGTCAATTTTAGACAATAGTTTAGCCCCGGCCAGATGGGCTGAAAAATCCTGGATATGGGGAATCGGGTAACGATCGGTGGTTGTGGCCTCGTTAAGGTGGCGGTAATCATGACAAGGCCTCTAGTGCCCAGAGCCCTTCGGCACCATGCGCAGCAGGAAGGCCCCTGGGCTGTTGGAGCATCGGGCGATGCCCATGGCCTCCATTTTGGAAACTCCGCCTTCGCTATCAGGAGCTTGCCGGTGGCAAGCCTGCGGGCGCGGGCATGGAGCGGTAGACCTGATGTGAGTATATGGTGCATGACACCATGTCTCGGGCTGGCCAAGTCGAACTGCGGGGTGACAATGTCCGGAAACAAGGCCAGTATCTGAGCATATACGTTGTCCGCCGTCACCACTGGGTTGTGGATTGGTGCAGCGGACGCAGTAGGGTGCAAGGAGATCTCCTCCAACGTCGAAGCGTGGACAAGGCGTGCCCTCTCACGTCCACCAGGAGCGATTGTGCCCGCAAGAAATCTGTGCCCAGCAGCGGCTGGGCCACATCTGCAATAACGAATGGCCAGGTGAAGTGGCACGTGCCAAAGATGATCAGAATAATGCGGACGCCATAAGTGTGGATGGAACTGCCGTTCGCAACAGTTAAGGGGGGGACCCCGCTTACCAGCACGCATGTCCACTCCTGAGGGGGGCAAAACCCTGACCTCCGCCCCGGTGTCCACCAAGAACCTGAGCCCCGAGTGTCGGTCCCAGGCATATAGGCGATGGATCCTGCCGGCCACCACAGTGACTATCGGCGGCCGGCACCAACATTTCCCGGAAACGAACATAGCAGGCGGCATAGGTGGGCCGCTGAACCCCAGCGTTGGTGGTAAAAGCACCACATCCTTTTCCCTGGCTCCTGAGCAGCCTGCCTGGTCTGCGGCTCCGTGGAGCCTCTGGTGGGTGTGGTCCTAGGCCGCTGTGCCTTAGAGGGCACTGTGTCAATCTGGTCCAGGACCTCCAGCACACCCTCTTCCTGCTGGTCGGCCAGCCACAGTTCGTCGGCGCTCACCGCTAGCCTCATAGGATCTTCAAAGCTCTCCCCCGAGAGCTGCCGGCGGATGTCGTGTGGCAACTGCTGCAAGAAGACTTGAATAGAAGGCGGGGCCGGTGGTCGCCCATGAGCAAGAGGGCTTCCGCTCGCTCATGAGGGCCGAGGGCTTCCGGTCGCCGAGCCCACCCATGTTGAGTATCAGTTTGTTTTCCAGTAGCTACTTTCTACCCCCGTCCATGATTGTGCAAAGGCAAAAACAACGTCCCCAGGTCTATGTGTTCAGAGCTTATTTGGAGGTTGTAGAGTTAAATAGCCTGATGGTTATTGGGAAGAACCTGTTATCTGTGCCTGGACATTACAGTTCCTATACCTTCTTCCCGTTGGCAGGAGTTAAATGAGAGCATGGCCAGGGTGTGGGTTTCAGGTGACGCTGGCTGTCTTTTTGAAGCATTGACTCCTGTAGGTCCCTTCAATGGTGGGGAGGTCAGTGCCCATGATGGACTGGGAAGTGCTCTCCACATTTTGAAATCTTCTATCTTCCTTGACATTCAGGTTGCCGAACAAGGCCATGATACAACTAGTCCATATGCTATCTACTGTACTGTAGAAGATCAAGAGAGTACTTATCGACATACCAAATCTCCTCAATCTTCTAAGGAAATAGAGGCATTGATGGGCTTTCTTTATGGTTGTATCGACGTGCTGGGTCCAGGGCAGATCTTCAGTGATATGCACGCCCAGGAATTTGATGTTTTAGAGTTTCTCCGCCACCGTCCATCGATGAAGAAAGGTTTGTGGATGCTCAGCTTTCCTCTTCTAAAGTCAACAATCAGTTCCTTAGTTTTACTGACTTTGAAAGCAAGGTGATGTTCTGGCACCATTTGGTCAGTTGATCAATCTCCCTCCTATACTTTAACTTGTCATCATCCGTAATTCGTCCAACAATGGTGTCTTTGGCGAATTTAAAGATGGAGTTGGAACTATGTCTGGCAACATAGTCATGGGTGTAGAGTAACCACACAACCTTGAGCTGATATTCAGCTATAGCTCCTATGCTGATATTTATTGAGCAGGAGGTGTTGCTGTTTGTGTCCTGTTGAAGAGGAAGTCGAGGATCCAGTTGCAGAGGGATGCACAGAGACCCATTTTGCTGAGGTTGGTAACCAGCTTGGAGGGGATGGTGGTGTTGGTCGCCGAGCTGTAGTCATTGAACAACAGCCTGAACTAAAGTCATAGTGATACAGTGAGGAAACACACCCTTCGGCTTAACTTGCCCACACCGGCCAACATGTCCCAGCTACACTAGTCCCACCTGCCTGCATTTGGTCCATATCCCTCCAAACCTGTCCTATCCATGTACCTGTCTAACTGTTTCTAAAATGATGGTATAGTCCCAGCCTCAATTACTTCACCTGGCAGCTTGTTCCATACACCCACCCACCCACCTTTGTGAGAAACAGTTACCCCTCAGATTCCTATAAAATCTCTACCCCCTTCACCTTGAACCTATGTCCTCTGGTCCTCAATTCCCCTACTCTGGGCAAGAGACTCTGTGCGTCTACCCGGTCTATTCCTCTCATGATTTTGTACACCTCTATAAGATCAGCCCCTCATCATCCTGCACGCCAAGGAATAGAGACCCAGCCTACTCAACCTCTCCCTATAGCTCACGCTTAGTCTTGGCAACATCCTCGTAACTCTTCTCTGAACCCTTTCAAGCTTGACAATATCTTTCTTATAACATGGTGCCCAGAACTGAACAAAATATTCTATATGCGCTCACCAACGTCTTATACAACTGCAACATGACCTCCCAACTTCTATGCTATACTCTGACTGATGAAGGCCTATGTGCCAAAAGCCTTTTTGACCACCTTATCTACCTGCGACTGGACCGTCAAGGAACTATGCATCTGTACTCCTAGATCGCTCTTGCTCAATAACACTCCCCAAAGGCCTATCATTCAGTGTGTATGTCCTGCCCTCATTAGATGTCCCAAAATGCAACACCTCACACTTCTCTGCGTTTTTACTGTCCAAATGTATTGCATCCTCCGTTGACCTGCATTATGCAAACTGTAGTGCGACCCGGTTCTGATTGAAGTAGGTGTTGATATGTACCATAACCAAGCTCTCAAAGCACATCATCATCACAGACAGTAGTGCCATTGGTCAGTAGTCATTGAGGCATGTCACCTTACTCTTCCTGGGCACTATTATTAAGGATGCTTTCAAAGCAGGTGGGAACCTCGGACCTCAGGAATTAGAGGTTGAAGAAGATGTCAGCAAAAACTCCAGCCAGTTGGTCCACACAAACCTTGAGAATGCAATCACGTATGCCATTAGGTCCATTAGATCCTTCCCTCCTGAAGGATCTCCATACATTTCCCGCTATGACTGAGATTATAATACCATTGGGGGCTATGGGGTCCCGGGAAGGCTCTTCAGTTTTCTCCGAAACAAAGCATGCATGCAACACATTGAATTTGTCTGGGAGTGATGCTTCGTGGATACTTCAGGTGCCAAAATGTCCATCTCCCAGTTTAGAGCAAAACTCCCTTTTAGCCCATTTGGTGGCCTTATCAAGGTCATAGCTGGACTTCTTGTATGAATGTACATTGCTAGACTTCAATGCCCGAGATCTGGTTCTCAGAGGATAGCACACATCCTGGTTCATCCAAGGGTTCTGGTTGGGGAACACTTAGATGGTTTGTGTGACACACTCCTCCAAACATTTCATTATAATGTCAGTAACAATTGTGGTTTATTCATTCATCCATGCCAAGTCCTTGAACATTTTAGTGACTGAACACTGGCCAATAAATTGGTGGGGGGGATGGGGTTTTCTGCGCTCAATCTTACTTGCAAGCCAGCCTGTCGGCCACATTTCCAGACACAATGGAAGCCACGCCAGAGTTTTATGGCACTGTTATTGCTGTACCTGTGATCCTTCACAAGCTAGGGAAATCCCCTGCAATCAGGAATTCCAGTACAATTGGTAGCTCCGTTGCCGTTGGATATTGCAATAGCGCTAATCCATTTAAATGAACCAGCAAATTGTCAGTTACAGCACTGATTCTCTAGTAAACTCTTGACAGTAAAAATGGTTTTGAGCTTTGTTTAAATATAATAACCTTTGTTTAGCTAGGATAACACACACTTGAATGATTCCAACATGCACTCTGAAAGCTTACTAGAGAGCCCAGCTTTAAATTAGAATGCAAGAACTAAAATAAAAGAAAGAAAGAACTAGGGTTTTATTGTCCTAGCTGTAACAACATCTTGGGAGATTTGTATTCAATAAAGCAGCAATAGAGTAAATTTTACTTTGCAACTGATCTTTGCAACTGGCTGAGAAGCAATCAAGGACTGGTCAGTGCCTCTATTTCTATGGAAACACAGCATAAGGATCTGGTAATGATAAATGAGAGAAATGTCTTTATGTCATGATGATCAGATTACAACTGTTGTTTCCTAGGGCCTTGAGGATCAGATAGCTGTTGTTAAAACATACATCCTGTACATCCATTCAAGATCCAATGTTAGGATAGAAACAGCGTAAGTTCACCTCCCTAACATTGCCATTTCTCAAGACAGGTGCAAATACCAGTCTAAAGAGGAATTGAATATTGAAGGTGGCTTGAGAGCATGTTCCAGTCAAGAGTAACCTCATTCTCAGAGCAATTACTTTGAATAAACAGGAAATCTGTGATCCTGACATTCTAGTAAGACTAGAATAGATGTAAACATTTATAATGTAAGAAACCCCAGGAAATACACAGTTAGAAGTAAATGGCTTGTGCATTTCTTGTCTGATTACTTCTTTAGTTATTTTGTTTCTTCAATTGAAAAGAATGCACAATTTTGTGGTTGAATTATCCACTCAGATGATAATTATTATCACATTCATTTAGAAACAACAGTAGGCTCCAAAAGGACAAAGAAATTGAATGTTAATTTTCAATGGTGAAACTAGAATAAATCGTTTCTGCCTGATTTTATGCTAGAAAAAAACTTTCATAAACTTCACAAGGGATTTTCAACACAGATACAGATCCTTCAGAACAATGATCTACAGTTCCCTCCATAATGTTTGGGACAAAGGCCCATCATTTATTTATTTGCCTCTGCACTCCACAATTTGAGATTCGTAATTTTAAAAAAACACGTGGTTAAAGTGCACTTTGTCCGATTTTACAGCCATTTTTATACATTTTGGTTTCACCATGTAGAATTTACAGCAGTGTTTATACGTAGTTCTCCCCCCCCCCCCCCCCCCCTCCCCCTATTTCACAGCATCATAATGTTTGGGACACAACAATGTCATGTCAATGAAAGTAGTCAGTTTAACTATCTTGTTGCATTTTCTTTGTATGCAATGACTGCTTGAAGTCTGCGATTCATGGACATCACCAGTTGTTGGGTGTCTTCTCTGGTGATGTTCTTAGGCCTGTTTTGCAGCCATCTTTCGCTTCTGCTTGTTTTGGGGGCTAGTCCCCTTCAGTTTTCTCATCAGCAGATAAAAGGCACGCTCAATTGGGTTCAGATCAGGTGATTGGATTGGCCAATCAAGAAATTACCATTTTTTAACTTTCAAAAACTCCTTTGTTGCTTTAGCCGTATGTTTGGGATCATTGTCTTGCTGTTGAATGAACTGCCAGCCAATGAGTTTTGAGGCATTAGTTTGAACTTGAGCAGATAGGATGTGTTTATACACTTCAGAATTCATTATGCTACTACTATCAGCAGTTATATCATCAATGAAAATAAGTGAGCCAGTACCTTCAGCAGCCATACATGCCCAGGCCATAACACCCCCACCACCTTGTTTCATAGATGAGGTGGTATGCTTTGGATCTTGGGCAGTTCCTTCTCTCCTCCATACTTTGTTCTTGCCACCACTCATAAGTTAATCTTCATGTCATCTGTCCACAAAACCTTTTTCCAGAACTGTATTTGCTCCTTTAAGTACTTGGCAAACTGTAACGTGGCCATCCTATTTGTGCAGCTAACCAGTGGTTTGCATCTTGCAGTGTAGCCTCTGTATTTCTGCTCATAAAGTCTTCTGCGGACAGTGGTCATTGACAAACCCACACCTGACTCCTGAAGAGTGTTTCTGATCTGTTGAGCAGATGTTTAGGGATTTTTCTTTATTATAGAGAAAATTCTTCTATCATCAGCTGTGGAGGTCTCCCTTGGCCTGCAAGTCTCTTTGCGATTAGTAAGCTCACCAGTACTCTCTTTCTTCTTAATGATGTTCAAATCAGTTGATTTTGGTAAGCCTAAGGTTTGGCTGATGCCTCTAACAATTTTATTCTTGTTTCTCAGTCTCATAACGGCTTATTTGACCTTCATTGGCACAACTTTGGTCCTCATGTTGATAAACAGCAATAAACGTTTCCAAAAGTGATGGAAAGACTAAAGGAAAGACTAGGTGCTGAGCTCTCTCTTATACCTGCATGAAGGAGGCATTTAAACACACCTGAGCAATGACAAACACATGTGAAGCCATGTG
This sequence comes from Okamejei kenojei, assembly GCA_035221665.1. Lineage (NCBI taxonomy): Eukaryota > Metazoa > Chordata > Chondrichthyes > Rajiformes > Rajidae > Okamejei > Okamejei kenojei. The sequence continues at coordinate 58,632,539 of CM069137.1, forward strand.
TCCCAAACATTATGGTGACCTGAAATGGGGGGACTATGTATAAACACAGCTGTAATTTCTACATGGTGAAACCAACATGTATAAAAATACCCTTTAATAAAATCTGACAATGTGCACTTTAACCACATGTAAATTTTTCTATTACAAATCTCAAGTTGTGGAGTACAGAGGCAAATAAATACATGATGGGTCTTGCTCCCAAACAAAACATTATGGAGGGCACTGTACGTCAGTACTAATACTTTCAATGAGCATCCTCCTTTCTACTTCCTCCAACTTTCGCAAAATAATCTCCTGAACTTCATTCCAGTAACATATTGAAAATGGATCAAAAATTCTCAATCTTCTTCGCAAACATGTTTCAGATGGTTGAGTGGTGGATACTGTGTTCACTTCCCAAAGTAATTATTTTCTATGGTCATTAGACCAACTAACATAGGATGTAGCCTGCCCTTCAGAATCATGGAGGGTATTTAGCATTCCCTGCACTAACCAACTGATCTGGCAGGCCTCCTTGTTGACCTTCAGCAATTGCTTACCTTTTTTAATTGTGTGACAGACTGGTTTTACAAAGAAATTTGTAAAATAGCAGAGGATTGATGACTATTTCAGCAATATCCATGCAGTTTGGAAATAATTTCCTGTTTTCTAACACTGTAAGCTTAATCAGACAATTGCATTTGGTTGAAACCTTAACTTCATGCATTCACCAGAATAAAGTTCCACATTTCCTCAAAAAGGATGTTGCAGAAATAAGGGAGTATGTGTGAAGATCAATTTTACTTCGGAGTCACATGAGCGATTCCGTGAAGAAGGCCCGCCAGGCCGCATGTGCAGCATTACGTCAGCCGTATTGGCGCAAGCACCAGTCTGGCAGGACAGAGCTCCTGCCGGTGGTAAGTTAAACTTAAAAGGTAAGTTTGTTTTTTTACTTACCAGGGGTTTTAGGCAGGAGCCTCTTTTTTAACAGAGGTTTTTCCTGCCAGTTTCGCAGCCCGACAAGTTGCCGGTTATGGACTGTGGGGAAATTCCAGTCCGACCGCAAATGCGGATAAACCGGCAAAATTGATCAGGTTGCGAGATAAGGAGCCGCTAACAGTGCAGTTGGCGGCTCCCCAGTCTGCAGGAATGCCGTAAAAACGGCAGGAAATTTAAGCAGAGTCGCTGACAGGGGGGTCAGCCGCTCTCCAGCCTGCAGGGATGCCATAAAAACGGCAAGAGATTTAAGCAGAGTCGCTGACAGGGGGATCAGCGGCTCCGCAGCCTGCGGGGATGCCGTGGGAACGGCAAGAAATTTAAACAGAGTCACTGACAGGGGGGTCAGCAGCTCCCAGCCTGTGGGATGCCGTTGGAACGGCAAGGAAGCAACGCTGGAGCCACTGACAGTGGGGTCAGTGGCTCACAGACGTTGGTCCCCAGTCAAGAAATTACTGGGACTCATTCAGCCCTATTTGGACTCAGGTGAGTCGGGCTATAAAGGGTTTCTCCTTATAATAAAAAGTATGTATTTTAGTGTTTTTTCTTTAAATAAAAGCTAAAGGCAAAGTAAAAAGTTATTGTTATATGTTCTGACAATGTTATAATTGTTTAAGCACAGGTTGCTATGATTTATTTTTACCCTTCACAAGTAAAGCTGTACACTAAATGTTGATTTAGTGAGCTTACACAGCAATAGCGCGAGCTTATGGGACAGGCCGCACAGGCAGCGCCTGACAGGGTTGCTTCATGTGTAAAATGTGCGGGCCTATGGGACAGGCCATGCCAGCAGCGCCTGACAGGGCTGCTTCATGTGCAAAATGTATGGGCCTATGGGACAGGCCGCGCCAGCGGCGCCTGACAGGGCTGCTTCATATATGAAAGTGCCGGCCTCCGGGAGAGCCGTGCCAGCAGCACCTGATACAGGGCTGTTTCATTTGTGACATTACCGACCTATGGAAGAGCCGTGCCAGCAGCGCCTGACAGGGCTGCTTCATGTGTGAAGTGCCGGCCTACGGGACAGCCGTGCCAACAGCGCCTGATGCAGGGCTGTTTCATTTGTGACATTACCGGCTGTTCATGTCATTAAGCGCCGGCCTTTATGAAAGGCGGCGCCAGCAACGCCTGGGACAGGGTTGCTCAAATTCACACATATCTGCTCGCCCACGGAGTCAGGAGATGATTCTCCACCGGGGCTAGAGATCAAGGCCCACGGAGTCGGGGGATGAATTCCTCACTGGGGCTGGGTAATGCGTTGAAACGACTATCCTAAATACAGCAACTGTTGTATGCAGTGCTGCAAAGGTCCCCCTTTCAAGGGCAGAGACCAAGATGGGTCAGTATCCGTCTCAGGGTATGGCCATGGGGCATACCCAAAGGGATGAAGGGCACGTGTCAGAGGTACCTTCCTGACAATAAAGTTGCCATCCCAGTAAAATATTCTATTGGGTTAAGAACAATGGGTTTGTATCAGTATTTGTATCCTATGGCCTGTTTATTTGTGATTTCATACCGCTGCTTTGAAGTTTGCTGCGCATGCGGCCTGGCGGGCCTTCTTCACGTAATCACCAATGTAACTCCTCATAAAATCAAGATCAAACTTCAAACTGGTAGGTTCTCATTTAATCTTACTATTAAATGTCACTTTCCTAATATTTAACCGAAAAATATAATTCATTTCTATTCTCCATGCTGGCACACCATGATCACTGAATGTTGACCATTGTACTACAACTTCTCAGCAGGCAGAGGCAACTCAGTTCCTTGGTTATATCACATGAACTAGCACATGACCCACTGCCAGTACTTTTAAACAATGTGTCCCTCCCACGTGAACTCAATGCATTCTACGCCCACTTTAACCAGAGGGTCGGTAGTTGAATGCCACCCATCCCACCAGTTTTGGGTGTGCCTTCCTGAGAGTGAATTTGCGGAAAGCAACTGGTCTAGAGTCCGTGGCCACGTCCTCAGAACTTGTGCGGATCAGCTGGAAGGGGTATTCACAGACATCTTTGTCTCACTTGATTAAAAAAGACCACAATTATCCTGGTGCTGAAGACAAATAAGGTAGTGTGCCTTAATGACCACCGTCCAATGGCTCCGATATCCATCATCATGAAGTGCTTCAAGAGACATGTGATGGCACACATTCTCTCTAGATTCCCAACCAGCCTTGATCTACTGCAGTTTGCTTACTGTCGCAGGAGGTCCACAGCAGATACCATCTGCTTGGTCCTAATCCCATTTCTGTAACATCTGCATAACAAGGACTCCTAGACTCCTATTAATTGACTATTGCTCTGCCTTCAACACTATAATCACATCCAAACCCGAAAAATCAGCTCCCTTCTCTGCCACTGGATATTCAACTTCCTGACCCACAGACCTCAGTCAATTAGGATAGATGGCGACACTTCCTCTACAATAATTCCCAACACTGGTACACAACAAAATATGCATTCTCATTCCCTATACACTCATGACTGGACAACCAATTTTGACTCTAATTCCATCAATAAGTGTGCAGACTACACCACGGCGGTGGCCTGAATCACGATGAATGACAAAATGGAATACAGGGAGGAGATAGAAATAATGAAATAATGTCAGGACAATAACCTCTCCTCAATGTCAGCAAGATGAATGAGCTAGTTATTAACTTCAGGAAGCATGGTGGAGTACATTTCCCAATCAGCATCAATGGTGCGCAAGATCCCTGGCATTAATGTTATCAATGTTGTGGACAGGCATGTGCCGTCAGGGTAGGCAATGTAGGCACTGCCTACCCTGACTAAAATTATAACATAGTAATTACTAAATATAAATAATAAAGGCATGGGAAAATTATGCCTATCTGAGGGATCGATCTCTCAGGTAGGCATAATTCTCCGTGCCTTTCATCCGCAGCACTTGTAACCCTTGAAGGTTTGTGCAGCCCACGTGCCATCAGCGCTGCTTCAAGCGTCAATTTCAAGCTCGGCTGAAGGCAGCTAAAATGCTGCCTTTGCAGCACTGCGCATGCGAAACAGCGTACAGCGCATGCGCAGCGCTGGTTTCTTGGTGGGGTTTTCAAATATGGATTGTCACTATTTTAAGTGTATGTTAAAAGAGAGAAGAATGGAGTTTGTGTACCAATAATGTGGTAAGTCATTTTGTGTTTATGTTTTTAAATACCGTATTTCCCGGGGTGTGGGGGTGGGGGGGAAGAGCTCCTTTCACAGCGTTTGGGGAGTCTGGCTTGGGGTAAAGTTGTGGGGAGGGCATGAATGTTGTGAAGGAGGGGTCGGGAGCATGCCACTTGCGTCGCTCCTTGCACGGAGGCATGCAATGCCACCGCATTGAGGCCGGGGGGGGGGGGGGGGGGGGGGGGGGGGGGGGGGGGGGGGGGGGGGGGGGGGGGGGGAGAAGTAGCTCGGGTGGCTGTGCCGGACAGCGGAACCAGCCGCCACCTTAGCTCCTTCTGCCGGCCCCCGCTTACCTCTGGCAACTCTCCGTCTAAATACCTCTCCTGCCGTTCGGTAGCCTCACTCATGTCAGGTTGAGGTTGAGGCTACTCGGCTGTGGGAATTTAAGGATTTGCAGGAAGCCGCTGACATGAGAGAGCGGCATGTGAGAGGTGTTCAGACAGAGAGCACTGCCAGAGGTGAGCAGGCCGGCAGAAGGCGCTGAAGTGGCGGCCAGTTCTGCTGTCAGGTAAGTGAGTGACCCCCTCCTTCTCAACACTCCTGCCCTCCCCGCAACTTTACCCCTGGCACAGACTCTCCACACGCTGTGAAAGGAACACTTGGACCCTTGAACAAGTGTTGTCATTCAATTATATGACAACTGGTTCAACTTTTCCCTGTACTCCCGTTTTTCCCACCATCTCTCCACCGGCCATCACCCTTCACCCCCCACCCATTCAGTAATTCAGAATAAAGGAGACTGGGAAGCCTTGGGCAAATTGAATTGTTATTGTCTTTATTTTTATTTTTTATTTTTACGGAGAGAACAATCTGCACATGCGCAGTATAATTTTTTTGTTACAGCCAACTGACTGCCTACCTTGAGTAATCACTCACGGCACGTGCCTGGTTGTGGACTATCCACATTGACATGATAGCCAACAAGGCACACCAATGAGAGTGAGGAAATTCCTGAGAGTGAGGAAATTCGGCATATCGCCAGTGACTCTTACAACATGCTGTAGATGCACCATAGAAAGCATACAACTTGATTTGGGAACAGCTTGGGACCAGGGTTGCATAACAACTTGGATTGGAAACAACTCAGCCCAATACCGCAAGGAATTGCAGAGTTGTAGATATTAGTAAGATTAAACGAGAACTTACCAGTTTGAAGTTTGATCTTTATTTTATGAGGAGTTACGATGAGGGATTACGTGCCCTCCGCTCCCAACCCCTCCTCATAAAACCAGCTGGTAGTTCTAGTTCTTCGATTTTACTATTCTCAGGTCAATGTTTTCCTGTCTGTGACTCCACACCGCTGCTTTGAAGGTTGACGCGCATACGCGGCTGACGGGTTCTTCACGTAATCCCTCATCGTAACTCCTCATAAAATAAAGATCAAACTTCGAACTGGTAAGTTCTCTAATCTTACTATTTTACTTCGGAGTCACGTGAGTGACTACATGAAGATTTTAAGGCTCTGTGACTCCATGCCGTGGAACAAATCCATGCGTCACACACTGTATAGTTGACCAAGAAGAGTGGACAAAACTGTTCAGTCATGACATAATGAACAAATTGACAATTTAATGTGTAATTAAACAATAACAAAAGCAACAACAGTTCCCCCTCTACCCGAGAGGGCTCCCCAACCAGTGACGGCACTGCAAATCTGGAGACTATGGTTGACACCTCCGTTTCCCGCGGGTCTCGCACCAAGCGGTCCTCCTCCCAGGACTATGGTGGTCTATGCTCCCATCCTCAGATGGGTACACATAATGCAGCCCTGCACCAGGCGCTGCTGTAGGCCCTCGAGGCCCGCTGTGATACGACTCCTGACCAGGGAGCACATCATGTTGGAGCATCTTCTCCAGAAGATGCTCTATGCGGGAAAGGCGTCCACCGACACTTCCTGCTCGAGGAGGCGAACCCTCCCGGCCGGACACATCTGAATCCACTGGCCTATTGGACTTGCACTTGGCCTTCCCGACCCACGGGGACGCCAAAGTGCTGTCCATGGGCACCGAGCCCGGGGTCACTGGCTGTGGAGTCAGCGACCGCGTTGGTGAAACGGACTGCCACCCACTGACCACAATGCCACAGTCTTCGGAAGCGGTTCTCCCTGCAGCCCGTCGAGACTTTACCCTCGCCTTATCCATGGTGTTCTTGCTGTAAGACAGAAGAAAAAACGACCGCACACTTACCTGGAGGCCATTTAAACTTACCGGTGGTGGAGCGACACGCCACCAGCCAGTCAGAGTGCATGAGCGGCGGACTGGTTCTTCACGTAGTCACTCACGTAACTCTGAAGTAAAAAAACCCAGTCCATCACACAGACCAGACTCCATCTACACCTCACGCTGCCTTGTAATTCACAATGTAATGAATGACTTGCCCCCCCACCCCGGTCATTATTTCTTCTCCCTGCTCTTGTCCAGCAGAAGGTATAGAAGCTTGAAAGTGTGCATCACTAGACTCAGGACGAGCTTCTTCTCCTCTGTTATCAGAATTCTGAATGGTCCTACTATAAACTAGGATACTATCCGATTCGCCTTTACTTCATTGAGGACATTGAATTTTGTCAATGGAACTGATGCACTACAATGTGCTACAATGTTGTGAACAATATTCTGCACTCTATCTTCCCTTTCCTATTCTTGTTGAATTTGACTTGCATGTATTTAAGTATAGTATATGTTACATTTGGGCAGCATGCAAAATTGTCTAAGTACAAATAATGCCAACAGAACAAAGATGACAGTCTTTGAGGGATAATAGTAAGATTAAATGAGAACTTACCAGTTTGAAGTTTGATTCTTATTTTATGAGGAGTTACGATGAGGGATTTCGTGAAGACCCCGCCAGCACATTCTTCAAAGCAACGGTGTGAAATCACAGATAGCAGAACTGACTGGAGATAGTAAGATTAAGAGAAAACCTAGAGCGGTGGGTACAAAATCCCTCATCGTAACTCCTCGTAAAATAAAAATCAAACTTCAAACTGGTAAGTTCTCGTTTAATCTTACTATTTTACTTCGGAGTCACGTGAGTGACTTCGTGAAGATTTCAAAGCTCTGTGATTTCATGCCCTGGACCACGTCCATGCTTACACACTGCCGTAATAACTGATGGAGGAAGTGTGTTAACGTATTTCAGACTTGTAACAGAGCTGAAAAACAATAATGTATTCATTAATACAAACAAAAAATCCCTGAGTTCAGGAACCGTTCAGGGAACAGAACTTAAAACAGTATCTGCAAATGTCGCAGGACTGGCCACAGGTTTGTTATAAAACCGTTGAGACATGTCTCCATTGGCCAAGCCTGCTGTTGCGAGGACATGGTCCATGGGTACCTCCATGGTCCTCGCCGCTGATATGGACACAGCCCTGGTAGAACGAAATTTGAATATCAGTGTCTACCCCTGCTGCATCCAACACCACCCTGAGCCACCTGGAAATTGTCTGCAGTGTTACCCTGTGATGTGGGCTTTAAAAACTGATGAATAGACCTGTTTCCGTTCTCCTTATATTTTGTGCGACATTAATATAATGTCGGAGATAAGTGACGATACAGAGGCGTACATCAAGGGATATGCATGGAATTCCAATTCAAGACCGGTTGTACCAGGTCCATGGTGTTTAAGTAATTCATCAATGAAAAAGGTTACCTTGGTACGGGTCGAGACCATCCTGTCCAGTTTAGTTTGTGGTGGGTCTGGACCCGCTGAGCTGTATAAGTGCCATTAGCATCACCACTTTGTAGGTGAGTTTGGCCAGTGGGAGTTCCGAAACTGGTAACCAACTCCTGAGTAGGGACACTACCCCAATATCACAGGTCATATTGTATCGTGGTCTACGAGGGTAAGAATTGAAATACCCCTCATGAGTTTCGACACCAACTGATGGGATCCTACCTAATAGTGAGGTAGGATGACAATGCGCTTCTGCCATTGTTGATGGCACTAAAGCTGAGGCCCTCATCATAGTGAACGCCCGCGAGGAATTCCAGCACATCTGTGATGGTGGCAGAGTCGTAGGTGATATTAGTCCTGGAACAGAAGGCCTCCCATTTCCTTACATGGGTAAGGTACTGCTCCCTCGTGGACTCTCTGCACAATGCTGTGACGATATCCATGGTCCTGTTCGACAGCCCGAATTCCAGCAAAGGTCTCTTCAGAACCTGCAAGCCAACAGGTTCAGATGACCACGGCACGGATGATTCTCCCCTGATATGGGAGGTATCAGTAGGTTCGGGCATTTAGGAACCTGCACCCATGGTTTCTTCACCATGTCGAGGACCACCGGGAACCATGGCTGTGTGGGCAGTCGGGTATTATCAGAATCCCTGATGCAGAATCTAGCTGGATTTACCACAGTACTTGACTGATAAGGCAGAAAGGGGGAAATGCATAGAGGAACAATTTCCCCCCATGTAGCGAGAATGCATCCATCGCTACTGCCCCAGGATCTAGCTCCCATGAGACATATGTTGGTATCTGATGGTTCAACCTGGACACAAAGAGGTCGATATCTGGTGTTCCATACTTACCTATAATATCAGCAAATATTTGGGGGTTCAACATCCACTTGGTGTTGTCATTGAATACTCGTGACCTGATGTCCGCCACTGTATTAAGCTTACCTGGAAGGTATGTAGCTGATATCCAAATATTTCAATGCACCAGTGCCAAGTTATTTTTGCTAATTCATCCCAATATATCGACTTGATACCACCCATATGGTTTAATATGCCAACACTGTGGTATTGTCTATCTGTAGACGGACATGTTCCTGTCCTTTCTTGGGTTGCTGTGGTGCTGGGGTGTAGGGTTGACGCATTTTTCAGGCTGGTCGCTGTGGACCTTGGCTTAAACAGGCCTCTGATGATAAGGCGCAACCTTTGGGTTTGCTCCCGTCACTCTATCAGGTTGAACCCAGGCTTGTGAGATGTTGCATATGGATGCTGCCGACGATTCGCTGGAGGTCTGCCAGAGGAAGGCGGTTTTATCAAACCTACTGCTTTAACTTCCTTGTCTAGGTCTTTCCCGTTTGGGCAGGTCATCACCAAACAACTGTCTTGGTGGTGGCGTAGCGGTGGCCTTACACAAACCAGAATTTTTGGGGTTGAGTGTAGGACGGATAGAGCTTTTCTGAAGCAATTGAACTCATATTGCGTATTGCAGAGCATACGCTTCATGGATGCATCCTGCTGCTCTTCTGACATGTCCATATCGTCGACTGACCTGGCAAACGCAGTGATACCTGATGTCAGTAGTTTCAGGATTTTTTGAATTTTTCCCTGTGCCCTTATCCCAGGGCTGATGTTTCCCCATATGGGTGTGTTCACGGTATGGACGTTCAGTGACACGCATTTTTCCGGGCCATGTATTTGCTTGTGGTCTCCGAAATTACCTGTTCCTGTAATTGGTGTGTTGTCAGGTAGTTTATGCTTGCCGCTAGCCTTGGCTGAAGAGGATGCCCTTCCTGGGATGGTTGAGTGAACTTAGACACCATTCCCAGAGGTTCCTCTTCTTGCATCCCTTGCAACTGTAGGTCTTCAGCCAACCCCTCTTCGAAGTCACCTGACTTCTGGCGCTCCCTACTGAGGAGGGAGAGATGTTGGACAGCCCTGTCATAGGCCCTGCCGTGGATCTTCCGGATCCTAGGGACGCACGCTCCTGATGGAGTAGGTCCCTTACGAGCAGCTGCTCGACCATGCATTCCATTCGAGCTATGCGACCGCCGCCGCTATCTGCAGACGGCAAGTCGTCTTCCCCAAGTTCTGATGAACAAATGGGGCCTCTACCGACAGTCCGCACCTCGTCGAGGTGATGTCTATGGGACTGAGATAGGTAGTCGGTGCCAGCCACTCCAACGGGGCTACACGACTCCCACGCGGATTTGCCACTTGTCCGCGGTCTTCCGGACGGAAGCGGTGGAGAGCTGCGACGGTGAGGAATTGGTGCCAGCCGCTCAAGCAGGGCTACACAACATCCGTGCGGGCTTGCTACCAGTCACGTGTCTTCGGGACTGATGCAACGCAAAGTCCTTGCCAGCAGCTCCTGTGGGGCTACTCGACTTGTGTTTAGTTTTGCCACTGGTCCGCAGTCTAGCAGACTGAATCGGTGGAGCGTCGGTGTCAGCCGCTCCAACGGGGCTACACGACTTTTGTGCAGTTTTGCCACTGGTCCTCCCTCTTGCGAACTGATGTGGTGGTGAGTCGTGGTGTCCCTTAACCAGGCCCCGTCCTCCGCACTTTTTTGCCGCTGGTCTGTTTTCGTACAGACTGAAGCGGTGGGGAGTCGGGGTCTTAGCTACCCTGATCCCGCGCAGTCCTACCGCCAGTATGCAGCTCCCTGGACTGCTGCGGTGTAGTCGGGTCCCGACTGAGCGGGGCTCCCTGACTTCTGAGCTGCCTTCCCGGCCCGAGGTTCGGGTGCTGCCGGAAATCAACGGTCAGCTCCGGGAATGTTGGCCGCCGACCTCGCTCCGAAGTCCTGCGGTCTTCAATGGCATGCTTGAAGCAGCCTTTTTTTTGCTCCTTTTCTGCTTTAAGAAGTTTCTGTAAGGGTTTTAAACAATACAGAAACCCAACCAACTCAAGGGTAGTACAACTTACCTGTTGGTCAATTTCCGTCAGGTTTGGCCCCTGGTTGAGCAGCGCTCCCCCCAGCCAGATGTTGCGTAATGCGATTCCCTCCTTCAGAGTCAGCCAAGGCCTGACTCCTTATGCTCCCCTGCGAAGAGGGTGAGCATTTGGCAGCCCTGTAAAGGGTACTGCCATGGGTCTGCTCGGAGACCCATGGTGACTAGACTCCTGCTGGAATGTGTCACGTTGGAGGTAGTGCTCCCCACCTGCTCATGCGGAAATAAAGACTGCTCCAAACGGCAAGTCTGTGAACCCGAACCCCGCCAGGTCAACGGTATGCCCACTTCCAGGCGTTGTGCCGCCTGTGTTTGAGTCGGGGCCCCGGCTCTGTCTCGGAACTCCTGAGATGGTAGCGTTACGGTCAGTCCGCGGTGATCCTGCGGGCTGCGGTGTTCAAGTCTGGGTTGCCGCTCTGCCGTCGCTACGAGTCAACGGGCTGCCCGACTTCCCAGTGTATAGTGATAACGCCAGTATTCCTGCAGGCTTCGGTGTTGAGTCGAGGCTGCCACTCTGCCGTCGCTACCTGCGAACGGTGAGTTTGTGAGCCCGGACCCTGCCGGGTCAACGGGCTGCCCGACTTCTGTGGAGAGTTCTGCCGCCGCTGACTGCCCGCGGTCCGCGGTCCGCAGTCAGTCTCTTGAGGCGGCCCGTCGGTGGGGTACTCTGTCCCACAGAGTCCCTGAAAGAAAAAACCTTACCTGCAGCCCCGTTTCAGTGGAGGAGCGACCCTCCACCCTGCCTGTCGCTTCGCATGTGGTCGACGATATGTCGCGCATGCGTGCTGGCGGGGTCTTCACGTGACTCTGAAGTAAAATGATTTGTGAATCAGATGAGTATGCTTTCAGAAACAATTCAAACATGGTAAATAACCCAAAGTAGGTGGGAGTAATTATAATTTCATACTCTCTACAACCTTGGTGCTCAGGTTTTCCTTGATCGAACAGCTTATTTGGAAATCTGGCTAGCCACTAGAAACAAAATGGGAAATAGTGGAATTCCAAGCAAAAGGTCAAGCAAAATTGCAATATTTGCATGAGGATTTACAATAGAAATCGTAGTGTGATTACCTGAGGAACTTGTCCGGATTAAAGGCAGATTTGATCACTACCAGAGTGATCACAGGAGTCCACCATTTTATAGTAGTTAATAACACAATTGTTAAGAATAGGTTTATACGGCATTTAAGAAAAAGACTGCAAAAATAAATAACACTACATTTGTGTAAAAATACACAAGTCCTCGGCAGTGAAAGAGGTGGTGCCATAGTGTTCCATTGACGAGGTAGGATTAGGGTTAAACATAGAAACATAGAAATTAGGTGCAGGAGCAGGCCATTCGGCCCTTCGAGCCTGCACCGCCATTCAATATGATCATGGCTGATCATCCAACTCAGTATCCCGTACCTGCCTTCTCTCCATACCCCCTGATCCCTTCAGCCACAAGGGCCATATCCAACTCCCTCTTAAATATGGTCAACGATCTGGCCTCAACTACCTTCTGTGGCAGAGAATTCCACAGATTCACCACTCTCTGTGTGAAAAACGATGTTTTCATTTCGGTCCTAAAAGACTTCCCCCCTATCCTTAAACTGTGACCCCTTGTCCTGGATTTCCCCAACATCGGGAACAATCTTCCTGCATCTAGCCTGTCCAACCCTTTAAGAATTTTGTAAGTCTCTATGAGATCACCCCTCAATCTTCTAAATTCCAGCGAGTACAAGCCAAGTCCATCCAGTCTTTCTTCATATGGAAGTCGTTGTACAGGTCAGTTCAAGAATCTGATGGTTGTAGGGAAGTAGCTGTTCCTGTTGCTGGTGGTGTGGGACTTCAGGCTTCTGTACATCCAGCCCCACAGCAGTGAGAAGCGATCATGGCCTGGATGGCGGGAATCCCTCTTATGGCAGCACTTGGTGTGAATGTTTTCGAAGGTGGGGAGAGCTATGCCTGTGATGGACCAGGTTGAGTTCGCCACTCTCCGCCACCTATTGCATTACTGAGCACTGTCATTGCCATACCAAGCCATGATGCAATCAGGGAACTTCCGACAGTGAATCTGTAGAAGGGCGGCACAGTGGCATGGCCGGTTGAGCTGCTGCCTTGCTGCACGAGGGAACTGCATTCGAACCAAACTCGGGTGCTGTCTGTATGGCATTTGTGCTTTCTCCCTCTGGCCGCTGGATTTCATCTAGATGCTCCAGATTTCCTCCTACATCCCGGGGACATACGGGTTTGTAGGTTGATTGGTCATTGTGGGTTACCCTTAATGTGTTGGAAGTGGGTGGGAAGATGAGATAGAGTGGAGCTGGTGTGGGTGGGTGGTCAGTGGTCAGTGTGGACTAGGCAGGTGGAAGGGCCTGTTTCCATGCTGTATCTCTAACCTAAATTAAACTAAAACCGCTTAGGAAACTCGCAGAGATTAAGTAATATTTGGTTTGCAACTAGATCAAATAGATAGAATAGAAAATGATAAAAGATCCATTGAAACTTACTTGCAATCATGTATATCACGGCATGAAGTAATCAATGTATTTTTCTTAAAACTAATCTTTTTGATATCATATTAGCCCTGAACTCCTGTCATGTCTTGAGAACCTTGCCATGTCTCAGCTGTGACATTTAACATGTCTTTCCTTTCTTGGAGGCTGCTAACAGCATATTGATACAGATCTTCACATTTTTTTAATAAATGTATTTTTAAAGAACAGACATTTCAAGCAGATAGCCTGCTTTCAGAAATTTATTGTGTCACATCTTGTTACTTTTGAATTACCTAAAAACTGACAAGTTCTGTGACCCCAAACTATGGACAATGCTACACTGAATTATTATGTTCCTTGATTTTTGAGAACCAAATTCAATCTCATATTTACATTTTCAAGAAAGGTTTTCCCTGGAATTTGCTTTTTCATAATTTATCTACAAACTGAAAATATATAATCACCAATGTGTATGCATATATCACAAGGTCTCATAATCTCTTCTTGTTGATGATGTATTGATAAAGGAAATGCTACACTGGAATAAGTTCAGTTTATCTTTTCACAGGAAATCTTGGCATATCCTGTTTAGTTTTCTGTTTCTCAAAATGATCAGAGGAACATGGGAGAGTGCTTGTAATTTTCTTGTGTATTTTCCCAATGGCACTTAATTTATATTACATGCTCATGACAATTTTATTACATTTTAAAAAATCAGCCTACATTTTCTCTATTTACAATAATGCTGCCAAAAAAACTATAAGCACTGACATACTTGATCACTGAAATACCATGATTTATAGCTTACTAGACCATGTTAGACCCGTTGGGGGGGTGGGGGCGCAGCGTCACACATTAGGGCTGGCCCCCGAACACGGCGTTGGTGCACACCCGGAGCCAATCACCCCCGTCACCCGTTCCCCCAATGTAACCCATTCGCCCATACAATATTCCACCAATCACCCATAGCCCCCAACTGCACAGGCGTGGCTCATTTCCCCTCATCTCCCAACATTCCCTCCCCCTCCTCTTCACCCTCCTTCTTCTCTCCCCTCGCCTCCTCCCCTCCTCCACTCCCTCCTTCATCTCTCCTTTCCCCTGCCCTCAGTCACTCCCTCCCATCCTCCATAACCCCCTGGCCCCCGTTTCCCGCAACGCAATATTCCATCACTCACCCATTCCCCCAACGCAACCGGTTCCCCCAACGCAATCAATCCTTCCACGTGGGGGGAGGGGGGCACGTTTGTCTCTGTCTCACAGACAGAGACAAACAAGACAAGACTTTTAGTTTAATATATTGATAGATAGAAGATACTGCTGTGTCAGGATGCATTGGCAGAATGAGTGTTACGTGGTGTTAAATGGGGTCATTGCACATTATAAATAGAGAGAAACTTACTGAGAGCACTGCTGTGCTGGGACCCGATGCAAATCCCGCCTTTCCAAATGCTGCTTCCTTTGGGCAGGGAACTGGGCACAGACTCCTTCCTTTCTGCATGTTATTGGGTGAAAACCTGAAGAAGTCATTCTCTTTCTTGTTACCACAGAGAAATCTCTGAGCTTAGAAGAATTGTGCAACCAAACCAGCAGAGGTCATTCAAATTCTAGATAGGTTATGATAAATTAACACCTGGTAAGTTAATGCAAATAGGAAACCAACCAGTGTGGTACAACACACAATTCCAAAACACAGCCAAGTAATTTAACATGTTATTTTCACTAGAAAACTCAGTGCATGTAAAGGAAATCGGTAAGTATTCAGTGTAATGGATTTGTACCATTTTTTTCCCCTTCTTCTTCGAGTCCGTTGCAATCTCAGATGTCGTTCTGCCAGTATCTGGCGCAGGTCACAGCTGGTCGGGTCGGATCAGCCAGGTCCTGGGGGCTGCACTGGGGGGCGTCGTCACACTCCAGTAGGTGGGACATTGTCTGTACTGCTCCACAGCTGCATGTGTTTTCTGCCTGGTAGTTCCATGCTTTCATAAGTGCTTTGCACCTCCCCTGCTCCACTCGTAATCTGTTGAGGGTCTTCCAGGTTGGCAATGGGAGGTCGTGCCCATTGGTGAGGCATTCAGTCGGAGTGATTCCTCTCTCCATCCAGTTGTGGGCTCGTGTGTTGAGCTGGTTCCATTCATCTTTCCAGATGTTGGTCCTTGCTGTTTCTTTGGTTGTCTGGAGAGGTGGGACTGTCTGCAAGAAACTGGCTCTGGATTTCAGTCGGGGTGGAGGTGCTGTGTGTCTGTGCAGGGGGTGCCTGGTATCGATCTCCTGTGCTCTCCGCTCATCTTGGGCGACGATGGATTGTCTAATAAGGGGGGGGGGGGGCAATACCAGCTAGGGTGTAGAGGCACAGACTGGCGTTGTCTTAGCATCCGTGATAATGCGGCAGGTGTCGTTGAGGGCTGTGTCGACGGGTTTGATGTGGTGGGAGCGGCTCCAGCTTGAGCACGCATATTCAGCTGTGGAGAAGCACAGGGCTAGGGCAGTTGCGCAGATGGTTGGTGGATCTGCGCCCCACTTTGAGATAGTTTACCAGTTTGCGCAGGATTTGTTGCGAGTGTTGACCTTGGCTTTGGTTTTCTGAAGTGGTTTTGAAAGAAGAGTGTCCTGTCGAGTGTGAACTCTGAGGTACACGGGGTGGAAGTGGTTGGAAGAGTTTGTGGCCATCCATGAAGACGCTTCAGTTTTTCTTCCTGCATCTTTCGATTTTTAAGGTGGAAGCTGCATAGTTGGGTTTTTGATGGTTGGGTATTCAGGTGGTTGTTATTGTAGTAGTTTGTCAATCTCTTGGAGGGCGCTTCCAGGACAACACTCGATCTTCTGGAAGTTCTCCTGTTGGGTGGTGATGCAGAGGTCATCAGCATAGTTGAAACCAGTGGCATTATGGGGGAAGTGGTTGTCGTTGGTGTAGATGTAGAAAAAGGAGGGGGGGGGGGGTTGAATAAATGAGTGGGAAGGAGGCAGTAAACGGCGCGAAACGGCAGTAAGTGAAAAGGGGGGGGGGAGGGGGGAAGGGGGGGGGGCATGTGAAAAGGACGCAGTGCTGCCTTGTGGTAGGAGGGCCATATTTCTTTTTTGTCTTATCCCACAGTTTGCTTCATTCTTGTCGTTTAGTTGAACCCGAAGAAGCCGTCTGTTGTTGAGAAGGCTTTTGATGACTTTGGCACAGTCGAGGTCCGAGGTCGAAACTATCTCACCAGCATGTCAAAAGATTCTGATCAATGGTGCGGGCTGCTGGACAGATCGTAGGCACTACGAAACTAACTGCCAACTTAGAGAAATTTCCTGTGTTTTTTTTCCACACAGGTGATGCAGTTGACTCTTGAAAAGTACAGTTGTGGTGAATTTAAATAAAAGCAATTTGATGTTCCACAATAACACCTTACGTTTACATCAATAACTCATTCAATTGCAAAGCCCCAAAAAATATGATAATAATAAGGCTGTCATATCACTTATAATGTATTGGTATGCCTATTGACCCTACAACAGGTTTAAATCTGTCCCATCTGAAAATTCAGTTGAAAACCCATGTTTTCTATGTGAAATTCGATGACAATTAATTCAGACTTGTGTTCGCAAAAAATCACGGAAATATCATTATGTGTGCTTAGGTTGGCTCATCATCTTTGCAAACCCAGTGTCAGAGTACACCATCTGTTGAACGAGGAGACTCTATAGACAAATCAGATTTATTTTTTTAATTTTGCACTAAATTAAAACATATACCAGACAAGGAGGACCCATTGGGTCCCCGTTCCCCTTCTCAACGCCACGGTCTTGTGGGGGGAAGGAGGAGGGGGGAGGGGGAGGTGGGAGGATGGGAGGGGAAGGGGGGAGTCGGCAATTCGGCATTCGGCGCTCACACACATCGACCCCATTAACCAACACACACCCCCCCCTGATATTATATTATATTATTCATTTGTTCCATTTTTACCCTCACCCCATTCCCTGCCCCATCCACTCACGCACAACCCCCCTCCGGCAGGCAACGTTTAAGAGGGAATGTAGAGTGCGATGGAGGGGTATAGAGGGAGATGAAGTTAGGTAGAGATTGAGGGGTGGAGGCGCCCGGGTCACATAGGGCTGTCCCGAACGCAATATCCACCACCTCACCCATGGTCCCAAATTCATTCACTCCCTAGAGGAGGGAGAGCGGGTCGTTGAGGAAGGGGGCAGAGAGTAGGGCAAGAGAAAGGGGGGCAGAGAGGGGAGCAGAGAAGGGGGGTGCAGAGAGGGCTGCTGCAGCAGAAGGGGGTGCAGAGAGGGGGGTTGCAGAGAGGGGGGGTGAGCAGAGAGAGAGGGGGGGGATGCAGAGAGGGGGGGTGTCAGAGAGGGTCGCAGGGAGGGGGGGGGGGGGGGCAAGGGGGGAGTGGGCAAAGGGTGGCGCAGAGGAGGGGGTGCAGATAGGGCGGTCAAGAGGGGGTGGGGAGTGGGGGTGCAAAGAGGGGGTGCAAGAGAGGGGGGGTCAAAGAGGTGGGGTGGCAATGAGAGTGGGGGGGGGTGCGGAGATGGGGGGTGCAGAGTGGGTGCGGGGTGGTGCAGGGGGGGTTGCCAGCAGAGTGGGTGGGGCAGCAAGAGGGAGGTGGCAGAGAGGGGGGGGTGCTGGAGAGGGGGGTGCAGAGAGGGGGTGCAGAGGGAGGAAGGCCCTCTCCTCTACCTCCACTCTCCACTCCTCTCTTCTCCTACTCTCCCCTCCCCACCTCCCCCTCTCTCCTCTCTCATCCTCTCCTTCTGAAATTAAATGTCCCCTTTCTTACTCACTCACCTTCTTTCCTCTTTCTTCCTCCTGGGCTAGAGGCAGCACCCTGCAGTGTAGAGCAGGGCTTCCATGGGGGCCCCTGGGGAGGCTGGCGTCCGGTAGAAGTGGTCCCGAGCAAGGGGGAGCGCGGGGGGGATGGGGGCAGGCGCACGGTCACCCTAACCCAGGTTGGCTTCCGCGAGGGGAAGGGCCGACCAGCGTGAGACTCAGTCAATCGGGCCCAAGCTAGGCTTCGTCCCCTGTGTGAAAAGCAGGGAACAGTCGATGATCGTTTTCCGAACCAGCACAAACGTGAGAAACTCGAGAGGAGGTCGTCCGCTGTGATGGGGGCCGGCCCACAGCTACTCGATAACTACTCAGCAGAAGGGACGCAGGCGATGTTGTATACCAACTGCCGCAGGCACTGCCGCAGCCATGATATATAAGGGCCCAGCAAACCCGCGCAGGCATCAACCTTGATCACTTATTCAATGGCTTCCCTCCAGTAGCCCAGGGGGGTGGAGAGTGGCCAGGGGGTAACTCGCAGTAACTCGCAGACTCGGTCTGCACAATTGAAAAACTCGCGCAGCTGGGGCCGCCAAAGAGCAAAGAGCCAAGGCATTGTGCCGTATCAGCTCGCTCGCAGCACGTTAGATTTTTAAAAAAGATCAGAGATTGCTGAACAATTTTAGTAAAACAACAAACTTTTTGAATTCAATTTTCAGATTGAGCGAACCACTACAAAGGAGAGGAGAGTTTTTCATAGTTAAGACCAAGTACAACAAGAGAAAAGACTGTAAATGTGGTTGCGAAGGAGGAGGCAAAAGACTGCGAAGGAAGAGGGGGAACTACCGACTAACTTAAACAGAGAAAGAGAATAATAGAGGAGACTAACCATTGGTTCTGTTCCCCCAACTAGTGGGTGTTGCGGGGGTGAGGGGGGCATAACTACGTCTAACTGTAACTACCTAACCCCCCTAACTACCCTAAAACCCCCCCCTCCTGCACCACATTGTTAACCTAACCCCCTTGAATGAGATTAATATTATTAATTTGGCTCCTTTTACCCCATAAACCCGCCCTATTCCACTGACCGCATAGGGCCCCCAAACTTCGCAAGTGCGTCTAGAGAGGGAAAGGGGGATTAGAGAGTGAGAGGGCAGGAGAGAGAATGGTGAAAGACAGAGAGAATGGGGCATGACAGAAAAGGCAAGAGTACAGAGAGAAGATGGGGGTGGAGGGGAGGAGGAGGGGCGGGAGGGAAACAGAGAGAGGGGAGGAGAGAGAGGGAAAGGGGGGAGGGAAGGGGACACAGGGTAGGGAGGGTGGGGTAGTGGGGGGGGAGGGTGGAGGGAAGGGGGACAGGGGAGGATAGAGGGTGGAAAGGGGTGGGAGAGGAAAGGGGGGAGAGAGGTGGGAGAGGAAGAGTGGAGGGGAGAGAGAGAGAGGGGGGAGAGAAGAGGGGGGAGAGAGGGGGGAGAGAGGAGGGGGGGAGAGAGGGTGGAGAGAGAGGGGGGGAGAGGAGGGGGGGGGAGCAGAGGGGGGAGAGAGGGCGGGGGGGGAGAGGGAAGGGAGGGGGAGGAAGAGAGAAGTGAGGGGAGAGGAGAGTGAGGGAGAGAGAGGGGGGGGGGGGGGGGGGGGGGGGGGGGGGGGGGGGAGAGAGGGGGGGAGAAGTGGGAGGGGTGAGCTCCTTTGGCCTCTCTCTTGTTCTCGCGCTGTTTTTCTCTAGTTTTTTGGGTTTGATCAGGATTATGGGTGTGTCGCGGGGGTTGTTTTGTTATTGGGGGTGCGGGTTTTGGCGCTCGGGGTTTTCTGCGCTTAGTTTTGTTGTTGCCCCCTTTGTTTTTTTTTCCCTCTCTGCTTTTTCTCTCTTTTTTTTTTCTGCTCTTTTTGGCTCTCTCTTTTTTTTCTCTTCTTTTTTCTCTCTTGTTTCTCGGCTATTTTGCTTCTCTTGTTTCTTTCTTTTTTCTTTCTTTTTTTTGTTCTCTTCCTTTCCTCGCTTTTGTTTCTCTATTTTCTCTCTCTTTTTTTCTTACTCTCTTTTTTCCTCTCTTTTTTTTTTTTTTCTCTACTTTTTTTTGTTTTTTTTTTTTTTTATGTTTTGTGTATCTTGTTTTTTTTTTTTTCCCCCTCTCTCTTTTTTTGTTTTGTATTTTTTTTTTGTCCCTTGCATTCTTTTTTCTCCTCCTTTTTTTTTCTCCGCTTCCTTTTTTTCTACTCTTGCTTCTTACTTCCTTCTTTTTTGTTTTTTTTATTTTTTTTTTCTTATGGTTTTTTTTTTTTATTTATTTTGTTTTTATTTTTTTTTTTTATGTTTTTTTTTTTTTTTTTTTTTGTTTTTTTTTTTTTTTTGTTTTTGTTTTTTTTGTTTTTGATTTTTTTTTTTTTTTTTTTTTTTTTTTTTTTTTTTTTTTTTTTTTTTTTTTTTTTTTTTTTTTCTGTTCTTTTTATTTTTGTTTTTTGTGTGGGGGCTCTCTCTGGGGGTTGGGGGGGGGGGGGTTGGGAGGGGGGCGGGGGGTGTGGGGGGGGGGGGGGGGGGGGGGGTTGGGGGGTGGGGGGGGGGGTGGGGGGGGGGGGGGGGGGGGGTGGGGGGGGGGTGGGGGGGGGGGGGGGTGGGGGGGGATGGGGTTTTTGTTTGGTTTTGGGTTGTGGTGGTGGGGGTGGGGTGGGGGGGTGTGGGAGTGGGGGGGGTGGGGGGAGGGGGGGGGGGGGGGGGTGGGGGGGGTAGGGGGGGGGGGGGGAGGGGGGGGGGGTGGGGGGGGGGTGGGGGGGGGGGGGGGGGGGGGGGGGGGAGGGGGGCGGGGGGGGGGGGGGAGAGAGGGGGGGGGGGGGGGGGGGGGGGGAGGGGGGGGGTGGGGGGGGGGTGGGGGGGGGTGGGCGGGAAGGAGGGGGGGGGTGGGGGGGGAGGGGCGGGAGGGGGGGGGGGTTGGGGGGGGGGGGGGGGGGTAGGGTGGGAAGGGGGGTGGGGGGGTGGGGGGAGGTTGTTTGGTTGCCGCGCGTTTTCCATCGCGGCCTCCGCTCGTTCTCCTGGGCTTCCCTCTCTTTTTCTCTAGTTTTCCTTCTCCTTGTTTTCTCTTCTTGTTTCGCTGCTTCTTTTTTTATTTGTCCTTCCCTCTTGTACCTTGCTCTTTTCTCTCGTTTCCTTCTTTGTCTCTGGCTTTTTGCTCTCTTTTTTTTCTCTCTTTTTATTTTTTCTTCGCTTTTAGGTGTTTTTTTTGTTTTCCTCTTT